>CM068827.1:24008968-24351468 GCA_028554795.2 Sinohyriopsis cumingii
GTACCACTTTTTTATAACTGATATCATTAGTTTAAAATGTTATTTGTTCAATGTAGTTTTAAATCATTTCTTTGAGTGGATTTTTTGTAAATGTATTTGAAGTTTCGATTTTGATTTTGGTTTTAGGTTTGGATTTTAGGATTTTTGTTTGTTTTTGTTTTTGCTTTCGTTTTTGTTTTTTATTTGTTTTATCTTTAAATTTTAGGGTTTTATATTAAATTTCAGTTAAAATTTTAAACTGAGATTAAAACTTTGGGTTTTAGGAGCCTTTGAGTTTAAGATTCAAATCGAAATGCTTTTTTGAGGATACATGGATGTGGTAGTACAATTCCTTTCTAAATATTGATGTGACGAATTATATTTAATTTTTTTGTCTTAAGAAAATTATATGAAGAAAAACCTACAAATTTTATTTGATATGTATTTTATTTTAGTTGAAGAAACACTGTGACTGAACTTTGTCAGATACATGAATATTCCTGTCTGTAATTGTCATCTTATTTGTATTTTGTAAACAAAGGAATAAAAACAAAACAAAACAACATTCGAATCAATCTAATAAATGTTTTCCTATAAACCAACCCCCACTCCTTCCCCCAAAACCCCAAACACAAACCGTAAAATGGAGTATCAAAGAGAAAATGTACATGTTAGAGATGTTTACGCCTCACTGAGAGTTAGGTCCATCTCGAGTTTTGTTTCAGATGCCACTCCATGTACGAAAACTCGGTGTAGCATTTAGCTCTCTTTTTTTGTGGCTGATTCAGGAATGTCGAATAAAATACACTGGGATATTGCTTCTAGGGACATTTATAAGTTTATTAAAGGTATTCCTCTGCCAAATAAAAAACGTAATTAGCCTCATGATTAAAAGGTAAGCACAAATAAAGGTATCTGCATAAATGTTATTAAGTGGACATGCATAAAGATGGCTGAAACTGATATGGTTAAAGTCACATTTAGGAATATAATATACTCATTGAGTAGTAATATACTCATGGTAGGATATGAAATCTTGCAATTTTAACTCCATGTATGACTCAAGTGCAAAGTGGTAGTGTTTTCGAACATATGTAAGCCAATGAAAACCTTATTGCACCTTAATGTCAGTATTTTCCACGTAGGTTAAGATATGTAATCCGTCATGCACTTATAGGCAGGTCGGTGTTCTAATCACTAACGAAATGATGTGGTTGAACACGTTTGAAATTGACAGTAAAAGGCTTACCGCCCATATTAGAGATAACAGTCAAGCCATCGACCGAAATTGCAACTTAAGTGACCTTTAAAACTTGCAGCTTCGCCCATCTTGGCGATAAGAATGAATGTTTTATACAAAGATCCTTTCATTTCTATGCACGTATTGCGTAAAAACACGGATAACAGCACTTCTGTTTTTATGGAAGACTCATCACCTAATCAGTGTAATTCTGTATTACAATTTTTAGAAGCATTGTTAAGTAAAACGAAATAACAGATGAGGGGGATTTAATCCATGGAAGTGGAATGTACATAATTACTATATATATATATATATATATATATATATATATATATATATATGCCCTGTTATATGGAAGTGGAATATATATAATAACGTTATTATTAACTTTAGTCAACAAGTACTTAGCAATCACCGTTTAGATATCATCCAATTCATATTGTATTTTAATCAAATGTTTATTTGCATTGTCAACCAATAGCTAGCAATAAAGGAACGTGTTTCTAATCTACATGTGGACATTTAGTTTTAAATTAAATGCATATCCTTTATTTTGTTACAAGATTTTGTGCAGTTTTTCAGTATTACATTTTGTTTTTAAATTTTGCTTTTAGCTGGCACTGTATTGGTACTATTTGTGCAAAATACCAATAAACGTAACCAGGTGCTCTCCAGTTTTCTGGTAAATATCACACGCACACGATCCAAACAGCTATTTTAAAACATTACGTGAGAGATGATAGGGGCGGAAATCGCCCATTAATAGGTCTATTATTAAAATAACATATGGTGAAAGTTGGCAAAATGTTTAAAGCTAGTGATATAAAATTGAGCCATTACCAAAACTGTTACCATCCCTATGATTTAGAAAACATGTTATGGAAAGCAGGTACAGTACCAGTTAAATTGCTAATACAAATACATGCATTACTTCATATATCTGACATTTCTGCCATAGATACATCAGTGCGCAACAGGTATGGACCAATCACAACATATATAAATATAGGATACTGGATACTGTTGAGCCAGTAAGGACCAATCACATAGCCGTAAAGGTTAATATAGAGCCAGTATGGACCAATCATAATTGATATAAATAAAGGATACCATTGAGCCAGTAAGGACCAATCACATAGCCGTAAAGGTTAATGTAGAGCCAGTATGGACCAATCATAATTGATATAAATAAAGGATACTGTTGAGCCAGTAAAGACCAATCACACAGCCGTAAAGGTTAATACAGAGCCAGTATGGACCAGTCACAGTTGGTATAAATAAATGATACTGTTGAGCCGGTAAAGACCAATATTAATAATAATAATAATAATAATAATAATAATAATAATAATGCTTTATTTATAGAGGGTGACTCGTTAGTCAAGGACTATTCTCCCTTGAGGCCCTCTTTAGGAGAGTATATTAATGCACATTATATGAAGATAGCAATAATTTCTGTTTATTTTAACATGTTAGTATTACAATTCTAAATTCCATTATCTATTAGAAGCACATACATGCTCATGATATATCTTCTTAAATACTCAGATATGTTCAGCAGATTTTACATGTAGTGGAAGCTTGTTCTACAGAACCGTACCAGAGTATTGGAAGCTCTTTTTAAATTGTTCTGTTCTTGATTTGGTGGAAGAAGGTTTCCATGTGATATTAATCTCAACTGGTACTGTATTGAAAAAGGGCTGAATAAGTCCTGACGATACTCTGGTGCAGTTCCATGTAGATATTTATATAAAAGAACTGCCTTGTGAAAATCTATCCTGTCATATATTGTGAACCATTTGAGTTCTGTAAATAATGCTTTTGAGGGATGACCAACAGATGCATCTAAAATTACACGTGCTACTCGTTTCTGAAGTTTATAAATACAATCACAATTTATATAAATAAAGGATACGACTGAGCCAGTACTATGTGACTAAATATACTCATGGAAAAGGTACATAACTAATGAATGGGGAAACTTAAGTTGTTGGCTGTATTGTTTTATGCTATAAACAAATGAAGAGCTACGTTAAACTCCTCTAGAGTTGACATAATGCCGAATATGGAACTCGAAAAATAAGAGCTGTCAGATATTTGTGTCATTACGTTTTATCTAAATTGATTCTCGTACACGTTGTTATAGATCTGTATTTTACAACTGAACTATTGGGCCAAACTTCAGCTCCATGATATATTTTTTCAGTAAAAAGTAAAATCATATATTCCAATAAATACAGTTATTGGTTTTGAAGGTGTTGCCGCGATGGTTGTAAAACCAATATAATGAATGTACTGTATCACAGAAGTGAACACTGCTCGGAATTACGGTATCATAGTGGTGTACACTGCATGGAATTTCGGTATCAAAGAGGTGTACACTGCATGGAATTACGATATCATAGATGCGTACACTGGATGGAATTGCGGTATCATAGAGGTGAGTAGTAAAGTGGGGCACCCTACGTACAATGGGAATTAGCATTACAGGGACCCCTGGGTCACTCTACGTACAATGGAAATTTAACATGGCGAAAAATCGTGGGTCACTCTACGTACAAGGGGAATTTAACATGGCGAAAAATCGTGGGTCACTCTACGTACAAGGGAAATTTAACATGGGGAATAGAGTTTGGGGTTGTTTAGGGACAAGGGGAATTGAACATGGGATTTTTTTAAAAAAAAAATTTTTTTTTTAAAAAAAAAGGGTAGGCAATTGAAAGGCTATCTCTTTTCGAGAAATATGGCTGGCCCTGAAAAGGGCCTTTGGGTTTTTTCTTCTTCTTCTTTTAACTTCTTAACTTTTTCCACCATCCTCTTATTTTGTCCATCATTCCTTTCTTCTTCTTCTTCTTTTCTGTTTCCGGCATCCAGTCCGGGTGACCCATGGCCCGGAACTTCTCTTGGATTTTCATCCAGTTTGTGTTCAGTTTTTCTAGTTCTTCCTTTTTTTTCTATTTTCTTCTTCTTTTCTTTCCTTTGACCACTTTTCTTTGATCTTCTTGACCTCTTCGGTCAGCACATTCCTCATTAGTTCTTCAGCTTTCTTAAGTTTTTCTAACCCCCACTTTGCGAAACACCAATCTGTCCATTCTGCAATGTCTTCTAGAAAGCACCTTGCACTCGTCACATGATATATTGCTTCTTTTAACTTACCCACTTTCACATACGGTGGGTTAATTAAACCTCTGATTCTCTTCTCCTCATCCTCTATCATTTCTTTTACAATATTTACGGATAAGTGTAGGCTGGTTACTTGTCTTGAGACGAAGTCTTTTGTCACTGCATACCTCCATTCCTGTTCAACCCTTTCTGCTACACTCAATCCATCTACCATCCAATACCAACTTCCCATAAGATCGTTGTATAAAGCTGAAGCTGCTGGCATCTTCTTGTTTGCTTATTCCGTAGAATGGGCTCCAATGACCAACACTGTTAGTTTTATAGTGAAAGCGCGGACGTGATGGAAAACATCCCCCTAAAAAACATAAAATTGATCTTACCTAGATCATGACCAAACAACGCGCGGACGTGAAGGAAAACATCCCCTACTTTTTCATTTCATATAATAAAACCCAAACTATACTCTTCACATACGCTTAGAAACAATAAAAAAAACCATAATCTACTATTCACACAAACTTACTTGATTAGTTACAAACACAAACACAAACACACAAACACATACACTTCCACTATTAATAAAGAGTTAGTGTTTATATTCACACTATTCTACCTACACATTGGCAAATTAATAGTTATTTCTTTTCTAGAGTATTGGGTAGCCCTGAAAAGGGCTGTTTTCTTGTTTGGAACTTCATGGACACCTGGTTAATGGTGGCACCTTCCAGGCCTGGCGCCACATACACATCTTATCCCCCAGTTACTTTTTACCTTTTGGGGGGAGAGAGCAGAGGCAGGATATGTCGCTTCAGAATCCCAATTTTCGCTCTCTGGGATTCTGAAATTTCTTCTTCTTCTCTCCTTTTCCTCCTCCTCCTCTTCTTTGTTTCTTCTCTCCTCTTTGTATCTTCTTTCCTCTTCTTCTTCTTTATATCTTCTCTCCTCCTCTTCTTTGTTTCTTCTTTCCTCCTCCTCTCTTATCCTTCCCTCCTCGACAATGGCTTCCGCGGCCAGTTCATTTAATATGCGCCTGGCATATTCCAGATGCACATGAAGTTCCAACAGTTTCTCCAGTCTCGTGTTCATTTTTGGTGTTGATCAATCAACAAGGGTAGCTGGACTGCCGAACGAGTTTCAATTTATACTGAAAGCGCGGACGTGAAGGAAAACATCCCCCTAAAAACATAAAATTGATCTTACCTAGATCATAACCCATCAACGCGCGGACCTAAAAGAAACACTCACTCACTTTTTTATGCTACCCATCACTATTTAAAAATTTTTTATAAATCACTTCAATTGACTATCCACATAAGCAAAGCAATCCAATCTAACTCCCAAATATACACCTCAAACACCAAAAAGACATCATTTTAATTTACTATCCATACCAACTTACTTAAACACTTACAAACACACAATCACATACCCTCACATTTTTAAAAAAAGAGTTAGTGTTTATTTTCACACTACTCTACCTACACACACATTGGCAAATCAATAGCTATTTCTTTTCTAGAGTATTGGGTAGCCCTGAAAAGGGCTGTTTTTTTTGTTTGCTATGGCATTCTTTTTTAGTTTCTAAGAATGCGATGTCCTCTGAGGATAGACTTTCTGGCGATAGGTCTGCTTCTTCGGAAAGAGAAGAAGAACTCTTTGGTGTCGATACGACAATCGACAAAGCCTCTGTCAGCTTTAGGTTGCTGCTGCTGTTGTTGTTGTTGCTGCTGCTGTTGCTGCTGTCTCTGAAGTCTGTACTTCTCTGTCCATTCTTCTTTTTCCCTGTTCATTTCTTCTCTGAAGAGCTCTTCTATCAGGTCTTCAGTGACTTTTAACATTCTCACATTCTCTATTTCTTCTGGCTTCGGTATCAGACTGTGTCTGACCCTATGCAAATTCACGTAGGCTTCGTTGAGTTTAGCTAGTTTGGAGCACATCTTCTTAGGAGGATGAGTCGACAATGGATGGTTAGACTGGTAACAACCCCGGTTCTTAAAGTCAAAGCGCGGACGTGAAGGAAAACATCCCCACACGGTTTTCGAGCCGCAACGTTTAGTGAGTGTCATGAGAGGGATAGTAAGAAATGAAAGAGCATCAATCCAACATTCTTATGGCTAAACAAACCACAAAGGCATTTTTTTCAAAACACAACATTTTTTATTCAAAAATCACTTAACACTAAACAACAACTCTAACATTTTTAACAATAATCCAACACTATAACATCAAACAATCTTTTCAAATCACAAACATTTTTTTCTCAATTGACAATCTACTTTAAACAGGGCTGACAACGTTGTGAATGAAATTGTGATTTCCACTTTTGGAAATCATTAGGCCATTGATGGACACTACGTTTCCTAGCTTGAGACAAAAGATAAGCATAATGGTCACAAAACCATCGATCTACTTTCACATCGTTTCTAGAAGAAGAACGAGGATCAAAATGAGTCACTAAATGTTCTAAGGAATAGCCCAGGCTACGATGATGCAGAAAATACACACAATATTGTCCACACACCAAGGAATCTGTGCCTTGTAATTTCACGTTATTGAATCGGGTAGTCTGAGCATTTCTTCTCATAAAGTCGATGATATCGTCTTCCAAAGGGGGCAATCCGTACGAATCGAAATATTCCACACATCCTTCTTGAGGAAAGTAGACGGCTACCCAGTGGGTTCCTGGGAGATGACTGTCGTCCGTGTTGATCACGTAAGCTTGATGGTCTTTAGGTTTGCGATGAGGAAGTTCATCTTTAGCACAGACGACAGGATTCCAAGAAGCCGTATACGAACTGTGGTTCAAAAGGTAATAAAGTTCCCAGGTATCCATTTGTGTGTTTTTTTTCTTCACAGGTAATAATAAGTCGTCAATTCGATCCTGACTTTATGCTTGAAAATGTCTGACGAATAAACGGTTATTCGTTCTGTTTCCTCACTCTGATTCAGGAGAGCTTCGATACGATGGATCTCTTGAGTGGTTAATGGTGGGCAAGAATGTTCACGCAAGTCTTTATACCACTGATGCAACACGTCTTTGTTCGAGATGAGACTCCAAGCTTCGTCCAGATACTCGTCCAATTTTTCTTCTTGACTCAACATCAGGCATTTATCGTGTTGAATTTGACTGTGATGATCGTTTTGACATCCATAACAATTTTTCTTGATCAATTCCGTCATTTTTTCCACCAAGTGTTTGGCAAAACAGGAGACTAAATGGGCTTCTTGTTCTGGCCATCTCGACTTCATCATGATCACTTCTTCGTCTTTGTCTTGGGATTCTTCTTTTTCCACGGTCTCCTCACATTCCATCTCCAAAGTTTCTCCACTAGGTAAAGAGGGATAACAGTCTTCCATGGCTTCTAATAATCTAGAATGACTTCTCTCAAACTGTTGATTTCTATGGTATTATCGAATTCTGCATACAGGATGACGTTCACCGTTTCATCAGGGACTCGGTTTGCAAACTGAAGTTCCACACGAATCTGGCCAGATTTTATAGGGTGGAAATGTCCCTCGTCGCTGCCTTGGTCTGGAGTGAAATCGAAAGCCCACAAAGCATAGCCTCCTGCGTAATCGTCGTACGTAATGCCGTGACTGGTGTTGGTTCCTAACTGTCCGGTGGCTTCGTACAGGGACAAGTACGATCTCAAGTAATTCTTCTTGTCAAAGTCAGGTTCAAAGGGTCGGGTACACAAGGTCTTGCCATCGCGACTGACTTCGATCTTGGACACGCCAAAGTGTTGAAAGTAGAAAGGATTTTTACCCAAATCTCCGTTGAAGGCTGTATTCTCGACGATGCCAACGATCAAACGTTTGGGTAACTGTCCTTGGAATAGATGATCTTCGATCATGGATCGCTGTCCCTTGGGAATGGTGAAGGTTTTCACTTCCAAGCGTCGTATGGGATACTTGGCGGTCGTTCTGCTCAATGTTTGACTGATGTCGTTACCCACTTTAGGTAACACTTCCACGCGTCGTACGTAGAGCCTGGCTTCCTCGATGACAGTTTTGCAAGCAGTAGTACCTATCAAATGGAAAGTGGCACTGCTCCGATTCAGTCTCAGGCGGACATTCACCCCGTTCAGCAAATACTTCTCTTGCAACCACATGTCCAAATGCAAACGATCCATTAGTTCTAAACTCTGTCCATCTTTGATTCTGTTTCTTCGTTCTATAAATCCGTCATTGTTTGGTGTTTTTTTTGCATCAATTTCGAATTCTTCAAACTGGCCTGCTTCGTCAGCTTCCCATAGCACACAGGCATTGAGATGAGTGTTCTTGGCGTCTATTCCGTACGTCAAGAGATTTTCCAGGTACGCTCGATAAGGGTAAGTATCCATGCTGCTGCTGACCAGTTTGTTGTTCAAGTACAAGTCCACTCCGCTAAACAAGGAATGCATGAAATTGTTGACGGGAGCTATTATCTCATCCTTTTCTAGGGGCAAATTATCCTCATCGACAACTTTGACTTTCAAGTACAAGTAACTGCTATTCAGATCGATGTAATCTTCGGGCTGTCCTTTGATTTCAAACTCGATGGGAGCTGAGGCTGTCAATGAGGAGACGGGGTGAAATTCCACCCATTGGGATTCTTGCATCGTCATCATGGTGGGGGGCATGGCAAACAGATCCAGTTCCGACTTGGAACAAGCGCAAGATTCTCGGTGCATCATTTTTTGTCTCTTTCTCAATAATCGAAAACGTCTAAGTCTCGAACGGTTCTTCTTTTCTTGGCCTTTCTAGCTTGAAGTCTGGTGAAAGGGTGTTTTCTTCGTCGTCTCTTTCTGCCTTGTCCTTGCTGAATGCCTGACTCGGTAGCGTGCAGGGCATTTATAGGTGTGTCTCGTCGGCCTAAAATGTCTTTGCCCGTTTGCAGCAAGACATTTTTGCCAGCCCTCATGAAGGCTTCTTTAGGGTTTTGTTTGTCGATGATGACATTTTGGAGAAATTCTTTGCCTTGCGTCAGTGCCGCATCTTTCAAGGCGTGCAATCCGCGTGTCACCATCGGTTTCAACACCGGGGCCACCGAACGAAAGGCCGATTTTAACATATCTCCTAAACCGTGTCCTCGCTGTCGAGCAACCCCTCGGTACACTGGATACATGACTTACGAGTCGTGAGTGAACCGTTTTCGAAAATGGAGTTTCACCGTGACTTTTCCTTTGGTGAATGGAATATTTTGTCCCAAATCTCCTTTTATAGCAGTGTTGACCGTGTCCAAATACGACTTGCTGACAGGCAAATAATGAGGATGTACAAATTCGCGGTGGACGTGGTAAGTGTTTCCACCTTCCTGGTCACTGGTCGTGGTACTATCCACTTTGAAAGGAATGACACGCAGTAACGGCACGGAGGTGTGTCCCACCACGTTATACTCCACCACATCGGAGTACACGAACATCAAATTCAGTCCTTGGTTCAGTTCTACAGGGAATCGAAAAAATTTGTAAAATTCCGTATTGCTGTTGATCTTCGGTTTAAAATTTGGAGCCATTTTTGTGTCTCCACCTGAAATATCAAACAAGTCACGATTAAAACTGATGGACAACGTTTGGGTATCCTGAAATTTCATCAATAAGCGACGAGCCACTTTATGGTACTCCAGGGTGACACCTTTTTTGACTCTGTTCAGGGCTTTGCCAAAGGCGAACTCGAACCTGGAAGTAATGGTGTCCACCAAATGTTGGCCACTAAAATAAAACCCTGCTGAAATTTTGAAGGTGTAGATACTGAAGGCTGGATTGCTGGCTGGTCTTGTGTCCCCTGAAAACCCGATGTCATTCATGGCTTCTTGTAATTGTTGGTTCAGGATTTCGACCTCAAAAGTGTTTTGCTTTTCGGTGATGTTTTGGATTTGTGTAGGGTGAATCATTTCTACTAAAGCCACTTCCCAATGGGCTTCGTGATCTAAGGGGATGCCCTGAGGTAATTTGGCCGTGTAACAGCACAACGTGTTGTGGGGAAACACCTCCATGGAACTGTCACTGGGTAAGGTTAAGTAAAATTGGTTTTCGTGACTCATAATTCTAGAGTTCTGTGGCTGTCCGAGGGGATATTAGTGGACGTCAGAGGCGTGTCTCCGTCCAAAATGGGGTTCTGGTTGTTGTTGTTGGAGTGGTGACTGACACTGGCACTGGACACAAGGTTCCCGTTGGAAGAGAATTTCAGGGAGGGATTGGGAAGCAGGTAACCGATGCAACTGCTCAATAAAATGGTCCACAATTGTTTATCTCCTTGTTGCAAACTCAAATTGGCGATGGCTGCCCCGATGACACAATACACCACGAAGATTTGGCAGAAAAAGACGATTTGCGTTTTAGGCACACGTTCTCCACACCACACCCACAAGGGTTGTTTTTGTAAATCTTGCACAGAAGAACTAGGCGAAGGAGGAGTGGTCGACGTAGCTGCGTCTGCTGTGTGAAAGGGCATGATGGTCACTTCTTTTTATAGTCGATGACTTGCGAAGCGTCGATCCAAGAATCAAAACTGGGTGGATATCCTTTCCAACGTACTTTGACTTCTTTGACACGTCGTTTGCCCACTTTACGGGTTCTGCGTTCGAGAATGCTTTCGATGTCGTACACGTCGTCTTCTTTTTTGGTGACACGTTGTAACTCGGGCAAATAAAACGTTCCTTTGAGCACTTCTCCGTTCATGTCTTCCAATTTATAGACGGCAGGATGACGGCCATGCACTCGTCCAGTGACGCGAAACAATTCGGTCGTCCAGTTAGGTAAGTAACCTTTGTCGAAAGTGCGTTTGGTTTTGCCAATGCGCACCCAATCTCCTACGGTCAACTCTCCACTTTTCTTGGGGACAGCCCTCGTCGGGGACGTACCAAACAGACGCTCAAACACCAACACTTCGTTTTCGGGAGTCACGTCTTGCGGGGCACGTCCGATGCTTCGATGGTAAGATTGGTTGTACGCTTGCACCAGGTGCGGTAAGATGTCGATGTACTTCAGAGTGTGGTGATGCGTAAAATATTTCCACATGCGTTCTTTCAAAGTGCGTTGAAAACATTCCACGATGTTGGCTTTGGTTTCGGGATTCTCGGTGGTAAAAAAATGAATGTCACGTTTCTTTAATTCTTTTTGGAAAGCTTGGTTCAGAAATTCGGTGCCTTTGTCCGTTTGCCATCGAAGACGGTGACGACCACTTTGTTTCAACACTCGTTGCAGGGCTCGCACTAACTCGCTGCTCGATTTGGAAGTCAAGGGCACGACCCAGGCAAATTTGGAAAAGACGTCGATGACACAAAACAAATATTTGTAGCCACGATTGTAGCTGGCCAAATGAGAGACATCGGCTAAATCGGCTTGCCATTGATGATCGATGCCTTCCACTCGGGTGCGACTTCTGGTAAACTTGCGTCGAATGGGTTTGTATAAAGTGTAGGTAGAAAGTTCTTGTAACCATCGTTGCACTTGAGGTAAACGGAGACTTTTCAGTCGAGTTTTGGCAGCACGATACAATTTTTGAACTCCTGCGTAACCTGCAGGATGCGAGGGATCGTAGTAAATGCTGGCCAAGACTTTTTCCATTTTTTTGTGTTGGTTGGTGTGTTAATAAGGCACCCACTCTTGGAGGATGCTACTCTTTTTCTCTTGGGGTATTTTCTTGGATTGCAATGCTTTGCGTGTGCGACCGGCAATAGGTGTTGAAGAGGAGGATGTCTGAGCGGGGGATATCGGTTCTTGTTTCACTTCTGTCTTCACTTCTGTCTTCACTTTCTTTTTCTCTTGTGATGAAGAAGGGGTGGCCATCATCTTTTTAATCCATCCAATTCTGGAGGTAGGTGGTGTTGTTAACTTGCGTACTTTTTCTGGTGGAGTTTGAAACCCTTCTTCTTCTTCTTCTTTTTCTGTCTTGGTCACTGGTAGTGGTGGTACTGGTACTGGTAGTGGTGATGGTGCTGGACTTTTCATCAAGGTCTTAAAATCTTTCAGAGTGGGTAGAGCTGTTTCGTCTAAAGCTTTCTGGTGAAAGAGTTGCAGTCGTTGCAAAAGTTGACCGTACTTTTGCGATTTTTCTGTTTCGGACAAATCTTGGCGATCCATCAAGGACTGCAATTCCTGTTGTAACTGGGACATCTCGCTCAAATTGGGATTGGGAGGTAAATGGGGGATACGTTGTTCTTGCCACCGATGGTATTCCATCCATCGTTTGTAAGGCACTAAAGCTAGTTTTCGTCTTTCCATGGGGTTGTCAGGGGTTGATTCTGAGATCTTGGGACTTCCAAGGGCCTTTTTATCTTGCTCCCACCAGTCCTCCCAACATGGTTCCCAAGACTCCTTTCAGTATGGGGCCTAACAAGAGAGGCAAAATGCCTCCACGTTGGACCAACATCTTCTTTTTTTGACGAATGGGAATTTTCTTTTGAACCATTTTCCGAAGAACGTGACGATGTTTGCCTAAGCATTGTTTCTGGTGTTTGGACAAAGGGATCGTGCCTTTCAAGACGTTCAAACAACATTCGCACACGGTATCGATGACCTCTTTGGAGGCCGTTTGAATGAGTTTTTTTCGTAGGGGTGGAGAAGCTTTGGACAGGACAGATAACATGTCCCCATGTTTAGCTAAACGTAGTGGCAATCCTTTCCTTTTCTTTCCTTGGGGTTTTCTGGAGGGTGACATCTTTGAGTCTTCAGGAGCACCAAAAAAACACTGATACCCTACTTTGTCACAGGCCTTTTTTATACTGGAACGCGTCGCCACTGATTGTCTTTACGTCGTATTAGTTTGAGGACAGGCATGACACGTCGTGCAGGGGTACGTAACGGACTAAATCGAGCCAGTTCTTGCTTGGACAAATCCAATAAACTTTGTAACATGCCCGATCTTTCATGGACTTTGATTTTGGGAGAAGGTACTTTGTGAGCAGCAGCCACTGCCGCTAAATGGGAGGGTCCTGCCACTGGGGAAGTTCTTTTGGGGGTCATCAACGGAGAAGTTCTTGGTGTGATCAACGTCTCCAAGTACTCTTCAGTTCCTGGTGACATCAACGGAGAAGTGGACAAACGTGAGGATGCAGGAGACGCAGTCACTCCTGTGGCAGGTCGTGGTTTGCGAGTGTAAGGTTGCGTCCTGGCCGAAGTGCCTCTCTTGCGACTAGTTTTTTTCTGGGGACTTTTTCTCTGTTTCTTTTTCTGGGGGCTTCTTTTCTTTTTCCGGGGTGATGGTGTCTGGTCAGAGGAGGGTCCCGCCACTGGAGAAGTTCTCCTTGGGGACCTGGTCTTTTTCTTTTTCTTCTTGGGGCTTGGTTGGGGCTTCGTTGGACTTTTGTCTTGGGTATAACTTTGGGGGCATTAGGATCCCATCTTAAGAGTGAGCGAATGATGACCCCTCCTAGAGTACCGCTCCCTCCAGGTTTCAAAATGATTTGCTTTTTGGTTTGAGTGTCGATGCGGGGATCGGCCAGTTGGACCAAAGCGACTTTGTTTCGATCGAGAAAGCGTTTGGTTTGATGAGGAATCTGAATGATTCCTTGGAGTAATTGACGTGCCGTCACCGTGAACCATCGTAAGACTTCTTTGAGACTAGCTTCTAAGACACGAGCTCGTGTTTGTGGATTTTTTTCTCGACTGATGCCATACAAGGCACGAATCAATTTGACGGGAAGATGCGACTGAAGGGACGTCATGTTCACACTGTGTGAGACAGACGAAAAAGGGTCTGAGGTTTCTATAGATTTTTTTATGGGGAGTGAAATGAAGTCGAGGACGGAGACGTGTACAGGACAGGCCCTCCGTCTTGGCACCAGTGGTGAAACAAGTGGGTACGAAATCGCAAATCCTCGGGGGTCGTAGGTTTCAAATCGACGAGTAAATAGGCGTGTGGCGTTTGAGTGGCATCGTCTTACGCCTGAGTCAGCCAAGGCGTTCCTAACTGTTTGGCTAAGACTTGCACTTGCGATTTATCTCGAGGGCTTTTAAACAAGACCACGTAATGCGCATTGAGACTGATGGTGCGATGGGCTTTACTTTGTTGAAACAAATTTTGGGTGATGTAAACGACACTGGCATTACGGTGATGCCCTTTGCGCGTGAACCACAGTTTAATTTCTTCTTCGTCTTCTCCTAACATGTCGTCGAAAATGACCAAATGGGTTAGACGGGAGTGAGAGACGATGCTGTCGTCTTCTTTAGGAATGCCTTCCACAAACACGATGGAATCGCCTTGACTTTCTCGCAAGAGGCTGTACGCCGATTGCCACTCTTTGTAACACCACACGATCCGTTGAGGTGGCCGATCGATCAAATGATGTTTATGTTCGATCAAACGTTTGACGAATTCGGTTTTGCCTGAACCGCTAGGTCCGGCAATGAGCATGTTAAAGGGATGGCGAAGATACAAAGCCTCCCAACTGGCACGATCTAAGTGTTCGTCGATGACTTTGACAGTGAAGGAAGAGGGAGCAGAGACAGTAGAGGTAGCCATGGTGTGAGAAATGTCACTTGTGACACGAAAACAAACAAGACAAGAGTTTATATACTTTTTCAGAACACGTTTATTCAATGTTTTTTTCAAACATGAATACGAAAGACAAAAATACATAAAAGCCAAAGGCTTAAGTACAAGAATAAAAGGCACATGATAACTATGAACGTGGAATAAACACAAGTGTCTTTACAACAACCACATGTTTTGGGTAATGTTCTAACCAGTTCTATAGTAGGGGGTAAGGTCACACAAGTGTCCTCCCGAAAGGGTCTTTCAGGTCTGTCCACGACAGTCCTGTCCTGGGTGACGGGTTCTTCTGGCACCGTCACTAACACGGGTTGAAAAGTAACTTTTTTCCTTGAACAACTCTCGTGCATACTGGGCCACTTCTTGGGTCCAAGCCTCAAAAGCCCATTCTTTCCAGGCACGGACATCTGTCCAATGGGGATGTAAGTCACAAGCTACACACACATCGTCATACACGTCTTGGGTAGCTAAAAGTTGACGAATCTTTTTTTCCTGTTGAGGTCGAGAAGTATCCAGATGAAAACGCAAGGCTTTGAGCAAAAGGAGTTTTTCGTGACCATTTAAGGCCATTGAGGTGGTAAGTACTGATCGTAAAGAGTCCACAAAGAATCGGCTGGTAAACGAAATCCCAGAAAACAAGTCACTAAGACACACACCACTTGTCGTCCCAAATTGAATGGATACAGTTCTTGTAATAATTGATGGTAATGATCCACAGTTTGAATATGGTCATTGAGTACCTTCCACGGAATCTGTTGGATGACATGTGACATAAACCGTGGCATGGCAGCCTGTTTTTATAGTCTCTTTTTTTCGGATGCAATACACGTACTTTCTAGCCAGAGATCTTCGTTCTCCAGTAGGGAATCTAAATCTTGCATACTGTAACCGAAACGTCAGAGTTCGTTTAGGTGTTTCCTCTTCCTCTAAGTAGATTCCACGTAAAATATGTTTGTAATCCTTTAACTTGTCTTCCTCAATGCGTTGCACTAGGTGAATCTCGAAGTAACCATAATTATGAACATGTCGATCATTGGCGACCTCAAAGTTTTGAACAATGTCTGACCATTGAAAGAATTTCTGACGAATCAGTTCTCTTATACCATTCAGGTACCAGTGGTTAAAGATCTGGTGACGTAACGGATGCAATTGTTCTTTACGTTTGACTTGTATTTTCACCAGCTCTCGGTAAATCCTTTCTCTCAATTCCACAGGCAAAGCACGAATGTTCTCTTGTAAAGTATTCATGAATAAATCAGTCCGTACAATTCACAATCTTCTCATAGAGAGCAAAAGTAATCCACATAGTGAGTAATTTCTGACCACTGCCATTCAGGGTAACGTCCAAGAATGTCACTGAACTCTTTTGATGTAAACGGTCTAAAGCGATATAATAGGATGAATGCAACCTTGACCCAAAGAAATCTAACACACTGGTTGACTTTTTTCACTTTCCTCTTATGAATTTCTCGACACAAAAGTTCTACAGTGACCCATTGAGATTTCACTCTGGCAAACCCCTGCCAAACTTCTTTGTAAATCTTCTCTTGCAGTTCTTTAGGCAATGATTCAATATCGTTTTTGAAATGAAGTTTAAATACTGGTCTCGGTGATGTCCAACATTTGACTTCTAACCAATCTGGTTTCTTCTTCGTCAACGACATGGTACGTTACTTCAATGTCTCGGTCCTACTAAGGGTAAGTAATGACAATTCGGTGACCATCGAGCATGTTCTACGCAGGCCGAATCTTGCGGTTCCCAGTGGTGAAGTGACACACCGCAACTGAAGCACTTAACTTTATCTCCTTCGCCCAAGTAGAAAAATCCGGCTCTGGCTAATTCTTCGGGGGTCGGTCCTCCCAGATACTTAGGCCATTTTCCTTTGAACGATTGAAGACGATTTTCAAAGTCGCAGTATTCCGACAAACGCACAGGGAACGAATATTCGTCTTTCACAGGTTCGTTTCGATGAGGGTTGGGTGACATGAACAGGAGTTTGCTCAGGGCTGGATGACATCCGTAGGGGGGTAGACGTGAAGGTGAACATTCCCCTTTAAACCCAGTAAAATGTCTAAGAGGACGAGCGGCATCACTTTCGCATCCCACAGGTTTGACACGCGCAGCATCCCTTTCCATGATAGGGGTAGTGACACTAAAGTTCCCATGATGCTTTACGGCATCGCTCAGGTCACAACGTACAGAATCGTACCCATCGCAAGGCTCACAATCGCACTCGTCTGCAGACTCCGTTACGCAATTACAATGGTAACCACATGGACAATCGCAGTTTCCTTCCGGACATTTTCCGTCGGAATGCCTGGGTCTTATCCATCCAGTATTAGTCACACTAGAGGAAGATACAACTTTTTTACAATCCCCAAAGTGGAACGATGTCTCTTTCAAAGTATTCATCTTGTTCGCTCGGTCTTGGTAGTCCCAATGAACTATCGATCTTGCCTAGGGTTCCTTTTTATATACAGACCAATACCGACGTGTCCATACGGTAAGGTGAAATGATTGGGAAGTCTCACTCGCTTCTGGTACACGATTTGATAGACTTTTTCTAGGGGTCGACTGACGATGTGGTGAGTGGGTAAACGTACAATCTCGTTCGGTTGGTGAGTGGTCACTTTAAAGTTTCCATCATCTCCCGATTGCAAGGCTTCTTTCAATACCCCAAAGTTGACCACTCGACTGGTACGATGATTCAGAGTCAGTCCTTTCACTTTGCACATCGTGTGCACTTCTCCTTGTTTGTCACGGTATTCGTAGCCGTAATTTTTAGGACCGCCACTGACGAAACTTAGAATCTTGTCGTCAGGATGCTCGTCTGTCCAGGCTCCTAAACGGTCTCCTTCGATGTCAGGGTGATGTTGAATCGGGTGATGGATGTAAATGCAACTGTCCGTGTCAAAGTACAGGACGCGTTCCCCTAACAGTTCTAAAGCTTCGTACAATTTTAAGCGAGCATGGGCTGTCACGTAAGCCGCAATGATGACATTTCCAAAAGGGTCGTCTTGTACAAAGTCCAGATCTTCTTCGTAATTGACCAAGATCAAATCCTCTCGAACGACGTCCACGTGTTTCATGTATTTGGTTTTGTCGTGAATCATCTGAAAGTAGCGGGAAGGTTCTGTCAAATATTCCGTCTTGGGTAAACACGGTCGTTGTGCCATTTTACCCCACAAGCAATTTAACATCACTTTGGCAAAAGATCGCCTGCCTTCGTTTTTCTCGATGTGGTCTAAAGTGATGCCTTCTTGTTCGTAGTACTTCTCTTTGAATTGTATTTGGTCTTCGGGAGTGTGACACCAGGAAGGATAGCCGCTGGCTTCTTGCTTCAGTTTCAAAAAGGCATCCACGTAGTCAGCGAAAATGCCTTTCTGCGTGGGGTCACCCTTGTGGTATTGTTGTGTCTTGGGAAAGTGACAAATTTCGTACACTTCTAACACTTGGTATCCCATGTCCAGAGCTTTGAACAATTATCCGCTGACCCAGGTTCCCGTCAAGGCACGTTCTTCCTGGGTGTGCTGACAAGGTTGGTCTTGGTTGCACGTTTCGGCACAAGTACGGCACAAGGGAAACATCAGTTTGCCTTGACAATGGTGAGGTAAGACGGGATGGTATAGGTTCGTGGGAGGCAAAACTTTGCACTTGATCAAGCCTTCGTATTGTCGAATGTTTTTCAGGTCGATGTGTTCCGTTAACAATTGCGGGTGCCCTACAGGAAAGCGACAATATTTGCACACGTAGGGATACAGCGAACACACATCCAAGTATTTGATTTCTTCTCCTTTCTCTTCGTCGGCTTGATACAGCAAACAGGTGGCATTGGTCCTTCCTCCGTACAAACTATCCCTCGGGTTCAGCGGGTCCATGAACTGGTAACTTTCCACGAGGCATTTAAACTCGGGATCGGTTTTCATACGGTGATCGTACTCGTGTTCCCACATTTCCACCACTTGGTATCCTTCCTGTTCCAACTTTAGGCGCCGCTGACAAGTGTCCTGGTACAAGTCTTCCATGGTTCGTTGCAAAAACTGATTTTTAGTGCTACGGTCAGGGTAGCAGACGGGACATCCGTGAAATAAGCAACCGTTAAACTCGTACACGATCTTGGGGTTTTCTAAGTCCCAGCCATCGACCGAATACGTTCCGATGGTCTTTTCACCCCCTCCGTTGCGGGCATGCTGAATCCATTTGTCTTCCTTGTCGCACAAGTAATGTAACCAACGTAGGGCTTTGACCGAGTATTGGCGCTTGACATAGTTGGTCGTTTGAGGGCTGATGACAGCTACGGTGTTTTCAGGCATGAATCGTTGGCGGTACACTAAGGAACACGCTTTGGCAATGGTGCAAGCTTCTTTCAAAGGATCGACCCCTCCGTGTTCCATGAACAGTTCTCGAAATTCTCCACAGCAATGCCGTAAAATGTCCACGTCGGAACGACAATACTTTAGCATTTCTTCCTGAAAGTCGAAGGGGTCCGAGGCATGAGCCTGGTACCAAGCGTAGAAAGCTTCTCGTTGTTCGGTACGCATGTTGTCGGGGTCGTAATAGTGAGCCTCAGGTAAATGGGGTAGAACGGCGTGTTGATTGGCTTCCGTATTGAAAAAGTGTGGAAAGTACCCTTTAGCCATTTCTGTCATTCCAAACGTTTTAGGCATTCGACTCAAAGGCATGGCCAAATAGCTCATCGAATCTTTAAACTGCACTTGTCCCACTTGCATGAAAATGATTTTGGCTCCGTTCAAAGTCACTTTAGGACGCTCGGTGCCTTGTTCCGTATAGTACCTCAAAAGAAAATGTCCATCGTATCCGGAGAAATTGTGAGCCATCACTGTGGCATGACGATGACAATCTCCGTAACGTTCGATGTCCTCTTGGCTCCACGTCTTGTCGATGGGATCTAAGACTCATTGGGGAAAATCGGCTAACGTGTTCGGTCCTCGAAAGATTTTTTCACGCCCTCCAGGAATCTTGCTGCAGTGAGGGCAATGACTGAAGATAGGTTCTTGAATGCACTTCTCGCACGCTCGATGAGCCACGCAGAAATTAGGAATGTGAATGCCAGTCTCTTGCACGCATTCGAAATCGAAAAAGATGAAATTGCCTTTCTTCTTGTGACCGTCCTCTTTCTCTGGTGGGGGTTGGTATTTTTGCACGTAGCATTGGTGTTCCAAGTCCACGATGTGGTGACAAATGTGACATTTTTTCTTTCCTCGACATACGTGTGCCTTGGCATTATTGGTAAGTATGCCTTGTCCACATGTAGGGCACAATCTCAGCAGTTGACAAGCACATTTCTTCTGTGAACCTTGTGTTTTCAGATGTTGGTAACAGGTAGGACTGACAAACGTGCGCTGACAAGTCGAACAAGGCACTGGTTCTTCGCTCAGACAGGGTGGAGAGGCCAAACATCCTGGGCATTTCCATCCACAATGCTTGTGTTGCTCTCGATTGTTATAACCATAGTCACATTTCTCACAATAATAAACATATCCCAGGAATCCAGTGATACTGGTAATGGTATCGAAATGTTCATCGTGATAATAAAGGTGAATGTATTTTCCGTCCTTAAAATCTTGGCCTCGAAACAACAGAGACCCACGCATTTCTTGAGGGTGCACTTTCAAGGTATATCGTGGAGCTAGGACATCTTGCAATTTTTGCATCTCAGGAATGCCACAGGGTGTGTCTTTGGACAGTCCGGCTTGTTGTAACAGGAGTTCTGCTTCGTTTCGTTGTTTGGCTCGATAGGAACGTTGAATAGTGTTCCAGGTTCTTTTCCATTCTACCGTGTCGTTCTTGTTGGCATAGGTTCGTCCCACCACGATGGCTCGAGCTAAACACATCTAGTCTTGAGGGTTGTTAATTCGGACGAGACTTGTTTTGGTGTTGCGAAGCTCGTCCACCAATAACATCTTTTTGCGTCCAGTCCCTTGAGGAAGAGAGACGTGGGCCATTTTCAGTGTGGCTTTACCATCGATGATGTCAAACTGGTCATTAGATTGTTGTACGTGTTGAATCTTGTCCATGACTTTGGAAAGGGTTAGTTCTGCAGGCCTGCTAAACTCGATCCAAACAGGGGATTTCAAACCGTCGTGATCTATGGATAGTGTCAAACGATCGTCTTCTTTGGCTTGACATTGTCGCTTGAGTGCGGTGAGCAAAGAATCCCACATCTCGGTGATAAACCCTTCTGCTTTCTCTAAGGGTACGTCGGCCTTGAAATCTTTAAACTTCACTGTGTAGGTGTAAGCCGTGGTTCTAAATTTTCTAGAGGAGCGCTTTTCCGTCTCTCGAATGGAATAGTATTTTTCAGGGTTGACTAAGGGTGGTGAACTTGGTTTAGAGGGTTCAAATTCTGGTTCACTCATGTCCTCTTCAAAATCACTGGCATGAATTTGTGCCAAGATTTCAGCCCTGGTTCGAGGCGATAGATCACGTTTCTGCCTCTTACTTTCTTCTTCTTCTTTCTTCTCGAATGAATAGGATCGTTTGATCTTGAGTGAAAAACGTCAAATGACTCAAGTTTAAACACCATAGACTAATTTATAGTCATGGCAGACCAGCGTATATAAAGGGGTGTGTGTCTTGTCCTTTCACTATTCATTTCACTCTCAAGCCGAGCACAACGATGGAAGAGACTAACCAAATCGAACGTTTCGTCAGAGCTTTGCGAGGGGTCATTAGAAAATTCTCTTCAGACCAGCCCACGGACTACTCTCCTTCCTTTCGAGATAAAAGTCAAGATACTTGCTATATCTGTCAGAAGAAAGGGCATTGGTCTTCAGAGTGTCCAGACCGTCAAAAAAGAACAAAAACAGGGGCTAAAAAAGACAAAAGTCAAGATACCTGTTATTATTGTAAAGAAAAAGGACATTGGTCTCCAGATTGCCCAAAAAAGAAACAAGAGGAATCAGAAGAAAAGAGGAATTCTTCAGAAGAAGAGAGGGATTCTTCAGAGGAAGAGAGGGATTCTTCTGAGGAAGAAAGAAGACAGGTGAAGAAAAGAAACAGGAGAAAAAAAGAAGGGAAGAAAGTGATAAGGAAGAAGAGGAAAAGAGTGTGACGGTGAAAAAATTCAAAAAACAGAGAGACTAAACAAGGAAACAGAAGAAGTCAATGAACTTTTAATTAAAGTGTTCTGTTGCGAATTGTGAATTGCATTGTAACAATAGATAAATGAATAAATTAATGATATAAAGTAAGTGTCTTTGAGTTGTGATTTTAAAATAAGAAGCTACACTAACACACTCATACAGAGACATGTACTATAAGGGTAAAATGGGTGGGTTTTTTTTAGTTATTGGCAAATTGAAATTGTATTTCTTTTCGAGAAATGTGGGTGGCCCTGAAAAGGGCCTTTTTTCTTTATGGTGTAGGGGTGAGTTTAAGCAATCAACTTTAACTGCCTTAAGCCTTTGCCACGGCCAAGGCCTACTTCTGGACTGCGTAATGTTGATGATGATGATGATTGGGTTGAAATCACTAAGGGTGGTACGGTAGGCTTAGTCACAGGGTTGACGTGCTTAGCTCGGGAAGGTCGTATTCTCTTCGGTCGTAATAAAGAAGTCTGATACATTTGTTTCAGACTTCTTAACTCCGCTAAAATGTCCAACAGTACCGTAACCGTTTGATTTTCACCCTCTTGTTTCTTTGCTGATACTTCTTGATGTTGTTGCTGTTGTTTTTTTCTTACCTCTTCTTCTTCTTGCTGCTGTTGCTGTAGGAGAAAAGCTTGTTCCGCTTCCTTTTGTCGTTGTGTAAATTTCTCCAATTCTTCTTTCTGTCTCTGTCTAAAATTCTCCACTTGCGGTAATGAAGAAGGTAACGCAGGTTCCGGAACAAATTCTTGCGAGGAGAGAAAATCCACAAAATCCCAATTCACCTCTTCTGAAAGTAAGTCCGGGTTCCCTTGGGCAGTCTCCCCTGTTGGTGCAACCCCAATGGATCGTTTTCTGAATTTCCGTCATGTTGAATCACTGTCGCATAGATTGACTGCACACAAGCGCTAGCGAATCTATATAGACTACGTGGCGTCACAGACTGCTCTCTTCGGATTGGATGCGGGCTGACTGAATTTTATAACGCGTGTTCGGATTGGTGAATGAACTCAATCCGTTTCAATCCTACCTCTACCAATAAATAAGCGCAGTTCACTGCATTGATTCACCTGTTCTCGTCGCTTCAAGATGTGGACCGATGTGCAATCTTCTACGCTTGTGTCTTCCATGATGTTCAGGACGGACATGCTCATGTATGTCCGATTCAAGTGGACCGTTGTCCACAGGACAAACACCAGCCTGTGGATACGTAGGATCTACGTTGAAAGACAAGGATGCCTGAAAAGAGTGCTGATTTACGGGCCAACAGTGAGACGCAGCCTAAGGACAAGAAGAAGACCAATGCGGTGCCCTTTATGTTAATGAATACATTAACATAAACCCAAAGGCCCTTTTCAGGGCCAGCCATATTTCTCGAAAAGAGATAGCCTTTCAATTGCCTACCCTTTTTAAAAAAAAATTTTTTTAAAAAAAAAACAAAAATCCCATGTTCAATTCCCCTTGTCCCTAAACAACCCCAAACTCTATTCCCCATGTTAAATTCCCCTTGTACGTAGAGTGACCCACGATTTTTCGCCATGTTAAATTTCCATTGTACGTAGAGTGACCCAGGGGTCCCTGTAATGCTAATTCCCATTGTACGTAGGGTGCCCCACTTTACTACTGAGGTGTATACTGCACAGAGGTATCACTGAGGTATATACACTGCATAGAGGTATCACTGAGGTATATACACTGCATAGAGGTATCACTGAGGTATACACTGCATGTCAGTAAGGTTATATAGAGGTGTATATTACAAAATACATAATGATGCGGAATGTAAGCATTTAGTCATTTGTTTACAATCATAATATCGTCTTTTACAAAATATAAGAACGTACTATATTTACAAACTATTTAGTGAATTGGTAGAAAATAGTATTTCTGAATAATAATAATAATAATAATAATAATAATAATAATACTAATAATAATGAGAATAAACTTGCATAAAACATGCAAACAGTGGTTATGAACATTTTGCTCACCTCCACCATTACAAAGTCTAATATTATACAATATTGTAAAATTCCCTTCTGAGAGACTTTAATGTATCATTCCAGAACAAGACCCTACTTTGCAGTTGCAAAACAACCTGGAATCTGTGAGGCATGACTTGAATCCAGACAAATAAGCAGGCCATATTTTAATGAACACCTAATGTTCAACAACATCAATGGTCTAAAACTGGCACTAACAGCTGCCTCGCTTGGCGCTCAGCATTAAGACGTTAGAGTTAGGACCGGTCGGCCTGGTGTCAGGATAATGTGACTGGGTGGGACATCATGCTACGAGTCTGCGGCATGATGCCCCGGTGCTAGACATCACTATAGACTGCCACACTGCAGACATCGTAGTGATATGACTGGACAGTTGTTATAAAGCTACGTTAAAAATCTAAATCACACACACACACACACACACACACACACACACACACACACACAGAGTATTACATTGGGTAAATACTATTATTTCATATGGTACACATTATTTCATATGGTACACATTATTTCATATGTTATACACTATTATCTCATTCGATGCACATTATTATGTCATATTATCTCATCATTATTTGATATAGTACACACCACTATTTCATATGATACACACTATTATTTCATATGATGCACATTATTTCATATGGTACACACAATCCGTCTACACATGATTATAACGTGGATATCATTTTATCATCATGCATGAAAGCCTTGTAAGACGACATAATTGGGAATGACCTAATCTCTTCTGCATACTATATAAAGAGATGCACTGAAGTTGAAAATAGTCCCATAGTGAAGGTGACCATCTATATGTACATGTATTATCACAGAAAAAAAGAAAAAAAAAACTGAAAAAAAAAATTACCTAAACTTCCTCCCGGAAGATGTATAATTTAAAACTGAAGTAAAGTAGACATAAGTTCATTAAAATGCAAAATATGAACTTTCAAAACATTCACTGAAAGAAATTAGAGGGATGAAAAGTCATGAGAGGTCATCACCATGAAGCATGATGGGAGAGAACTACGTGATCATATCTGAATCATTATATTTCAAAACGCAACTAGCAAATATCATATTGCTTACTTAATTACTCTATAAATGGTAAATTGTATAAATTTTATATATGCATCGCTTAGATATAAACCAAAGTGCTAAACACTCCACCTAACACAGGCAAATCTACCCACTGTTCCCCCTCGCCCCTTATTGGCAACAGTTGATATATCTGAATATGCGTTTAACATCCCACTGAAAGTCACTCTCTGGTTTACAAAATGTATTAATTTTGCTTGTTATCCACAAATAGAACCAAATGATTTCATTTATAGTAACGTTACATATGTGGAGTCACTATGTGTTGCTGTGGCTGTCTATAGACTCACGGTACTAATTCAGTTCCCATAGTAAACCTATTCAAACACCATGATTTTAAAAATTCAATAGCTTAAAATTTTTGAGTGCTCCTGATGAAACCTATATTTATCAGTATAGATGAAACTTGGATGTCAGCTTCTGTGTTCAGGAAAGGTTATGAGCCGCGGCATTTTCTGGACCTAAATGGGTTTGAAACATGAGTAGTGAATAGGGACGGTCTAGGGACTAGGGGACTTTCATGTTAAAAAGGGTATATCCACTCTGGGGACTATATAAATTTAACATGGGAGAAAAAAATTTCCACTCTGGGGACTATGTAATTTAACATGGGAGAAAAAAAAATATCCATTCTAGGGACAAGGGGAATTGAACATGGGAATAAATTGTGGGATTGTCTAGGGACTAGGGAAAATGGAACAGGGTCGGGACCCTATTTTAATACGGTCCCGACCTGATGGGTCTATGAAAATGGAACAGGGGAAAATTGAAACAGGGAGGGGTCTCTATTTTTTTTTTAAAACAAAAAAAAAATTAAAAAAGAAAATGAGGTAGGCAATGAAAGTCAAGATCTTTTCGAGACCTATGAGTGGCCCTGAAAAGGGCCTTTGGTTTGATGTTAATATACCCTTAACATAAAGGGCATCTGTGACATCTTCTTCTTAAGCTGCGCCTGACTGCGGGGCCATATATTAACACTCTTTTGAGGCATCCTTGACGCTCCACATAGATTCTTCGCATCCACAGGCTGGTGTCTGTCCTGTGGACAACTGTCCAGTTGGATCGGACATACATTGGTATGTCCGTCCGGAACATCATGGAAGACACAAGAGTTGAAGATTGTACGTCGGTCCACATGTTGGTGTGCCGAGAACAGGTGAAGGAATGTAGTGAACTGCACATATTTATAGGGAGAGGAAGGATTGAAACGGATTGAGTTGGTTAACCAATCCAAACACGCGTTACAATTTCAGTCAGCCCACGTCCAATCCGAAGAGAGTAGTCTGTGACGTCACGTGGTCTATATAGATTCGCTAGCGTCTGTGCGCAGTCAATTCATGCGACAGTTTTTCAACGTGACGGAAACTCAGAAAACGATAAATTGGGGTGCACCAGCCCTGGAGACTACCCAAGAAACCCGGACTTACTTTCAGAAGAGGTGAATTGGCATTTTGTGGATTTTCTTTCCTCGCAAGAATTTGTTCCGGAACCTTCGTCACCTTCTCCTTCATTACCGCACGTGGAGAATTTTAGACAGAGACAGAAAGAAGAATTGGAGAAATTTATACAACAGCAAAATGAAGCGGAACAAGCTTTTCTCCTACAGCAACAGCAGCAAGAAGAAGAGGTAAGAAAAAAACAAGAAGAAGAAGAAGCAGCAAAGAAACAAGGGTGTGAAAATCAAACGGTCACGGTTACTGTTACATATTTTAGCGGAGTTAAGAAGTCTGAAACAAATGTATCAGACTTCTTTATTACGTCCGAAGAGAATACGACCTTCCCGAGCTAAACACTCCAACCCTGTGACTAAGCCTACCGTGCGTTGTTTGGTCATGATCTAGGCAATATAAGTTTTGTCTTAGGGGGATGTTTTCCTTCACGTCCGCGCGTTTTAAGTGATGATCTAGGTAATATAGGTTTTAGGTCTTAGGGGGATGTTTTTCCTTCACGTCCGCGCTTTAACTATAAATTGAAAATCGTTCGGCAGTCTAGCTACCCTTGTTGATTGATCAACACTAGAGAATGAGCAGAAGGCTAGCGAAACTGTTAGAACTTCATGTGCACCTGGAATATGCCAGGCTCATACTGAATGAGCTGGCCGCAGAGGCTATAGTGGAAGAAGGAAGGATGAAAGAGGAGGAGAGAAGAAAAAAAGAAGAGGAGGAGAGAAGAAAAAAAGAAGAGGAGGAAAAGGAGAGAGGAATGGCTGTACCACAGACACAACAAGGAAATTTCAGAATCCCAGAGACAGAAGATTGGGATTCTGAAGCCATTCATTCCTCCTCTGCACTCCCAGCAAAGAACCCACAACGTTCGTCGTTCGCACCATTCTACAAAGAATAAAAAAGAAGATGGCTTCGAACCACCTTGATATAATGAAAAAATTGCAAGACGTCCTGGACAATTTGGGCATGATGGAGCAGATGTTAGTTAACCTAAACGAGGATCACTATTCGTATAGTCCCCATCGAGTGAAGATGGAGATCAACAATTTAAGAAAACTAAAGGAAATCATCAGTGATCTGTTGAAAGAAATAAAGGAGGAGAAGGAGGATGAAGAGGAAAGGATAAGGATGAGAGCATGGAACTAAAAAATTGAAAAGGAAGAAGAAAATGAGAAGAGGAAGAAAGAAGAGGAGGAGAAGCAGAAAGAAGAGAAAAAGAAGAAAAAGGAGGAAGAAAAGAAAGAAAAGAATAGAAAAAGTGTAGGACAGAAAATAAGAAGCTCGTGGAGAAATAGAAGAAATTAGAAGAAGAAGAAAACCAAAGGCCCTTTTCAGGGCCACTCCAATATCTCGAAAAGACCTTGACTTTTATTGCCTACCCCATTTTCTTTTTGTTTTAAAAAAACAATAGAGACCCCTCCCTGTTTAAATTTTCCTCTGTTCCATTTCCATAGACCCATCAGGTCGGGACCGTATTAAAATAGGGTCCCGACCCTGTTCCATTTTCCCTAGTCCCTAGACAATCCCACGATTTATTCCCATGTTCAATTCCCCTTGTCCCTAGAATGGATACTTTTTTTTCTCCCATGTTAAATTACATAGTCCCCAGAGTGGATATTTTTTTCTCCCATGTTAAATTTACATAGTCCCCAGAGTGGATATACCCTTTTTAGCATGAAAGTCCCCTAGTCCCTAGACCGTCCCTATTCACTACTAACATGTGCTTTCAATTCCGCACCAAAGAGTCAGGTGGTAATTTTAGTAATGAGTGTTCCAAACTCAAGACTGTTAAAGGACTAAAATGCCATGAATAAAACAATGTCTCTATTTTTGTCACTTACAACTAAATTAAGCTCTCACAAGATTCTTTTTCCTAAAACATAACTTACATTTTTAACCAATCCTGATCAGCCAAACCCACACATACTCTATTTTATGTTCACCCATTTCCAGGATGGTTCCCATTTTTCCATATCATTAGTACCGTGTGTCCTTGGGACTCCTTGAATGACAGCGAATGTAGCAGACATGAAGCGACAAGAAAAAGAGTGCACAGAGACCATAGGAAATAATGGGCTACCAGGGATGTACAAAGCCTGGCGTTGCCAACATGGTACTCTACCATAAATCCTTTGACCGCTCCTGGTATACCTAGTCCCGCTGATGGTCGTATAAGCGGTTGATATAATGTTCAATAGTTTAATACATATCTGCGACGATGGGTACGATTCTGTCGTATCTGTCGTACCAGGTGCAAGCTTCAGTTACAACAAGCATTAGCGACGAACATTTTTATTGTGACTCAGGATAGGCGGGTGATGATGTTGACAGTGCAGATTAGTAGGTGAGAGAAATACGGACATGTAGAAAGAGGGTTGAAGCCACGGAAGCTGAAAAGGCAACTCCTGACTGAGACATAGTGACATGATACCCACAGTGTTGCCAACTATCAACGACTCATCTAGCAGAAGGCCTGGAATGTACCGCTGACAATAGGATGCCAAGGATTTGCAGCACATACCTTTTGTCGTGTCATAGCCGCCATCTAGATCACAGGAATTAAGTCATCAATATTGGCAGAGAAAGAATCACAGTATATTTGGCGAAAGAGAGAGGAGCAATGGAAAATAAAATAAGCACCGAAACACTTAGGAATGTGGATCTCCAGCTAATCATTGAACCGGTTGCAGTACAGAAAGGTTACTTTATTAATGACTTAATATATTTTTTTATTGGGGGATGAGAATATGCTGTATGATTCTTTGTAGCACACAGTCAGAACAAGAGTCTAACAGATCTCTCTGAACAAGATTTCTTCAATTTTTAATTTTGTTGCTCTGCGCTGCTGAAGATTTAGCATCTGATGTCTGAAATTAATGTAATTAATTTGGATTTATATATGTTAAAACTTCACTGCAGAAGTAGTAAACTGCGTCCCTTTTCCTTTTAATGTTCTCAACAGGACTGGAAAAAAAACACACCCAGATAAAGAAGTCTTGCCAAAGGGAGGTAACTGACCAATATCCTTGTTATTGTATTTACATATATGTTTCAAAAACTAATTGGTAGTAACTTCATAAAAAGCACAATATTTTCAAAAACACTGACGTAAATAAAAATAGCAGTTCAAGCTACATTACAATTTAACTATAAATGTGAAATGTACCCTTGTGCAAACATTTGCTACCAGTAGTAGTAAAAGGCAGATTTGAGATCACCGTGTATGACTTTTTGCTGAGGCGATGAGCTGCAAAGATTTATTTAAGATCACGGGAGTTGTTGTTGTTGTTGTAGGGTTTAACGCCATTTTTCAGCACAAGATAGGCTATACATGGCGGCCAGTATTAATGGTGGAGGAAGAACCCGGGAAAACCCCAGAAAGAACCACCGACACACGAGAAGCTATTGGCAAACTTTCTCACATACCCACATTGGCACGGGAGTTGTAACAGATCACCCTGATTATATGAGTATATGCTGCATGCAGTACTTGCCGCCGGCAAAATTTCACTATGCCTGTACTAAACGTAGATATGTAATTAGAACGACCCTGTGTTCGGCCCTCTTACGATAATTTGCTTCACTTTTCGTAACTTGTCGCGACTCACCGCAACCTGAAAGCAACTTTCTTGAACCTGCTCGTAACTCGCCGATACTTATCGCAACCGGACTGCATCTTTCCCGCAACTTTCCTCAACCTGCCAGAAACTTATAGCATAACGCAACCTGCCAGGAATTTGCAGCCATGCTATTTACAAAATGACAAATTAAATGACAGATTGAGGGACACCTGACTGTGGTCTAAGCGTTGCTGGATAATATCGCAGTGATGCAGATTACTCAGTAAAAGATTGTATTGATTGTAAGAGTTTGCAAACCATTAGTACTCTTGGAGGTATTCCGTAGATGAATTTTATATCCAATTAATGCGCTATTGATAGTCGTCCAATTGCTGCTCTACTACCATGACCACTAGAGGCTTTCCTAGACCCACCCTTCCAGGACACCAAGGGTCAAACAAAAGCCTTGCTGCTCCGGGACTATGAAAAATGTGATGTATTGTGGTTTCAAATCGACCTATTTTTGCTGCTGGCAAACAAGATTCTATTGTATCAATATTGTACAAGTCAGTTAACATAAAATACGCAGAGGAAGTTAACAATGAACCTTATAAAACACGTGAAATAATTAATTTACACAGCTAAGTGTTGAAGCATATTAAGCAGTAACTCAGTCAAGGGGAATCAGACAACATAAGAGGACGATAATAACAGGACCTAATCGATTTATCTCCCTTCCCTTGTATCGACTGCAGGCTACCATGTCTGACGCATCTGAATCGGTTTCATAATGTTTTGATATGCTTATATTTGAATATTGAGGACGAATACGAAATTACTTATATATATCGAGAATTTTAGTTTCTCCGAGTTTCCAGGAGTACAAATAGAAAACCATTTCCAAATCGGACCGTATAACAAACACATCATGGATGAATACAATTTGAAGTTCTGCATGTATATTGACCAGACAAGTTTAAGGAAGAAGCAAATATCTGCTATTGTATGCAGAGATCTGGACGAAATGCATCAAAACTGTCATTTACGTATAGTTAATTTGATATAAATAAGTTAGATCGAAGAGAGTTCTTTATATCAAAAATAAAATAAGTGATAAATCTTTGGTGAAATTACATGAGATTGTCTTACAACTCTACAGAATCAAACCCAGTTCCCTTAGTCATGAAATGTTTAGAGGAAACAACATTGAGCTCAGAATCTTAGAAAAAGATTTTGTTAAAAATAATATTCATAGTAACCATACTCCCTTTCTCGGAAAAAAGGTTGAACGACCAAAACTGCAGAGTTAGCCATACATAGGTTGTTATACGTATTGACTTATTATGGTGAGTGATAAATGGTCGAAAGGATGTTTCAGTATATATTGATTTATTATGACGGATGATAAATGACCGTAAGTATTGTTACAATACTTATTGATTTATTATGATGTGTGATTGGTGATAAATGACCGTAAGCATGTTTACAATACCTATTGATTTATTAAGATGTGTGATTGGTGATAAATGACCGTAAGCATTTTTACAATACCTATTGGTTTATTATGACGGATGATGGGTGATAAATGACCGTAAGCATGGTTGACATACTTATTGATTTATTATGATTGGTGATTGGCGATAAATGACCGAAAGCATGGTTACAATACCTAATGATTTATAATGATGGGCGATTGGTGATAAATGACCGTAAGCATTGTTACAATACCTATAGATTTATTATGATGAGTGATGGGTAATAAATGACCGTAAGCATGATTACAATACCTACTGGCTTAGTATGTTGGGTGATGGGTGCTAAATGACAGTAAGCATTGATACAGTACCTATTGACTTATTATGACGGGTGATTGGTGATAAATTACCACATAATTCGAAAAAGATGTGTAAGATTTCACAAGCGCTGATGAGTCATCCATTCAAACACGAGTTTTTCCTTGAAAATGTCTGTCAATCAAATCTGTCTGTCTGTCTGTCTCTCTGTTTGTCTGTCTGCCTGTCTGTCTGTCTCTGACCCAAAGATCTTTTCCAATTTGAAGCAAGACATATTTACCTGCCCTCATGAATGCTTCTTTGTGGCCTTGGAGATTTTTACATTTTGAAGCAATATCGTTTCCTTGCGTTAAAGCGAGAGATTTTAAAGTATGCAATCTTCGAGTGACCATCAGCTTTAAGATGGTGGCCACTGTACGGGAAAATTGATTTGAACGTACGTCCTAAACCGTGTCCTCGTTGTAGAGCGACTCCATGGTATACAGGATATATGACTTATAAGTTGCTAACGAATAGTTTTTTAAAATATAGTTTCACCATGACTTTCTTCCTTTCGAGATCGGAATATTTTGTCCCAGATCTCGTTTCATACCAATGTTGACACTGTCAAAATAGGATTAATTGAAGATAATGAGATTGTACACATTCACCATGTGCACGATACGTCTTTTCACCCTCATCGTAAACAGCGACAGCCAAATCAGCTTATAAGAGGAATGACTGAGTAACGGCGGAGCTGTGCTCCCAACCACCTTGTACTCCAAAACATCGTTCAATTTGATTTGTTCACGAAAATACTTGAAGTATTGCATGTTAATCTGTATTTCCATCTTTGGAGTCATAGTAGTGATCCCACCCATAGGATACAAAATTAGGATAAAAATGTAATGTCCAGTGTGCAGATATCCTTAAAAGGCATTTCAAAACGATGAGAAATTTTATGGTGCTCAATCTTGACACTGTTATCATATTTGTACAGGTCGCTGCTAAATTGTTCGTCGGGACATGGCGGCATTCGTTCGGACCAGATGATGAGCATTAAGTTAATACCCTAAATGAATATTTATAGTATAGAAAAGCAACTGAAGATCGTGGCGTGACGGTGTTTCGGAGTCGTAAACAATTGAAACATGAATGCATCATTCAAAAATACCATTCCAAACATCAAGAAGAAGATGACCAGAAGAAGGACAATTTCATCTTTTTCGATTTCGAATGCATGCAAGAGACCGATATTCACATTCCTAATTTCTGCGTGGCTCATAAAGCATGCGAGAATGCATCCAAGATCCTATCATTAGTCAATGCCGTCACTACAGCAAGATTCCTGGAGGACGTGAAAAAACCTTTCGGGGACCTAACACGCTAGCCGATTTTGCCCAATGGATCTTAGACCCCATCGACTAGACGTGGAACAAAGATGACATCGAACGTTACGGAGATTGTCATCGCAATGCCACGGTGATGGCTCACAATTTCTCAGGATACGATGGACAGTTTCTTCTCAGATATTATACGAAGCATATTATCGAAAGTACTAAAGTCACTCTGAACGGACAAAAATATCATTCCCATGCAAGTGGGACAAGTGCATTTTCATGATTGGATTAGTTACTTGTCCATGCCATTAAACCAAATGCCTAAAACGTTTGGAATGACAGAAATGGCGAAAGGCTATTTCCCGCACATCTTTTTAATACCGAAGCCAATCAACACGCTGTTCTACCCCATTCGCCTGATGCTAACTACTACGACCCCATAACATGCGCACCGAACAACGAGAAGCTTTCTATGCTTGGTACCACACTCACGCATCGGACCACTTCAGCTTTCTGGAGGAAATGTTAAAGTATTGTCGTTCCGACGTGAACAGTTCGAGAACTGTTCAAGGAACACGGAGCGATCGCTCCTTTAAAAGAAGCCTGTATCATTGCCAAAACGTGTTCCTTATTGTACCGCCAACGATTCATTCCCGAAAACACCCTAGCTGTCATCTGCTATCAAACAACGAACTTTGTCAAACGTCAATACTCGTCAAAGCCCTATGCTGGCTACATTACTTGTGCGAAAAGGAAGACAAATAGATCCAACATGCCCGAAACGGAGGAGGCGAAAAAGACCATGGGAAGGTATTCTGTGGATGACTGGGATTTAAAAAAAACCAAGATTGCGTACGACTTTAACGGTTTCTTATTTAACGGATGTCCCATCCGCTACCCTCAACGTGACACTAAAATCAGTTTTAACAACGTACCAAGGAAGACTTCTACGAGGCCACTTATCAACGGCGCTTGAAGTTAAACAGCAGGGACACCAAGTGGTGGAAACGTGGGAACACGAGTACGATCACCGTATGAAAACCGATCCCGAGTGTAAACGCATCGTGGAAAGTTATAAGTCGGTGGACCCTCTGAATCCACGCGACAGTTTGTAATGATGACGGACGAATGCCTCCTGTTTGCTATACCACGCCGACGAGGAGAAAATAAAAGAAATCAAATACTTGGACGTCTGTTCGCTGTATCCTTACGTGTGCATTTCACTTTTCCGCAGGGCACCCGCAATTGCTGCCGGAAAACATCGATCTGGACAACATTCAACAATACGAAAGATCGATTAAGTGCAAAGTCTTGCCTCCCACAGACTGATGTTTCCCTTGCGCCGTACTTGTGCCGAAACGTGTAACCAAGACCAACCTTGTCAGCACACACAAGAAGAACGCGCTTTGACGGGAACGTGGGTCAGTGTGGAATTGTTCAAAGCTCTGTTCAACAAGAAGAATGACTTCGTCATAGCGAGAATCGAGTGAGAGCCTCAAGTCGAATAAGAAACTCGAGTGCGATGCTGCGCCTCAGATCACATCACCAAAGCAGTACCACATCTAAGTTGTTTATTTACTAACGCCATGGAAAACTTTGTGCAGCCAGTACACCTTCCAGATTACAAGACTTTACATTATGGACACGTTGATATCACCCAGAATAAAAAGGGGAGGACTTCCAAGAATGACATTTCATTGTGAGGACAAGCGCCGAGAAAGACAAATCACTCTACGCAGACGAAATAAGAGAAGGAACAAACATCATTGTCCTTTTTCACTACCACCATACCGTCACAGCAAAGTGCGTACAAGAAGGAAAAGGTTTCAGGAGACCGAAAGGAGTATTTTAGCATCCAAATAACTAACAGCGATTTTGAGAACATTTAGGACGAAAACTTACACCTACACGGAGGAATTTAAAGATTTTGCGTCTGACATTCAGGCCGAGGAAGCAGCATGTTTCATTACGGACTTATTTGACTCACTGTTAGAGGAACTTAAATGTCAGTGCCAAGTCAAAGATCGAGGTCGTTTGGGCCTATCTATGTATCACGACAATTTGAACTCTCCCGTATGTCTCGGGTTTAGTACACTTGCAGAATTAGCTTCTTCCAAACGTTTCAGGGCTACCTAAGATGTGCAGACGACGAGAGAAACGTTTGACGTCACCGATTACGAGTGACCATTCATATGGCGTACGTTGTACCTCTATGGGAAGAAGGCAATTATTGCAATTGATCTTCTTACCGATAAGTTTATCTAGCACAATGGACATAACAGCAGATTTACGAATGAAAGGAGGTGCGTGATAGGAAACATCTACGCTGGGACACAAGTTGTAGCTGACCAGATTTTAAACAACGTGTGTGATATAGATAGAAACATGAACTTGGTCCTATTTGATTGTTTGTTGCTTGTTTTGGCTTTTTCTTAAAAATGAACATTTAATGTACCTTGAAAGAAAATGGCATTCTTTTATGAAATGTAACTACGTTGTATATTGAATGTTTTCTTTTTAGGCATGGACTTTAATTTTGAAAAATAGTTCACTAGACCCAAGAACTAAATAACTTGCAAATAGGTTTGTTTCGTGTCCAAATTGGTATGTATGGACTGGGTAGTGTTTAGACTCTAGCACAGGCCAGAGACCTCATGTATAAAATTGAATAAATGTTTTATACCTATACAATAGACTTTTCTTATTGGAGTCTCTATTATATCAGTGAGTCTTCTTTGGAACATCTCTGTCCTCTTTTATGTGTGTTTGGATGTGTAATTTTTTGTTTCCGCATGTCTATATTTGTCCCTATCAACCCTTTGTCCCTACAAATACATTTCACTCTATACAAGGTTTTGACCATATAAACCCCAAGACCCCATCCAATGTTCAGTTCCCATTGACCTACAGGTGACATTCCCATGTTAAATACCCATTGACGCCGATTTTGATATACCAGTTTTTAACGTTAAGGTCCAGTTGACGCTAAATTGGCCCCATACACTACTGTTGTTAGATCCAGCTATCGTTTCTATGGCACTAAAACAGCCTTCGTTATGCTACGAGATTACAAAGTATATGCATGATGTCTTACTAGAATAGGGGTCCTTTTTACCTCCTCATTATGCCTCCGGAAAGTGGCCCAACAGTAAAACTGAACACAATAGCAACCCCTTTGAGCAAGGGTACTTACAGCATGCATGAGTAGAAATCTTGCGCGTTGAACCAGCTTCAATGTCGTTTTAGTGATGGGTATTCTCTTTTCTTCAGTCGTGGAAGAAAGTTCAGATGCTTTTCTAAGCGTTCTTTCTGCATCTTCTACAAAGGTATCGATCTTTAAACACATTCAAACAACACGGTAGGGTTGACATCTGTTTCTTTCAGGAGCAAAATACACTGAGGCGAATCGCCTTGCACGAATCTTTTGTAATGGAATTCGTTTCCACCGATTGTCGGAACGTCTTATCAACTTCGTTGTTGGTATCATGCGACTTTCAGGCGTTTTCAACGGTTTAAGTAGTAACAGTTCTTGTTTAGATAAATCCACTAAACTTCGTCACACTGCCATTTTGTCTTGGACTTTGGTCTTGGGTGAGACCACATTTTAGTGGCAGCAGCCACCGCTAAATAAAAGTTATTTGTACCCGCCGGAGAAGAAGTTTCTTTCGAAATAGGTTACAAGCATTTCATCAAATTAATAAAATAAAGAAGCGTGTTAAATCAGGTTTGGCAGTCAACGTGGCCAACGATGACGTAGAAGAGGCTCGAGACACTGTCACCGAGGGACGTGGGTTTGCGGAGCACGGTTGTGTAGTCCGAGTAGCAGTGTCTCTCGTTTTGGTAGTTTTTTTTTCTTTGGTGTTTTATTGAGGGGGGTGGGCTTTTTCTTCTTGTGGTTTGCACTGACCCTTGCGTAACTCTTTGAACAATTTTTTCTTTGTGGCTATTTGGACATTAGGATATCATTTTAAGGGGGAATAAATGATGACACCTAGAGAACCGCTACCACTAGGATGTCATTTTAAGGGGGAATAAATGATGACACCTAGAGAACCGCTACCACCAGGTTTTAAAAAAAATCTTCTTAAAGTTAATATTGATTTTCGGATATGCTAGTTGTGTCAATGCCATTTTATGTTTTTCAAAAAAACAAAAATTAAAAATAAATAATAAAAAAAATAAATAGATGATGCCTTGAAGTAATTGAAGTGCTTTCAAGTCATTTTTGAAACTAGCTTTTAATATTTTATACTTTTTTGCGATTAAGGCCATACAGGGCATGAATAAATTTGGCAAAACGATGAGATTCAAATAAAGTCATGTCGACGACTGTTGGACAGAAATATGTATTCTGCTTTTATAGTTTTTTTTTACACCGATGAAAGACCCTACTTCTTGACACCAGTGGGTGGAAAAGACGGGTACGAAATATAAGATAATCGGGAATGTTCGGTTTGACAAATTCTGATTTGCTTGAAACTCCCTCTCCAGCAATCATCATGTTAATGGGATGGCGAATATACAGAACCTCCCAACTTTCACGATCTATCTTTTAGTCAATCACGTTGAGAACTGAGGTAGAAGAATAAGTGAAATATGTCTAGGAAAGCGTTGTTTTAGTCTCTACACCATGAACACTAATTTTTACTCCGTTTTTATTTCTATCGTTCGTTTTTATGTGAACGATGGTAATTTCCCTGAACTAGGTTTTTCTCTGTGTCAAGTTCTTCTACCGCTGTGTTTAACATGGGCTTAAATGTCATGTTCATGTTTGGTTCTAAACGAACTTTTTTCTTGGATCAATTGTACAAATCTTTGACATAGTCATTCACCTCTTGCTTCGAAGCATCTAAGCCATACCATTTCCAGTCAGGTGCATCTTTCCAGTTGTGGTCTACTCATATACTACACATCCATCGTAGTAAGCATGAAAAGTATATAAAACGCAATGAATCTTTTCTTCACAGAGAAGTATCAATCAGAAATCGCTACACATTTAGTCAAAGGAGTCTCTCGTGCACATAAGTAGCTGAAATGGTCTTTGCAAGAACTCTTCATATATAGTCCACAAAGAATCTGCTGGAACAAGAATTCCAAGAAATGCGCACACGACATGTCCCAAATGCAATGAAAACAAATGTTGTAAATGGTTTTGTTAATCTGATGCAGATTTAATTTGTATTGTTTGTTAGTTTTGTCAGCATGATTATGCAATGTCTAATTGTATTTTGGACTCGACCTTGTTCAAAATCAGGTTAATGTTGAACCTGACCAGTGCCTTTTATTTTAGTATATAAATAATACATAGCTAATATTTTCTCTACGTGTGTGGGTTTAATGTTATGATCATTATCAATAAATTTAAACATTTATTTTGGTCTGCGACGAGGACATTGTATTCTTCATAAAGCACCTGGTGCGCTAATATTTACCACACTATTTGTGATACTGTTAGTAGCAGACTTCATCTTGTAAACAACCCAGAATGTTCTAGAATTGACAATTACACTAAATAGACATTATTTGCAGAAAATGCTAATTGTGACCTGGGTTAGGTAGAAAGTTTATATATCTTGTTAATATGAGAAATTACTCATTCCTGCAACAATATCTGAAGCAAAAATAATCTGTATTGTTGTGTTCAGGTTTCAATTTGGGTTGAATTTTTAATTCAAATTTGTTTTCACTGGAAATGCAAATTGCTTTTGGACAGAAACACAGACTTGGAATTATAGTGAATTCAGACAAGGACAATTTTGAAATATATTGTTGTGATTCATCAAACGACTTTTGGTACATCTCCACGTCATGGGCTAATAAAGCCACATCAACACATTCACTGTTGAGCCCTATTTGAACATAAGTGGAATTTACTAAGAACTTTTTTCAATATTAATGCTGAAATAATTTGGACTCCTCGGGATTTAGTTGCAATACTCTTAAGAAGTTCTTTTCAAATTTTCACTCTATATTCTTTATTTATATTTATATTCTTTGTGGAAGTTTATAAAAGATGCTGTTTTTCGCTTTTTCTCTGTTACTTAGTTTAAGACCTTAGGGTCGTAATATTGATCATGCAAAGTCTGAATACTGTCAAGCTTCTATAGCCGATTTCGTTTTTTTGTCAATCAAACTATCTCCCAATAATCAGTCTTTGTATACGCTGGAAGAAAGCATAGTTTAAAAATCCAGACATAATTGTGAGTTTGAGTCTCAGTTGTATCGTAACAAACTCACAGTAAATGAATTCTCCCAGCTCCAAAGGTAAATTTTGAATGTACACTTCTAAGTTAGTTATTCACGCTTTCTTTTTGATGAAATATTCATACACTTGCCAAACAGAATCCGATGGCAGAGGATATCGAAGGAATTTTATTTCATTCTCTATTTCACTTCACATAACACGTCGTAAATGAATTGAGACGATACCTCTTGTAAAAGGATTTTGTATTCCTCTAAGTTTGTAACCTTTTCTTGCATTTCGTTCCATCTAATTCTATGGATCAAGTCATAGGTAAAAGCTATAGAATCGAAATTATCTAAGGAGGAATGTAGTCGTTGCTCGATGTCTGACCATATGAATATTTTCAAAGTAATCAGCCTTGTTCTAGTATTCAGATACCAGTGGTTAAAACGTCTGTGTCGAAAAGGACGCAGTGTTCCTATGAGTTGCACTTGTATCTTGACAAACTCTCAGCAAATGCCCTTTCTGAGCTCCAGAGGCAAACAATGAATGTTCTCTTTTATGCTATCCATGAAGATGAGATTACTTCATTGTCCCATCGAAGGATGGTAGCGGGTGCGGAGACCATCGGGCATGTTTAGGTAAGCCGAGATTTTATATTTCCATCATTAAAGTGACAAACCACAACTGAAACAATTGATTATATCTCGTTCTCCTCAGTAGGCAAATAAATGCTCAGGCTAATGGTTTGGTGGAAGGTCCATCCAGATATTTATTTTATTTCCTTTCAATGTTTCGAATCGATTTTCAAAGTCAAAATAACAATGCAAAATCACAGGAAACTTATTATTCTATTACTAGCGCAATTCTTTGAGGTAGTGGCGGTAGTGTCTGGAGTGTCTGGAGTGGCTTGCAAGCGCATGGATGAGACCCCCAGGATGGTACACTCGCGGCATCACCTCGGCCAGTAAAGCAGAATTTTCATGCTTCAGCGCCTTTGAAGTGGCCAGGTACACAGTAACAACGGCATCGCTTTCGCTGGTAGAACGGCATCACTTCCATGGTCACAGAGTACGGCATAAATGTAATCACAAGGCAAAGCATTTCACTGGAGTTCCTCATTGGACTTGAGTCCATCGCTTGCTTGTTGCTGCGTTGAAAGAATCATCTTTTTAGGTCTGTGTTTATAGTCGCAATGAAGTGTCTCTTGGCTGTCTTTCGTGTCCGTACGGTAACGTATTGTGGTCTGGAGGAAACACTCATTTTTAAGTATACAATTGTATAATTCAGTGTTAATCCTTTCACTTTGCACCTGGTATGAATTTTTCCGGGTCAGTCTCGGTAATGGTTTGGTAGGCACTTTTCTGCTATAGAAATCGTGAACTTTTGTTATTCGATACTGTTCGTAACACGTAAGACTGACAACGCTTTGCCTGTATGAAGAGCAATACATTCGTTCTTTTCATTCGGGAATGCAGGGTTTGAAAGCTGATCCATTATTCGAGAAATCCGGTGATACTCGTAAATAGCATCGAAATTCACTTGATGGTGGTACACGTAAATGTGCTTTTGTCTTAAAAATCGAGACAACACCAAAGGTCCGCGAATCACTCGAGGGTACACTTTTAACGTATAGCGACGAGCCAAATATCTTGGAGTTTTGTCACTTCAGGAATGCCACAGGCTATTTCTTTCGGTATGCCTGCCTGCCGTAAAAGACGTTCTGCTTCTCTTCGTTGTTTGGTTCCGTCCAATTGTCGAATGCGTTTCCAGGCTTTTGTACCGTCTATAATTTCGTTCTTGTCGGCATAAATTTGACACATGAGGATGGCATATATGGTCTTGAGTGTTGTTGATTTGGACGATGCTACGTTTGGCACTGCCATTGTTTTCCTGCTATAAAGTGTAGATATTCATTCCGTGATGCTAAACTCGTCATTGGATTTATGAACATGTTGAATTTTGCCGATGACGTTTTATAATCTCTGTTCTGTGTTATGAAAATCTCGACTCAGACGGGCGACTTCAAACTGTCATGATGAATGGAGAGTCTCAAACAATTGTGTTCTTTAGATAGGCTTTGTCGTTTCTATGTTCTTAACAAAGAATCCAACAAATCGGTGAGGAAACCATTTACTTTCCGGGGATGCACTGCAGACGTGAAGTCTTGGATCTCACCGTGTATGAGGAGTCTGTGGTTTTAAATTTTCTGGAAGAGCGTTTCAGAGTATCTCGAATGTCGCAATATTTGTTGGGATATATGTGGAATGACGTTTTTCAGGCTGCAAATTCTTCGACTCCATATCTTTAACGCGGGTTCCCATATTGTCACAAACACAATGTTCTTTCCAGTTTAAGGCCATAAACATTTAACGCTTTGAGGTTATATTAAGATTCCATTATTAAACATAACGACTCATTTAATATAGGATTTCCCGTAGGTGTTTACATTGTTGACTATTGAGGTCAACTCTAACAATGCTACTAAGTCAGCTAATAGTAACCCTGTTACCATTTGTCATTGTGTTTGTCTATTATTATTTTCTTTATTACATTTGTTTGCCATATGGTTGTGTGGTAAAAGTTGGAGATAACTGGTTGTTTTGATGTATTACCCAGCCTTTCTTGCTAGTTTGAAGTTTTTGCCGTGTTCTATAAATAATCTGTTACAAAGGTAAATCGTGACAACTGTGAATCTTCAAATGTTTCTTAACAAGGAAAGACTACTTTAAGAAAAAATCTAAATAGCATGATTGCATTTGAATTTCTGATGTATGCCGAACGTTCTGTGAATAAAAAATAATTACTACGACCAAGCATTAAGTTTGATTTTTTGAGGATTGACACCATTTTCAACGTCCAGTACATATGGTGGAAGAAGAGCCCGGGATGATCCCTCAGTGAGGGAATGAGCCACCAACATATGTTGGCGAGGCTCGAACCCACGTGAAAATAAGTGAGATGTGTAAGTGATGTAGTCAACTCAATATGGGGAATAAAGTTTGACAGACTAATTAAACTGTGGTCAGTTATCCAGGAATGTCTGTTCAGGCAAGAATCTAAATTACTTGCACACATGGCTACACATGTTTTGTAGAATTGTGCTCTAGATGCATTTGATCTGCGGACATACAGTTTCCAATACTCCGAGAATAGTTGGCGCTAGAGATATCCAAACACGCAGATATCGTTGACATAAAAGGAACATCCTTCCAGCTCCTGTAACACTTTATGCCCTTGTTTCCTTCCAAATAATCTTCGGTGGGAATGTCCGCAACTAGATTGGAATCGTATGCTTTTTTTTTGCAATATATGAATAACAACATTCCTTTCTGCTCTAAGTAATTTTGGGCAAATGTCGTTCGTATTGTTAATGTTTACATTTTGGTGTTGTGCAGGAAATGATTCGTTTCTATTGTCTAGGAAAACAGTCTCCATTGAAATAAAATATTTATGAACCACACAGATAGAAATAAACTGTCGGTACCACAGACAATGCACAAACAACATATACCGAAGGAACGCTAGATTTGTGGTTCAAAATTGCTGTGTGTGTGTGGGGGGGGGGGGTCCCAATTTTGTACTTAGTTTGTAGAACCGATATTGAACAGGTTTGCTGCAGTACTGAGGGGTGTGCCGAAAATGGGGTACCCAAAAAGTTTTATTCCGCTCGTATAACTTGCTAGACGTACGCGTGCTTATTGCGCCTACACGTGATGATGAGACAAGGTCTGCTTGTCGTCACGTTGGTGCTTGCATCTCTAGCATCCCCTCGACAAACAATGTAACCAAACATCTAAGGGTCTCGTGAGGGTAGTTAGTCATGGAAATTAGAGGCAAAAACGGGTATAGGGTCTAGAATGACGCAAAACCCCATTTTCATACTTCTGTTGAAAACTACATATATGTGGTCATAGGCATACTAATAGACGAGAAATAAATGATTGAAGTTTATAAACAGCAAGAAATTTATTATTCTTGCAATATCTTTAAACGAGACGGAGATGATAATTTGGAGATAATATTCAATGTTAAATCACTGAATGACAATACGACATTCATCATGCAATTACATGGATGTAATGCGTAACATAGTATTCATTTTCTTTTTACTTGTGTATAGGATTGTACTCATTGAAAACTGTATTATGTGTCTATTACTATACTCAATGAACACTATGTTTTGTGTCTAGGATTGTATTCTGTAATTACTTGGTTATGTGTTTATTAATGTGTGCAATGTCGTATATGTCTAGGAGTGCAAGCAATGAATGATGCAATGTTGTGAGATTAAGTCGCCAAAGGAAGATTGCGGAGAGTGAAATGAGACAGAAAAGAAGAAAGTGCAATGAAAATCAAGGAACTCAAATACATTAACACATGTCGTAGAAAAGAAGCATGCCTTCAACAAAGTTAATATTCCTAAATGATCTTGTTGCTGCAGTTGACACAATAAGACATAAAGTTAACATTCCTAAATGATCTTGTTGCTGCAATTTGACACAATAAGACATTCACCGTGCTGTTTAAGCTATCATTCAAATATAATCTTCATGCTGCAGTTAACAACAATTAAACACTTCTCACGCTGTTCAATTTTAAATTTAGTGACCTAAAATATATACAGCGTTATCAACGGAATAACCAATTTTGTAATTTGTCTTTTGATATACCGATTCCTTTTATAGACGAAAAAGTATTATGCATCACAACAGCTGGATGCGCGTGTATTTCATATTTGTGGCACGCATGTCTAATGTTTCTGAGTAATAAGCGTCATATAATGAGACAAAAACAACGCTTCCTTTCATATCAATAGTTAAGTACGCTTACAGTAGAAATAGAGATATTGATGCATTGGCATAATATCAGTAATAGTGATAATTAAAAAAAAACAATGATACAATGAAAATCGATAACAATACAATGAAAAAACATAATGCAAAATACTAATAAATGTAACGTAATAAAACTAAATTAAAAAACATCAATAATACAATGAAAAAAATGAAAAAGTAAATATAAAATGAAAACCAATAATAAAAGAATAAAAACCAATACTAATAAAATGAAAAATAATAATAATACAATGAAAACAAAAATAATACAATATAAACATATCTAATAAAATCACAACCAATAATAATACAATGAAAAACAATAATAAAAAAATAAAGACAATAATAATAAACGAGAAATGGTGTATGATGTTACCCTCAGATACGTCATTCAGCCGAATAACCGTTTATTCTTTACTCAGATACGTCATTCAGCCGAATAACCGTTTATTCTTTACTCAGATACGTCATTCAGCCGAATAACCGTTTATTCTTTACTCAGATTCGTCATTCAGCCGAATAACCGTTTATTCTTTACTCAGATACATCATTCAGCCGAATAACCGTTTATTCTTTACTCAGATTCGTATTATTTTGTATTGCTTTATTTTTGTCGTGTGGACGTCAGATATACTAATGAGGTCTAAAGTGTAACAAAAACCAATGTTACTTCCAAGTTGATATGCAAAAGACAGTCTTTACTTTAGACATAGGTACTGCTCCCCTCTGGAAATGCAAAGTGAATCACTGCATTAAAATCTCGTGGAGCGTTTACACTAACTGTTATTAAGTTCTAGGTTCTTGAAGGTTACTTGGTGTAAGTTCAGTTTCTTTTGTTCTCCCACTCTTATCTCCCTTATGCATGAGAGAGATTAAGGAAGAGAGGATTACAATTAAATTCTGCACAATGTTTAATTCGTTTAGACGACGAGGATTACTATTTTTATCGTTTTATTATTACAAAGCTAATGATTAATCCGTAGAAATTGATTACAGGTTTAGAGAAAATGGAAGCGGCTGCTTACTGTTGAAATATAACCATTATGTTGAAACAATATTTATATATGCGCATTAATGCATCATGGGTGGATCACAATTTGATTTGCCAATATATCAAATTGCTTTATACCAACATTTTCAAAGCCATATTATTTATAATGTATGTGGCATATATATATGTTAACGCATATGCATATGCTTTAGGTTGCAGTGAAAATGAACGTTAATCATTTTTTTAATACTAAACCAAGGTTGAAAACTTTCAGGAAGTGTCTTTCGGTAAAATGTTTATTTTTGAAGAATGGTATTGTTTGCAAGAAACTCAAATGCTTCTTACCATCACAAATAATGTGCTTTGAATTTTAAGGTTATTCTATTTCGTAATGGTACTGATGAACATAAAACTCTCTGATGTCGCTTGACAAATCGAGTGATTCCAGATCAAACATGAAATGGTCATAAACGCTTATCTTGTTTGCAATCTAAACTTACATCATCTCATAATACATTTTAGACAATACAAATAATTGCGATAATGCTTTTAAAACATTAGATTTAATGACTCCTATTATTATTATGTTTGAATGTAGTTTTATTGTTAGGACACCGCATCAAAATACTGGAGTCATTTAGTAAGCATTTGTTCCATCCATACCTCGGTTTACACATTTTGTAGCTAGTAAACGTGTGTGACAATTACACACAGATGTGCCTTTTAAAGGCGAGCCCTTTAGGATCCACTTTTGGCAGAGTTATTCCATAGTTCATGATCTATTAAACATAATCTGATGTAATTTGGTGTGTACGATGCCTTGTGACCTAGATGTATCTTTCATGTGTTTTGGGTTATCGAATCAATTTTAAAGTTATGACCCCAGAAAAGTAGCCTCATATATTCACATGGGACGTTTCTTGGAAAGCTCAAGAACCATTCTCGCTATGCGCTTGGTAAGTGAATAATTCATTTCTTATGGAAACTTTCAATATTGCTTGCAATCACAAACGTTCAAGAACCATTCAATATTTTCTGATGAAATTATTCACAATACGCTTGTCTCCTGGACCTCGATTGTACATTTATGGGATTCCCGGACCTTGACAATCAACTTTAGATTTTGCATTATGCTATGCATATCTCAAATATGTGATTGTGCCTACCTGTCATTTTTTGTAAGCATGTTTGCTCGGATCTGAGATTAACCTTGCGATAAACCTTGTCTTCCTGATTTTATCATGCTCTTTACTTAGATTTAAATTAAAGTTCTGGTCTTGTTCACAACTTGGAATGTTCAGGAAACAAACTTTTGACCCTCATCCTGGTCCTCATATTATACCTTAGGTTTCTTCATATTTAGTTGTTTTACATTAAAATAACATCGTTAGTGGAATCAGTCGTTCAACTGCGTTCAGTTATAATTTGAGAGGATTTATTTATTTAAATTATCCATTCGAATTACAAAGTGCTCGTTGACCTGAAAACAAAATCTCTATTTTGGAATTTGTTTGAATTAAATCAGGAATTCTGTATTACATCACTGTGATACATCAAGACTAATCTCACATCTGCACATTTAAGACCATTGACAAATCGGCATATTCAAAACTGGAATTTATTCGGAATATCATTTGAATTGATTCGAAACACTCTAAACTTTTGACTTGTGACAGCAACTTTACGACTGTAAGTTCCTTTTCAATTTTCACTTTGTGTTTCTAGGGAAATAAATGATTTGTGGAATATTACAAAACGTGTTTGTTACTTAGTTAAATACCACAGTGTGTGTGTGTGTCTGTGTGTGATTTGGATTTTTAACGTAGGTTTAACACTTTTTCAGTCACATCGCAACAATGTCTGCAGTATGGCAGTTTATAGTGATGTCTAGCACCGGGTTATCATGCCACAGACATGTAGCATGATGTCCCGCCAAGTCACATTATCCTGACACCAGGTCGACCATTCCTAATACTAACCTCATAATGCTGAGCGCCAAGCTAGGCTGCTGTTAGTGCCATTTTTGTAAGTCTTTGGTATGACTCGGCCGGGGATAGAACCCACGACCTTCCGCAACGGAGCTGTCAATATCATAGTGTCGTAACGTGCTTGTTCTTGATGGAGGTGGATTTCAAGCATCACACGTCAATATTTACAGGATAAAAAAAAAAATGGCCACCACATGCCCAGACATTCCTAACTTTATTTTCCCCCACAAGTTAAGGCCCTGTGAAGCGAATTTTAGTGAGCGGGACCGTTTTCGATGGACCATCTATATTAGTCCTAGTTCACACCGTTGTGCTGCTTTAGGAACAGAAAAACAAAGATTTGACGAGGGTATTCCTTCTATAGTTCTGTAAGTAAAATTATAGAAAATTGCACAATGTATTTTGGGGGCTTGTCATATTGCACAAATCGGAAATGCGAAAGGCTGGTGTTTTTTATACTTAATTTATTTCGTGTATTTGACTTTTATGTTGATCGTGATTGTGGGTCGTTGATTGAGGTTAGCTTGCCTGATAGTTGTCATGATTAATTGAAGTAAACATGAACTTTGTTAGAGGTTGATTTCAAGAATTAATGTAATCACAAATTTCAGTTTCCCAGAATGTTCTGTTGCGTCATATGTCAGGGTACAGTCTATACAAATAAGGAATTTAGCAAACAATTATTCACTTCTGTTTAATTACCAGTTTTTGGGAATCTATGATTAGGGTTTGTAGGTGTGTAAAGAGATCATTCGAAATGAATGATTTATTTGTACTATTCACTGGAATTACAACGCTCTCATTGACCTTTTGGACGAAAACACTACGTTGTATTTATTGAGAATTCATTCTCAGACATTCTGGATTATATCATCGTGGTAAATCAGGACGTTCAAGATTATTTGAATTCATTTAGAACATTCTATACTTTTGGAAATGTAAGATTATATTAGAAAAATAAATTATTTGTTGAAATTTACTTATGAAATAGCTCCACGTTCCTTGTATTTCATCTTTTCAGACCGCGATTTGAGACACTGGCAAAAGTGTTTTAATACATTGTGCATACGCATTTGGTGGATGTGGATTCGTGGAAATCTACCAGACCTTTACCTATTGGATTGCAAGATGGCTGATGTGTTGGGCTATCTGTTTATTCTTAGTGTTGCTATTGACATTTGCTTGCGAAGAGAAATCGATAAAATAAAGTTATCTTCGACGTAAAGTTCAATTATATTGAACAAAATGATGATAAAGTTAGGAAAGTCTTCTAACTGGGTAATGTTGTTAGTTGCTACTCTACTACTAAAATTGGGCAATAAAGTAGGATTGCATATTCACGCTTCTACGTATGCTATCACATGCTGAATCATTTTAATCAAAGTAGCACAGCAACACATTTTAGTATAGCGAACCTAAATAAAATCACATTATTTCAAACACCGTCTGGGGTCATATTGATCCTTTACGAATTTCAGTTCAACACTGCGCATGATTGCACGTACATTACTAATCTATGTATAACATGATTGCATGCAAGTTACTAGTCTCTGTATAACATGATTGCACGTAAGTTACTAATATCTATGCAATATGATTGCATGTAAGTTAGGAATCTCTATATAACATGTTTGCACGTAAGTTACTAATATCTATATAACATGATTGCATGTAAGTTACTAATCCTGTATAACACGATTGCACGTAAGTTACTAATCTCTATACAACATGATTGCATGTAAGTTACTAATCTCTGTATAACATGATATCACTTAAGTTACTAATATCTATGCAACATGATTGCATGTAAGTTACGAATCTCTATATAACATGTTTGCACGTAAGTTACTAATATCTATATAACATGATTGCATATAAGTTACTAATCCCTGTATAACATGATTGCACGTAAGTTACTAATCTCTATATAACATGTATGCTATCCTTCCGATCTTCTAGAATGCTATTATGTAAGAAACGTACGAAATATACATAAAAAGTACTATCTTTCAAAGAGGTAACAACGAAACGGTACTTTTTTGTTCATTTTCGTGAGCGCAAACGAAATTGTTTCGTTTAAAAAAGTGTAACTATAGATAACTTTAGGAGTATGCTTGTTTAATATACAGAATGTGTATTTGCCTGTATGCTAACTCTATATATTTAATATACAGTATGTGTATTTGCCTGTATGTTAACTCTATGTATTTAATATACAGTATGTGTCTTTGTCTGTATGCTAACTCTATGTATTTAATATACAGTATGTGTATTTGCCTGTACGCTAACTCTGTGTATTTAATATACAGTATGTGTCTTTGTCTGTATGCTAACTCTATGTATTTAATATACAGTATGTGTATTTGCCTGTACGCTAACTCTATGCACTTAATATACAGTATGTGTCTTTGCCTGTATGCTAACTCTGTGTATTTAATATACAGTATGTGTATTTGCCTGTACGCTAACTCTATGTACTTAATATACAGTATGTGTCTTTGCCTGTATGCTAACTATATGTATTAATATACAGTATGTGTATTTGCCTGTATGCTAACTATATGTATTTAATATACAGTATGTGTATTTTGCCTGTATGCTAACTCTATGTATTTAATATAGAGTATGTGTATTTGCCTGTATGCTAACTATATGTATTTAATATACAGTATGTGTCTTGCCTGTACGCTAACTCTGTGTATTTAATATACAGGATGTGTCTTTGCCTGTATGCTAACTATATGTATTTAATATACAGTATGTGTCTTTGCCTGTATGCTAACTATATGTATTTAATATACAGTATGTGTCTTGCCTGTACGCTAACTCTGTGTATTTAACATACAGGATGTGTATTTGCCTGTATGCTAACTCTATGTATTTAATATACAGTATGTGTATTTGCCTGTATGCTAACTCTTTCTATTAAATAAACAGTGTGTCTTTCCCTGTATTACAGATAAGCATGCATTTTGATACTTCAAGGTTTACTGCGGGAACTGTTTATTAGAAGGTAAAACCGACATGACTTTTGGAGATATATAAAAAGACAAAACATTCTTACATAAACATGCCTTTTGTTTTCATTCAATGTACACGAACGAAGAGCAATAACATCAAGTTATCCAATAGTTTCCTAACCACAATGGTGAGCAAATAATAATAAAAAACGAATAAAAACATTTGCTGGCTTTTTAACCCCAATTCTGTTTAGTGTTATAACAATTCAAATGCTTGTGCAAAACAGTATTAAATCTAATTCGTTGAGAAAATAAGCATAATGTGTACATATGACTGACTTTATTACGTTGCACTTTACATCTTCGCATAGTTAAATTATACATACATGAATTGAATTTCATCCATAAATACAACTATTGACAAGTATCATTCTCCTATGCTTCATTCCCATTGGTGGGTAACTATCTGTTAATAATTCATCTATTGTCCATTTAATCCAATGCAAATCATTTAAAATAAACATTCAAATTTTATATTGATTCATCTTGAATAATAAAGCTTAGGAAGAATATTTAAAGAAACACCTCTCAGACTCAAGTCAAATCTTGTTTGGCATAACAAGTAAATTCAAAAATTATTTTTCCTTTTTCTGTACAACCAGGTTAATTACAATTTTTTCCCTCACTCAGTACAATCAGGTCAATACAGTCGTATTTTCTTCACGCGATGCATTTTATTCTCTAACAATACAATCAGGTCAAGTGCAAAGAAAGTGTTACATCAGGCAATAGAACCAGGTCAATTGAAATGTTTTCCCTCACTCTGTACAATCAAGTCAATTGCAAAGATTAAAGTTTTTTTCCAAAATATTTGTAAAGAATCAATACAAAATGACGTGTTAGTTTTCCACGATTTCAAAATATCCATATATAGCAAATTTGATTCTCCAGAACAAATTCTTTCTCGTTTAGCATTATAATTTCAATCTGTCTTGCATCTAGAACTAAGTAGTTAAATCAATTAAATGCTATGCCAGAGAAATACCAAAATCGCTTTTGAAGAAGTCATAATTGAATTAGGCATCTTACGTACCCTTATATCCATTAAATAAACAATTCTAGTACAAAATAGAATAGTCATTCATTCTGAGTTTTATAAGTACAGTGGTTACTCGAAAGTTTCCATTTCAATTAAATGATGTAATTTAAGTAATGAGTAACTTCTAGAAGATGACTCTTATTTGGTAAAAGGTCTCACTATACAGTAAATTCGTAAGTTCAAGTTACATATAACTACGCAAGGAGTTATTGTTGTTGGGGTTAGTTTGCCAGACTTCAATGTAAAGAAATCAGATTCAAAATAATTTAAATAAAATTTACGGAGTGTCAATTTCTTTAAAAATTATGAGGTATCTTACGAATTCTTAGAACAATTAAGCCAATCAATAGGATATTGCATCACCAGTTAGTTGAATCGATTAAAACAGTTCCATTTTATTGAAAAGATTAATACGTGTTCCATTTTGATGAATCGATTCAAGCACGTTATATTTAATTGATTCGATCAAAACATGTTCCATTTCACTGACTCGATTAAAACTTGTTCCATTTCACTGACTCGATTTAAACATGTTCCATTTCACTGACTCGATTAAAACTTGTTCCATTTCACTGACTCGATTTAAACATGTTCCATTTCACTGTCTCGATTAAAACTTGTTCCATGTCATTGAATATATTGAAAATAGTTCCATTTCATTGAATGTTCAATTCATTGTATGTACCATTCCAATGAGTCGATTAAAACATGTTTCCTTGCAAAGCATCATAAGCCTTTTTCTTGGATATTGCAGCTTTATTTTCAGCTTTTCGGATAAAGCTTAGGTACAAAACTGATAATTGTCAATTTAGCTTTTAACCACAACAAAAGTAAATAGCATTTCACTAATCCATTGCATCAATTGGCGAGACAGAATACTAACACTATCTTTGTCGATTATAAACCTGGAAATATGTCGCTTCTTGTTAATTTCGGAATTACGCTGAAGCTCCAAATTTTCCAAATTACAGTTCGCTTATGAAATTAAGATTATTTACTGCGAAGCGTCTTATTACCATCCCCAGCGTGAATGCAGTAAGGGACTTCGTCATTCGTGATTTAAGATCCGAGCAGAATTAAATTATTGTTGTGTACAGTATTTGATCTGGAATTATTCAAATCAGTTCTACTCTGGAAATTCAAAAGTGCTTTGATAACATTCTATGAAATTAAGACTTAGATTCATACTGAATTTTCAGATATGGATTTCTTTTTGGATCGCATTATTGTGATGCAACAAAAGACCTCTTGGCACAACAACACTTTACGAGCAACCAAAGGCTCATGAACACTTTCAGCGTTGGACATTATTTGGATTTCCACTAGAGTTTATTCTGAACCTTTACTAAATGATCGTGTATATGTAATTCTATGATGGTTTGGGTTTTAATTTGTACTTCACTCTTTTATATTCCTTAATTTAAGATCATAGAATCGTAATGATACACAACGCATGACCCTGAAACTTTCAAAGGCATACTTAATTCAAAAGTGCCGTGGCCTAGTGGTTATAGCGTCCATATCGGATGCGGGAGGTCGCGGGTTCGAATCCCGACCAAGTCATACCAAAGACTTTTAAAAAAAATTAGTACTAACAGTTGCCTCGCTAGGAACTCATCATTAAGAGGTTAGAGTGATGGAATAGTCGGCCTGTTGACTGTGTGGAACATCATGCCATGTGTATGCGGCATGATGCCCCAGTGTTAGAGATTATTATCAACTGTTTTTGTTGCAGACATCGTAGCAATTTGACTGAAGCACTTTTTAAAACTACGTTCCGTTAAAGCAGTTCATTAGGAAACAATCAAAATTTCCCCACATACAAATTACAGATTTACCATGACAGTTTTTTTCATTAGGAAACAATCAAAATTTCCCCACATACAAATTACAGATTTGCCATGACATTTCATTAGGAAACAATCAAAATTTCCCCACATACAAATTACAAATTTACCGTGACAGTTTATTAGGAAAAAATCAAAATTTCCCCGCACACAAATTACAGATTTACCTTGACAGTTCATTAGGAAACAATCAACAGTTTCATTAAAAAACAAAGGTTCCCCACACACCCATTACATAATTTCATGGATAATTAATTTATAAACAATCAAAGGTTCTCTACATACGCATAACATATTTTCCTTAATGAATCATTGACAAACAATCAAAAGTTCAAAAGTTCCCCACATACAATCAACAGTTCCCCACATGCACATTACAGATCTTCCTCGATGATTCATTGCAAATAATAAAACGTTCCCCACATTTATATTATAGGTCTTCCTTGATAGTTCATTCACAAACAATCAAACGTTCCCTACATAAGTAATGACGAATCTTCCTTGTTGATTCATTGACAAATAATCAACAGTTCCCCATGTACCCATTACAAATCTTCCTTGATGATTACTTGTCGTTAGCGACAATACATGTATTTCTTGAATATACGATGATAGGAAATCCTTTCATAGCCTGTATAAAACACAGTCATATTTACTACTCAACAGTGCATAGGGAATCAACTGCTATTCATCAGATAGTTATAGTTGTGTGATATTTCTTCCAGAGCCTATGTTATATCATTTGTCTTATTACAACTATGATATGCGTTGTTCTTAAAATTACGGTATGCCAATTGTATTCTTAAGTAGTAGATAAAAAAATGGGGCTATGAGCGCATTTCCATATGCTTCCATAAAACAATGTCTGTTTTCACATTTTGATGCTTCTATGTCGTAAATTTGCAACTGCTATGAGGTAATCTCAAATGGTTTGGAAAAATAGTCTCAGATTACAGTAAGTCATGCTTTATACAATACATTTTTTTCGTGTTCCTTAAAATTAAAATGGTTACTTATTTCATATAAATTCTTGCACATGGACACAATTTTACCTACTACGGAACACAACAATCAAATCAGAATTGAATATATATTCAATTTATTATAAAATAAATGACATCTGATTTACAAAAAAATATTGAAAATTTCCACAGCCTGAAGAAGAGTTTTGATAGAAATATTATAAAGGACTTTTAACAGGAAATATTATGGAATCAAGGATACCACGCTTTAGCGACCTTTCTGATAATAGGATAAGGATAGTACGCATAAATATAACAGATACATGTATTGTGGAGTTTAGGTCAAAGAAAACAGGAACTGATATGCTTGGTGTTAAGTTATATAAAATTCACGAATCACTCTGATCGCTCTAATTACTTTCAAACACCTGATAACTCATTTTGGATTATATTCAGAGCCGATGATACGATATTAGAGGACTGGACAACACTTTATATTAATAGCATATTTGTACGTGCTGTGAAAAGTCTTCCAGAGAGAAAACAAAAACAATTACAAACGTGTTAATGTCCTAATGCGAGCGTGTTTATATCGTCCCTAAACACTCTTTTATCATCACAGTTAACTAATCCCTGCTTATAATTTTAACTGTTTTGATTTGATGGCAGTATGATGCTATTGTTACCATTTCTGCGGTATGATTTTTGTTCTTCACCTAAGAACACTTGCCTGAACAAATCATGAGCAAAATTCTTTTTAACAACGTTTTTTTTTTTAAAAAACATCTATTGCTTTCATCATGCTTTTCTTGGTGTTAAAGGTCAGCACAGAATACATCTTACTACGTAAACCTACAAATTCGATAATCGGCACAAAACAGAATTCATCTTTCATTTTACCGTTTACTTTCTTTGTTTGTTGGGTCATGAAACCCAGTTTGTTTTGCCAGGTCTGAGAAGTCAAATCTTTCTCCGTTGTTTAAATATCTTCAAAAACATCGTCGTTAACACAGTCAGCTCCATCAGTTTCATAGAATCAGTGTCTGTAAACAACAATCTTGCACTCGACCACTTGCTTTTTACAAATCCATAATGAAAATCATACATCAACCACTTTGTGATTTCTAACACAGATGCGTCGACATAGATAGTCTTGTAAAGGACTCAATTCGTCTCGTATTTTTTAACAAGACTTTCACTGATAGGTGCACTTCGAGCGAACTGTTCTGATGTAACTAATTTATAATGTCTTTTGATGTTGTTAACGAGTTCAATATCAACTCTGTTACGAATATTTTCCATCGTCTTTCCGAACACTGAATTGTTCATCAACTTGAAAAAGTCTTTTTCAAAATCTGTTTTGCTACTGTTCGCATATCAGTATTAAATTAGATATAATCAGCCATCCAACGTGATTGTTTTACTTTTAATATTCGATTGATTTTTGTGATAATCAGACCATTATCGACTGCTTGTTTGATTTCGTTTACTCATCAAATTTGGAACTAATGTAGATACTGAACACGGTTTTCCTTTCGGATTTGATAGCTGTTCGTTTTTGTAATAATAAATCTGGCATTATAACTTTTGTTCTGCCATGAAAGGGTAATCATTGTTTAAATTATGCAACGATTCCGGATATTCAGCGTTAACTTCAACCAAAATAAGTAAAGTCTGAATCGGAAAGATATCTGGTTATATATTTTGTTACTTTTAAGATATTATCTAAAGATTCCCAAACAATACAACCAGTTGGCATTCGAACTGACATCACCCATTCGTACAGGTTATTTGTTATCGAGATAGATAATATATTTAGTGGGTTTAGTGGAACCGTAATCAGGTAGATATTTGTTATTTGCACGAGCATGGTTTTTAATCACCACACTGATTCCACCACGAATTCCTTTCTCAATGAAATAGTACATATCCAGGTCAGTTACTATTTCTAATTCCGCTTTAGTAAGCTTAAATAAGGCATCCCAGGCTAAACCAGGTGATGAGAAATACTAGCATGATCTAATTTATACTTATCGATACTCGTTTTGCGAAAGCTCTGGAATATATCATCGAGCGATAATACCTCCTGAATCAAATATAAATCAAGATAATCACCAATTGTTTTACAGTTAAATTCGTTCCAGACACGATGTGCGCGATCAAATTCATCATTCGTTATATTTTCAGCTGCTAGTGATGAGTAAAATTTATCATGGCTACTATCTGAATAGTCATAACGACAAATATCTTTCTGTTTCATTAATTATGTCCGCTTACTAAAATGTCTCGTCAATGATGTAAAATCTTTACAGTTTTACAGGTTTTTTACTAGAGATTCCAGGGAAAAGTTCATAAATTACAAACTATCAATGAACCGTAGTTTTCTAACTGAAAGAGACATATATTTTTCAACGTTGTTTGGAATACCGTCTATTTTACGTCCATCACATAACTTGATAATATCAGGATGGCCAAGGGATGATGTGATAAAATGACCATCATAACTTCGAAAATTATGCGCAGCACAAGGAACAAATTTTACTGCATGAAACCTTAAATTACAACCATTATTTTATTATATCAGCCCTTGGTGTTTGAAAATAATTAGAACCGTCAGATGATTCGTGAACTTTATATAGCTTAACACCAAACGGATCAGCTCCTGTTTTCTTTGACCTATACGCCACAATACATTAATTCGTTATATTTATACATACTATCCTTATCCTATTATCAGAAAGGTCGCTGATGCTAATTATCCTTGATTCCATAATATTTCCTGTTAAAAGTCCTTTATAATATTTCTTGAAAACTCTTTTTCAGACTCTGCAACTTTTCAATATTTTTTGTGTAAATCAGATGTCATTTATTTTATAACTAATTAATTTTATATTTAATTCTGATTTGATTGTTGTATTCAGTAGTAAGTGAAAGTGAGGCCTTGTGGAAGAATTTATATAAAATAAGTAACCATTATATTTTTAAGGTAGAAGAAAAAATATCATGTATAAAGCATGATTTACTGTAATCTGAGACTATTTTTCCAAACCATTTGAGATTACCTCATAGCAGTTACAAATGTACGGCATAGAAGCATCAAAATGTGAAGACAAACATTGTTTTATGGAAGCATATGGAAATGCGCTCATAGCCCCATTTTTTTATCTACTACTTCTTAAATCGACGGCATGCCACGTTTCTTCTTGTAACTAGGAAATGCTATTTGTCGTCTTAAATCGACTGCATGCCACGTTTCTTCTTGTAACTAGGAAATGCTATTTGTCGTCTTAAATCGACTGCATGCCACGTTTCTTCTTGTAACTAGGAAATGCTATTTGTCGTCTTAAATCGACGGTATGCCACGTTTCTTCTTGTAACTAGGAAATGCTATTTGTCGTCTTAAAACAAGGAATATGCCATTTATTCTTACCAATAGGATAGGCAATTTTGAAAAGAAAGACTAGTTTCGTTTGGTCTTGTGATAATTAAAATCAGCTAATGTGTTTTTGAAATCTAGTTAAAAATAAGAGAAAAATAACAGATATAATAAATTATACGACGAGGGTAAGTGACATATAGTCCGAAATGGTCAACAAATTGTGTCTAAATTATTTCTGGAGGGTTACAATATTGCCTACAACTGCGCCATTTTCACACTCAAGGACTCCAGGCGATGATAATACAGTTTTTTGGTTTCTTAAACGACGAATTCTTAAACAAAATCATTTCTATCCCATAATGAGGAATATTTTTTAATTTTTGTTTGTTAAGTTTTGCAGGCATTTATTGAACATTAACTAGAACAGAGATGTCGGTATATTGGTATTAAACGTAGTTCAGACCCATATCTGCTATGGAAATATGAACGTGAAGAGAGGAATGTTTGTACATGACGACAGTGTATAAACAGTTGGCAAGACTGCGTTTCTATAACTTGTTTTGATATAATAATAGTCGATGTTACGTGTCGGTTTTACTACTTCATTTCTAGAACTCTTTATACGTTTTGGTTTCAATGCTACGTTTTTAGAACTATCTTTGATATAATAGTCGGTTTCAAACGAAATCACTATGGTATCTGGTTTTATATATAAAATGTATTAATGTAGACAACATGAAACATGGATAAATGTAACTTGTTTTACGTTAGCTGATATTAATTAATTCATTTTCTCCGTTAACACAAAACAGCATGCAAACCGTTCTCCCTCGTAATGAGTGAGGGTTTAGGCTGCTCACGCCATGATCAAGTCACTGTAAACTACTTTGATGGCTTTATTGACCATATTGAAGGATTCTAGTTGAAGACTTTTTATCCATTGCCATAAAAATACACCGTGGCCTAACTTTCACGAGTTATTAAATATGAGTTCAAAGTCTTGACCGGGATCAAAATTCCATGTGTTTTATCATAATTGCCACAAAACATGTATATTAGGTGTGGCTAGGATCATAGTAATAGGGATGGTCCTGTATTAAGATGTCTAGGAATTATCATATTAAGTACATCATGGAATGGGGTTATAATAAGTGTATATAGGGATCTAGGAATGGATGTGTATTAAGTATATCTGGGGATAGCACTATATTAGGTGCATCTTGAGATGGTAGTAGTTGGATAACTTTCTTAGGTTTTTGTGATTTATTTATTTAGCAACTGTAAAACTAAATTGGCCTGGACATCATTTGTAATGTATTTCTCTGGACACCAGATTTGCACGCTGGTACGTATCATGATGAATTGATCTCATGCATTGTAACGATTGTTATAACCCTTTAGTTAGGGTTGATTGTACACGGTTGTTGTGACCTTTATATTAGGGTTGATTGTACACGGTTGTTGTGACCTTTATATTAGGGTTGATTGTACACGGTTGCTGTGACCTTTATGTTCGTGTTGAGTGATCACTGCTGTTACGGTCCTTATGTTAGAGTTGACTGATGACTGCTGACCTGAATCGTATACCAGGGTGGACTGATGACTGTAGACCTGAATCGTATACCAGGGTGGACTGATGACTGTAGACCTGAATCGTATACCAGGGTGGACTGATGACTGCTGACCTGAACCTTATACCAGGGTTGATTGATAACTGTTGTTGGTCGGCGTGTCTTGGGTTGGCAGTATTTGCATTTCTACCTTTGGTTCTTGTTATCTTCTTATAAACATTTAATAAACAAGTTTAAAACAAAATTGGTTTGGACTTTACATCAAAATCTTTACACCTCTGGGTATTGATCACTGTGTTATTTTTACCTGTATGTTAGGGTTGATTGATCACTGCTGTTGTGACTCTTATTTTATGGTTAAGTGCCACTGTTGTTATGACCCTTATTTTAGGGTAGCTCAAAGACTCTTTTTGTAACGATTATGTCCGGCTTATTCAAACGTTTATCAGCACCAATGGCAAATTTACAAAATAAATGTTAGAAAAATTAAATGATTGTCGCATAGGTATTTAATACAAACATATCTAATAGCCTAATAAATAAACTCGAGTAAGATGAAAATATATATTATCGTTAATAATTTTTGCTTCATGTTATTAGTACCTTGCTGATTATATAAGTGCCATGGAGTCGGGAGCAAATACTTGTTTTACCATCCAAATTTAACTTTCAAGACATTACTAATAGTTAAATCAAACGTTAAATATATTTGGATTGCCAAGCAATTTTCTTTGTTGATTTTTTGTCACTTGATTGAAATGGCTGATAAAGGTTATTATTCTAAATATAATTACGGCAATGTCGGTCATTTTTCATGTACCTAATAATATTGTCTAATTGATTTTCTCATGAAATATGTTAAAGACAGTTTATATAAATAATGAATGTTACCAAATACTATCAATCCATGCGTAGGTAGAACCAATCAGCTATCCATTATTTTAAACCTATGATGAATTGCAGTAAAAGTTAGAAACACATCAGAAGGTAATTTGGACCAGGACTGTCTGTTTTCTTCATATAACTAGATATATGTAAATAACTTACACGTACATTTAGGTCATGTAGTCATAATCTTTTTAGTTTATCACATGTCCAAAATCAAGGATCTTTAATCAAATCAATATGTGCTCAAATTATTTATCATGTCATGCTAATTTACAATTTATTATCAGAACTAGTCATGTTGAATAGAATTCAATACTGACCATACCACAACATAGTCATTGCATGAGAAATGCCCATGTGAACGGCTCCTTACTTCAAACAGACAAACAAGACTTGTTTATCTTCAAGGAAAATTTGCAGCCACATTTTGTAATTCATTTTGATCTTAAATCGCAAAATACGCCAACTTTGTATTAGATTTATACACGAGACGATTGGTTGAACGCATTTTCAAAATCAAATGAACCATGACACAAATCATATTTAAAATGAATATAAACAGACATGGTCTGAAATGATACATGTTCCCAGAAATCATGACCGTATGTAAAGTTCGATGAAATAATTTACACTTTCCTTAATCTATCAAGGCAGGAAATATTATTGCTCAGTTTAGGAGTGGTGTTATAAATGCCAAATTTCCAAACGAAAATTATAGTTGTCATAATTAATTTTTGTGATGGGAAAATTGACAACGATGTTCAGATTTCACCAGAGAAAAGGAGCACAATTATTTTGAGATCTCATAAGTGAGACGAGACAAACAATAATAAATATAATTAATAAAGCCATTATTTAATTCGTTATATTGACAGTATAATAACCAGCTTTTGTGTTTGGATATCATTAATGAATGTAAACGGTGAAGTCTATCTCCACATTATCGACAAAGGAGCAAAATGTGTGTGTACATGGTGGTTAATGCATCTGGCCGCTAATATTGTGTGTTTTATAGTGTATATTACTGTATAACATGATCACGTCACTATAATAAAAAGTCTTACTTATATACCTACTTGCATGCATGAGACGACTTCTTGCCTCTAACAGAATAGAACGAAATGGCAGACAAAACCATCACGTGGTTTGACAAGAAATATTTTGCGCTGGTTTTATTTTCATAGAAGTGAAACATTTTATTATTCGTTTCCCACACCGAATTCTGCAGACTACATCTTTGTTATATACCTTATAGATTATTTGAACTCATTAGATATCGATGATAATGATGCCCCAAAGTCTGGTATAAGGTCAAATGATATTATTCATTATCTATTTCAGAATGCGAGATTGGAATGTATACGTGGAAGAACATAACCAGTTTAATAGCCACAATATTCTTTAAACGTTTTCGAAATATACCTGCCCATATCCATGCTATGCAAACTTATATTTTCATAATTAGGCTTATTTCATTTTTGTACTGTTGTACCTTCTCTCAGTTAGGTTGAATAAATCTTAGAATAATAAAAGAATAGCATATAATCATTGAGATGCCATAACATAATCTGCGTAAATCTAACTCCAGATAAAACGTAGCCTTCAAGCATTACATTTTTCAAAATAGTTTTCAACAAGAATCTTGGAATTTAACAGTGATTGAACGTGCATAACACGTATCTGTTTGACATTTGGTGTCACCCAAACAGTATCTGTTAAACAGCTATAGGATTGCAACGAAACAAGATTTCTTGATTAAAAATCATAATAAAATAATTTTAAGCAGCGATTGTTAATCTCAACACTATTATAATCACGTTTTAAAGCCGTGGAGATTCTGGGATAGGCGAGTGTGACTTGGAATCAGATATTAAGTGCCAATCGATATCTGAGTGCAGCCGGAATTAGACAGCAAGATTGCCAATGCCACGTACTTTAACACTCATTGAAGAAATGAGAAACAATAAAGGTCCTTAAAAGAAAAACTTGAAATCATTAAAATATTTTGTCCAAAGATGTGACGATCTGATATCTGTGGAGTCCGACAGCACTTGTATTAATACAATATCCCACAACCAACTATGTTCACATTATCAACCCGCGCAAGAAATAGAAGAGAAAACTATAAATGCTTAATTATCGTACAAAACAGTTATAAATTTGATAAAGAAACTATTCGAAGCATTATATTTACCAGCCAGATTTGTAAAAGGTCGCTGAAACTTCTTCATATCAATATAGTAATGGAAACTTTTTTCGCAATGATATAGATATGAGAAAAAAATCTATAAAAATATACTCTTATTCCTTAAAATATGTAATGAAAAGAAAGTCTATATTTCGTTGCGTAGGTATACAAAAGTAATCACCCGTGAAGTGGCAAGGTTTTGAATTTTTTTGTAGCTTTCGCATAGTTGGCAAAGGAACTGTCCCTCTTCACTCGTAAAATATTTCCTTTCATACACTCCATAATGTAAATATACTCTATATGTTGCAGTTCGTGACATGAATATTTCCCTAACAAAAAAACCAAGGTTTTTAATCATCATTTAACATGTTCAAATTGTATTATCGTTTATTCAATTACAAACGTTATCCGGTTAGGAATTGTCGGCCTGGTTATTGGTCGACCAGAAGAATAGCCCACCTAATGTTCCAGGTACCGAAAGCAGCAGCACAACATTCGTCTACGTAGCACTGAATGAACTCTGGGTCTGAAGCCATAAAATCGGCTTTTAATAGATGGGTTTCAGTTGGTTTGATCCATGATAAACTGGACTGAACCGGATGGAACTGGATCGAACTTGACTGGACCGGTTTGAACCGTTCGAAATCGGTTAAAACCTGTCCAGTCGAGTCTTAAGCATTAAAATCGGCTTGTAATAAACCGGTATGAGCTGGTTTAAACCAGTATAAACAGGTTTGGACTGGATTGAACCGGTTTCAACCGGACTGAACCGGTTTTAAACGGTAATAACTGGCCAAAACCTGTCCAGTCGAGTCTGAAGCCATACAATCGGCTTGTAATCAACCGGTTTGAACTTATTTGAATCAGAATAAACCAGTTTGGGCTGGATTTAACCGGATTGAATTGGTTTGAACCAGTTAGACCGGTTAAAACTTGTCCAATCGAGCCTTAAGTCATACAATCGGCTTGTAATAAATCGGCTTGAACAGATTTGTTCCAGGATAGATCGGCTTGAGTTGGCTTGAACAGGATGGATCCGGTTTGTACTGGCTTGAACCGGATAGAACCGGGTTTGTGCCCATAAATCACATTGTATGTATCATTGATCAGTAGGCAATACATCACTTATGTTGACGTAGTAATAACGATTCCAATTCTGATTAGTTAACATTTAACCTTTTGTGATCTGCATCATAAGCATATTGTGTTATTATTCATAACATTTGTCACATCGCTTTTAAATAATTGAACTTGTAAATTGCACTAACTGAACATATAGCTCAAAGGAAAGTCAATAGCGTCTTTTGACAACAACTTTTACAGATTTCTACATCTCGATGAGGTCATGCATCACGTGACAATATTGTTGTACAAGGTTGGCATGCGTGAAATAGGATCAAGCACATGTTTTATATGCAGTCAAATACACGATCATTTAGCAAGTAGTTACTGATTGGCTCATACATTTGGGTCTCAGTGTAATATACACTTTTTATAGTCAGAGTGTAATGGAGAATTAGCATCAAAGTATGTCAATGTCTGCATCGAAATGAAGACTTCGTACAGACATCGAAGCAAGTGGAGTATAATGCTGTCATCAGTTGGTGGAAACTCAGTTCGTCAGTGACATCCAAATGAGTTATGCTGATGTTATTGAACATGTCCCTCAGTTTCCGTAATCACTATTTCATGTATTATGTGAAATCCTTTGAGGTGAGTGATGATGCTGGTCCTCCCTGGTATCGCACGAACTTGCATCAGATCACCTCTGCATTATATGCCATCTTGATGCATCAGTCCCTAATCATCCACCTTTATTGCTACTAAGAGAAACTTCCATATGATAAATCGAACCAAACTAATGCATGATATCCAAGCAAACCTAACAACATGCTTACCTTCTACAACAGTACAACTCGATAACTTCCTGCGTTCATTGCTCGACAAACATGCCACAGCCACCGAGTCCAGAGTATCAATTCAAAATTGTTCTCCATGGTATAGCAGTATTAGGGACCAGCTTCAACTGCTAAAAGAGACCGCGCTAAAGCTGTATGGATTTAGTACGTACAATCGTGATGATGAGTGCACAAAAGCTATGTGAACTTGATTCAATTCCAAGATCACTGCTGCTGGAGTGCTTAGATCCAGTATTGCCTTCACTAACTGATGTTATTAATACCTCTTTCTCTCATCCGGGGAATTGCCATCATTTTTCAAAACTGACATTATAAAGCCTCTGCTGAAGAAACCAACACTCGACCATAACGATTTAAAGAACTATCGCCCAGTTTCTAATCTCCCATTCATATAAAAAAAATCTTTTAAAAGGTTGTTATATCCCAGCTTGTGTCTCATCTGAATCCAAACAGTCTTTCTAGCAATGTACAATCTGCATTTCGCCCTTGCCACTGTACTGAAACTACTCTTCTGAAAGTAGTTAATGACATTCTCTCTGCTTTAGATAGCGGTAAGATTACAGTCCTTATCCTTCTTGAGTTGTCTTCAGGTTTTGACACAATAAACCATGATATATTACTTCACCGTCTCCAGCATGTATTTGGCATTCATGATACAGCCTTACTGTGGTTCAAGTCCTACTTGGTCAACAGGACAAAAATTGTGTCTGCACATGGAATACACTCCAGCCCAGTTAATATATGTTGTGGTGTTCAACGAGGGTCTTCTGTTCGTGGACTTGTTCTCTTCTTTCTATAAACTCAGCCGCTCTCAAGTGTCATAGATCATCATCCAGTGTCTCACCAGTTGTACACTGACATCACCCAAATATACAAACCTAGCCATTCAACTGAAGTTGATGCTACCGTCCAAGGCGTAGAGAGATGCATTTCTGATGTGAAATCATTGATGACATGTAACAAGCTGCAGATGAATGTGATAAAAATGAGGCCTATCTGATCGCAACACAAAGATTTTCTTACTCATATACTTTACCTTAAACAATAAATATCAACAACACCAAATTTAAATGCACACAGTCAGTACAAAACCTAGGTGTTACTATGGACAGTACTCTCACATTGCACCAACAAGTCATGAACGTATGCAAAGCTGCATATCTTGAGCTGAGACGCATCAGCTCCATTCGCAAATATCTTTCAGCTGATGCTAGTAAAAAAACTAGTGTGTTTATTAGTACTTTCAAGGCTGGACTAATGTAACTCATTTCGGTCTGGTTCATCTCAATATCGACTCCAGAAACTTCAAAAGGTTCAAACCACAGCTGATCGGATTATACTTAGAGTACCACGACCAGAGCACACTTTCCCGCGGCTCTGTACACTACACTGGCTATCCATTCGATCCAGAATCAAACACAAAATTTGTTCTCTGTCCTACGTTTCACTGACGGACTCTAGTCTAACATACTTATCCGACCTCACGCACGTGTACACACCAGCAAGATACGTACGCTCCTCTTCTGACAATCGTATCCTCATTATTCTCACTATGAAAACGAAGTCATACTGACAACGTTCTTTTGCATACCAGGGCCCAGCAACGTGGAATGAATTGCCCACTGAACTTAGACACAGTGATCCCATTCAAGAGTGCTTTTAAAACTCACTTATTTCGACTGCAAGAACAAGCTTCAAGTCCTAATAATGTTTCCTATCTTCATGGTGTTTGCTTTTTGTAATCATATCAGTATATGTTTTGTATGTTATCGGTGTTGTAAAGCGCTTAGAGCTTCTAAAGATTAGGCGCTATACAAAGTCCTCATTATTATTATTATTATTATTATTATCTACTACTACCACTACAAGTACTGAATTGTGCTGCATAAACATATGTGACTAGGAGTGCCTGGAGCCGGCTAATCAAACTGGACCTTTTAAGGTAAGGAAATTATTCTTCCTTCTCCCTTCAAGTCCTTTTTTTCAGTTGTGTCAATGGTATATTATAACCATACAAGCTTGAACTGGCCTCGAGACAAATTGACATCAGTTTCCCGCCGCTAATTCATTTCCTACCTGTTTTGGTAAGCGACTCACGTATAACAATGGCACAGGCAATGCCACAATTCCTGAATTTGGCTGTTCGAGGCAACGAGTAAAAGTAAGGAGGCAATTGCCATATTTCGTTACATGCCAAACGTTGTTTAGGCTCTACGTCAGGCATGAACTCTCTTCGATTAGCTTATCAAGCGCTTTTGTAACCACACTTTTCTCCTGCCAAGTAACAATTATAACTTTTTGTCTTTACTAAGAGAGCCATATACAGCCAGTTTCTGCTTAGACAATTATCCAGGTTTCAGTGGCATTAATAGTATCTGATGAATAATGTATGTGTTGAATCTGCTAATTTTAATTACAGTTATTTTAATTGGGACGGACAAAATTACAAAAGTGACAAACGTAATTATGCTGGTGTTTATGCTAAGACAAGAAAATACAAGTCGTGATGTTACATTATCATCTACCAATATAACCCCGCGACGGCGGTCCACCATATTTTATATTAATCAAGGTTGCAACTAAATAAGAATTGCGATAATGCTTGGAAAAGCGTTAGATTTCATTACCTCTTAAATCAGTGTTTTATTATGGCTGTATGATGATGCTGGAGTTCTTTAGCAATCATCTGTTCTATTTGTCCCTCGTCTATTTTCTGACCAGCAGAGTTATTTTACGCTTGCATAGATTTGATGCCTTTTAGAACGTACATAGTAAATTGCATGCCTTTGAAAGGTAATTCGTTTCAGGTCCAGGTTTGGCCAAGTTATTGCCCTTTTTCCATTCCTTTTAGTCCTACCTACAGTCTAGAGTCAACTTTGAGCATGAACCACTCAACATACCTGATGTAGATTGGTTCGTACATCATACCTAGATTTTTAAATCAAATTTAGTTTATGACCCGGCCAAAAGCCCGAGAACCATTCACACCGTGCCAATTACCAAGAGATGTATTCCACTTAAATGGACGTTCGATATTGTTTGCAATTACAATAGATCAAGAACCATTCAGCATTTTCTGACAAACTTAGTCACAATACCTTTCTCTCTTGGCACCAGGTGTACCCTTGAACAGGTTTTGTCTCGTTTGTACTATTTCGTACACAATTATATCCTTTATAAATTAAGGATATAATCAGCAACGCTTAAGTGTTATACATAAAATATACGATGTAATTTATTTTAAGCACAGACTGAGATGTAGTTTATGGTATTGTTTCACTTACTCGATTTTGAACAGAATTATGGCCCTTGCCAATCTACCTTACATTTGTACGTTAGATGATACTTGTATTGCCGAGTTCGTAAAGGAGGTGGATTTCAACGATCACACATCATTATTTACAAGAGACATGGCCTCCAGATGTCCAGATTGCCCCAACTTTATTTTGCCGGCACATATTAGGCCCTACATATCGAATTGAAGTGACAGTGTCCATTTTCCCAAGACTAATACTTCTAGTTTATATTGCTGTTCTGCTTAGGAAAAAGAAAAGTAAAGTGATGACATGGTGATTGGCGCTATAGTTTTGGAAGTAAACTTAGAAACAACTGCTTCATGCATTTATGTGTTTATCATATTCCACACATCACAAGATACTAAAATAATGGCAAGAATGTTTTATATGTTGGAAGGAAGCATTTGGCAGTTGTGGATTCATTGACAGCTTCCAGACCTTTATCTGTGATATATCAAAAACGCTGGTGTTGGGGTCATTAGTCAAATGCAGCGAATCTAACGTTTCATATCCGGATTTATTCTTGATATTGGTGAAGGCCAAACTAACGAAGATAATTCAATAAAAGATAATTCGATAAAAGATAATTCGATAAAAGAAGGTTATCTGCGAAATACAATATAATTATAATGAAGAAATTGGGACAAGGCGCTATTAGGATAAAACTGACCGTTTGATAGTAACGAATTGAAACATTGAAAAATGCAAAAAAATGTCTCTCTCTCTCTCTCTCTCTCTCTCTCTCTCTCTATATATATATATATATATATATATATATATATATATATATATATATATATATATATATATATATATATATATATATAAACCTTTGTTTAAAACGAAATAGGGTGAACTTTTGAATTGATTAAATGAGACTTAATTGTTCCATAGTGAGGCTAAAATTGATTGAATAAAAACGAATATAACCAGAGTGCCAACAAGAACAATACCTTAGTGGAGGTTATTCAATAAATCAAGTATACTTTACCTGGTTGTAAATATTCTCTCGGAATTCCAAAAATCTGTTATTACATATCATCGATTACATTTCTATTCCTCTGAAAATATTACATTTCCATACGTACATGCACTATTCATAGAGGCTTATTGATCAGACTTTCAACATGTGATCATCTTTATACACGTTGCTTTTAAAGTTAGTTTCATGGGCAGGGGACTGATTCTTGCAAGTAAATTGGTTAATCCTACCACTGGAATTTCAAATATACAAGACAAATACTATATTATGTTGTTACGTATCAGAGAGACTTACATTTACTTCTTTGTTGGGAATCCGGCCCACATCATGTTAGTCAATACCTGTCAGGTAGTATCTGGCAATACAGCAGGCTTGCATATTCATTCTTCTGCGCGTGAAATCATATGCTATAACAAATGTATGCATGTGTTTGTATGCATTGAGACACCACTCATACCACACGTTTTAAGTTTCGAATCTTTTAAATTGTGACACGTTTACTGGCAAAAAAAAAAAATACACGTAAATTTACCGGCAAAAGAACATTTTATTCTAAAATTCCCCCTTATCAATACTTGAAATTTTGTTTTTACTGAACAAATTGTGATCCAAATGCACATTTGTCAAGCCAGTTGGGATTTGATTGAGTCTTTATGAATTTCAGTTTACATGATTGCACGAAAGCTACCTATTTTACATAACCTGTGATTCCATAGAAATTATCTTGGACAGTAAATTTTTCATCATTGCATAGATGAATTACATGGAAAAATTGCATTCATATAAATAGTAATGTTGAAGTTGAAATCTTTTTTGGCCGTATATCACACACTTTGAACATCCCAGGCATCTATTCGTTATGTAATCTAAAGCACACTGTCTAGAAGAAACTAGACATGTTATATTGATTCAAAATTATTAATTAAGCTTAACACACATATTTATAAAACCTCTCGAAAGTAAATCAAATCTTGCACGGCAGAACAAATTAATTCAAAATTGTCTTCCTCACGCTATACAGTCAGGTAAATTACAAAGATTAAAGTATTAATCAAAGTATTACTCAAAAAGTCATTCAAGAATCAATCCAACTTGTTGTATTAGTATTCTTTGGTATATATATATATATATATATATATATATATATATATATATATATATATATATATAAATATATAAACAAGATTATTATGTGGTTTTATATTTTAATTAAAATAACATTATTCTATGGTTTTAGTGTTTTAGTGTTTTAATTCTTTAAAAAATTATCTTTGGTTTAGGAATTTTGATATTAAATATTATAATTCTATAATGTTGGTACTTTATGATAAATATCATTATTCTATAATCTGGGTATTTTGTTTTAAAAAGTATTGTAAAACGATTTCGTTTGGTGATGTTTTGAGTACATAGTAAGTTATAAATTACAGCCAGTATGTCTGATAGACAAGGAAGCTGAGAAGACACCAGGAAGGACCACAGCACTCACACAGCAGAGGTGAGAAGTTTGAGAGATCTGCAAAGGCGAGTGCCTTACACCAGTCAGCTGCCTGGGCCCCCTCATTTACCAAGAGCCAACAATATTTTCGATAGAAAGTGAGACACATTTTATTATTAAGAGCCTGCTATATGTATTGACAAAAATGAAATCACCCTTTTCCATACTGAAAACAAAATATACTGGTTGTTGTAAATTCCTTAATACTGTTAATTCACTAAACATTTGAGGACAATATATTCATATAAGTAAATATATAAGTGAATGAAACAGTTCATGCTAAGTACTTAGAAATTCTCATATTTAATTACTTTATTTATCTTTGTATTGTTGTAAGGATTTAAATTCTCAGATTGGATTAATTGGAACTTGAATTTGTGTTTGCACAAATAATGTCACTTTATTTTTAATAATCATATTTTAAATTGCATAAATAGATTACTACTTTTATGTGGTAATCTACTTCCCAAGACTGCTGATCAATTGTCTCCATTACTTTATATGCATCCATTCCTCTCTTGCAAAAAAAAAAAAAAAAAAAAAAATACATAGAGGGAGCGTCGTTAGGGTGTATGATTTTCGTCCCAAATCAGGTCACTGTGAAATACTTTGTTAGATTTATAGACTATATTTAAAACTCTAACTTTAGGTAATTTCGTCCATTGCCGCTAAATCTGTACTGTCGCCTAACGTTCGTCATTTTTTCAGAATCCTGGATGGGCTATTATTTCTATCATTTTTAGTATGACTGCCACTCCACATGTATATTAGGTTTCCTTATGGATGACAGTGTAAGGTGTCTCTAGGGATGGTAATAATATTATGTATATCTATAGATAGTGCCGTATTAGGTGTATCTAAAGATGGTGCTATACTATGTGTATCTAGAGGTGATACTACATTATGGGTACCTAGAGATGGTGCGATAGCATGTGTACATAGTGATAATCATTATTAGATTTATCCTATTAGATTCATGCTATTATACGTGTGACTAGGGATGGTGCCATAGTAGTTGTAGGGGAGACCGGGGCTAGTTGATACCAATTTCACTTATATAAAAAATAATGTGAAACAAAAAATATTACAAGTTAAATTGACAACTTCATTCTTCAGTCATGTATATGGGCATTATAATCTATAATAATATTTTCTCCAGTAAACAAATAAAGAAGAAATTTGGTGAAAAGTAACCCCCTCCGGTTCGTATCAACATGCCCCATGCTGGGGTAAGTTGATACAGTACATGGGGCAAGTTGAGACATCATTAGTCGTATTAACTACTGCAATTGAGCACCCTGTTACATAACTGAGATAGTTGAAAATCAAACACATTCATGACTGATAGTCGCCATGCCTTACAAGAAATGTTCAGCACTGGGCCTTACCAGTGCAAGAAACTGAAAAGTTATGAAAATCAGAAAAATGTGAATGAAATTTAAAAAACATGTTTGTCACTGTCAGATCAGTTAGGCCTGCACAGTCACATGTCATCACTAGAGTCACAGTTCTGGCAGACAAAGCTCAAACTTCCATCAGTGCATGCTTCATGTGCCCACATCTCACAAACAATGCACTGAACCCAACGCTCTCGTGACTTGCTGTTGCCATATGGCTCAGTGCAAATGAGGCAGAAATTTTCTGATTCAGAATCAGAACTAGCACTCTCACTCTGAAACAAAGGTCTACGACATCTCTTGCGAGACTGCTGTTTCATAACAGTCTGAGTTTTTCTGTTTCTACTGCTGTTTTTTTTACGCCTGTTTGCTGTCTTTTGTCCTGGTTGTTATCTCGCTTCTGTTTGCCACCATCTTTCTTTGCTTGACTGTCGTTATTTCTCAGACCTGTGCTTTGCTTGGACTTTTTAGTCAAACTTCTCGCTGCAGTGTCCTGCTCGATCAGTTGTTTTTCTGGAGTGTCAGTAAGAATTCGTGTTCTACATCTTTTCCTAATTGTCCGTTTCTCACTCCGTGGCCCGGCTTTAGGCAGTGGACGAATCATGTGCAAAGAACCTGGACTCGTAGACGCTGATGGTTCTGGATCATTAAGCCTACTAGTAGTCGCAGTAGGGGTTGCTGTAGCTGGTTCAGCAAATGATTCCATGTGGTCATTTGATACATACAGCGTTGATGGTGTTGATGTTCCCTCAACCGAACAGACTATTTCTGACGTTGACGAATGTGGTTCTTCTTCAGATTGTGCAGGTTGACCTAGGCCTACCACTTCTTGGCCTTCATCGGTGGAAAATTCAGCAGCTGACCGTCGAGCGGTGGAAATTGGTGCCGACGCAGGTGATGATGATTCTTCAATCGGCAACATCAATCCTTCTGATACTTTGCTAGGATCTGGTCTCTCCGTAACTGACGATGGCAAAAAAAGCGTCGTCTGAAATTCTGTTTCGATTAACGGGATAAATTCCTGTAACTTCAAATCCTGCCTGAATATTTGTTGGTGTCATGGCTGACTTGAATGCAGGAACACATACAGCTGGAATGTCCAGTGCTTGCATGGGCCGTCCTGGATGGGCATTGCACCAGGTGTCACACTGTGCATTATAATAGCGTTTCAGTGGAAAATAAACTGTGCAGACAAGAGGCTGAAGCCGGTGAGAACAACGAGGTGGGAAAAATAATAAGTGCACTCCATTGTCCTTTGCAAACTGGATGTTCTCAACGGAGATGTGAGATTCATGATTGTCTAATAATAGAAGAACTGGCTGGGTAATGGATGGTTTGGTATGTTTAACGAAATGCTGAAGAAAGAGAAGAAATTTTTCTTTTGTCATCCAACCAGCTTTGTGACAGCTTCCAATGCACCCTGGTGGACCGTCATCAACAAGTCTCTCTTGGTACCTCACCCTTGGGAATATGAACATCGGAGGAATGGCATGGCGCAATGCATTTATTGCACAACACAGAGTTACAAGAGTCCCCCTTTCAGCACTTGTTACAGCTCCCACCTGTTTAACACCTTTTGGTGCTAAAATTTTGCCAGGATTTTGTGCTGTTGTGAGGCCTGTCTCATCAGCATTCCATATGGCCTGTGGTTGAAAATGGAAACGCCTGTATAAGTTCTCCAGATTGTCATCAAACACATTTACATTTGTGCGGTTAAAACTGGTGATAACGACCGATAGAGGTGGCTTCCGGTTTACGCACTGACAGAACACTGCTGTGGCGGTTCATAAACCCTGAAAACCAGTCATCACCTGCTGACAGATTAGCTTTCCAGTTGTTTGGAATCTCTTTGCTGAGGTGTACTGCTAATTCATAAGCCAGTTTTTTTGTTTCTTTTGGTGACAAGCCAAAAAACATCTTAGATGCATCAAGCAGATATGTTACAAACTCTTTTTCCTCAGCGTCGGAAAACAGTTGTCTTGGCTGAGCATAGCCGCACTTTATTTCACCCTCTCCAGAAGCTGCCAGTTCTTTTTTCTTCTTGCAGAATCGATAAAGCGCCATCTTATCTATTCCAAATGCATCAGCGACTGGCCGCAGACGTCGGTTCTGGTTCAAAACTTCATCGGAAGCACGTTCCAAAACATCTAGCCCAGCTCCTCGAGTGGTTTTCCGCTTATACGTTCTAAAACAGTAAAGTGTAAATAACTGTCAAGTACCATGCATATTCATATTCATGTTTACATTAGGCATACATTTATGCAACACTCAAGATAAAATAAATTAACACAAATAAATGGATATGAATATGAATGATTATGAATACGAATATGAACACGGTGGATTTCGAGTATGAATCTGAATCTGAATATGAAAATTAAATCACATCAAATTCATCAAACACGTTGAAGCACATCAAACATAGGCCTATTTCTATAAATTAATAAAATGCTTTAATGTACACATGTAGGCCCTGCAATAATGTACACATTTAAGCCTATGGGGGTAGTGGATGGGATGGTGCCATACAGTATCAACTAACCCCGGCACATGTGTATCAATTAGCCCCGATAGGTAGGCCATGCTAAATTTCATTGTTACTTTACATGGAAGAGAAGGAACTGAACGACACTTTTCTGTTTAAAAGCGGAAACATCTATGCATAAAATAGTATTAAAATTATATTTGTCGTGCTTACCGTGCTTTCGCAAAATGCTAGCAAGAAATCTTCAAAAGTTTTCAACGCAACTCGCAAATTAAAAACATCCGATAACTCGAAGACCAACGAGGTTTACGGTTGCCGGAAAAGCAGCGTAGATATCTCGCGTGCATCTAAAAATAGATACAAGATAGAGCTTTCCTGAAAATAACTAAGTAAGTAATACCGCTTGTATCAACTTGCCCCAGTAGCAACTAGCACCGGCTTCCCCTATCTAGAGATGACGTAGTCCGAGTTTCCTCTGACCGTTGTCACCCCATTTTTGATACTTATATTTTGGTGCAGTGTCCGAGTCTACTGCTTATCGAAAATTTGGAACTGGTCGACACCATTTAGTTATGTGACTCGAAATGCATATGGCGTGTTCCAGGGCAAATTTCAGCAACGCTGTTGTTTCATCTCGTCTATCAGTAGAGTAAATATGTAACGAATGCTATACTAGCAATTTCCGAAAAAACAAACCATATTCCTGTCGATTTCATGCAGGTAAATATCGATAAAAAGGTCATTCAAGTTTGCTAGCTAGGCTAGTTAGCGGCTTCCGTATACCGACACCAAATGGTGCCAGCGAATACCAACTTTTCGATTGACAGTGGGCTTTCACCCTACACCCCAACATAAATGTCCAAATATCAAAAATGGGGTGGCAAGGGTCAGAGGAAACTCGGACTAGGGATATTGCTATAATAAGTGTATCTGGGATGGTGCCATAATACGCACATCTTTGGATGGTACTTTAATAAGATTATCTAAGGATGTTGCCTATCAGGGCTGTATATGGATCGTGGTGTGTAATACAGGTCTAAGTATGGTACTACGTCATGTGTACAATATTGGGTGTATCTGGGATGGTACTTCATTAGTTGTAGTTATTGTTGTTGTTGTTGTTTTAGGGTTTAACGCCATTTTTCAGCACACGATAGGCTATACTTGGCGGCCAGTATTAAGTCAATTATCATCAGGAATCATTCATTCCTAAAAGTATTACTGGTCTTGTATGAGTTTTTAGAGGATTGATTCATTTAATTGATATAATCATTCGTTAGAACTGCAGTGATGTAACATCTATTTAACGCCTATTTGGATAGATAATAGCTGAAAGGATTTAGAGTAAATCGTTCGAAAATATCTGGATTTACAGCTCGCAAGTATTTACTGTGAATTGATTTTTTAAATCTCTTTTGGGATTATCGTGAGTTCATTTATAGGACATTTGGATTTAAAAACATGCCATTCATCTGTATTGTTGGTTCTTCAGTACATTAAAGTTATTATTCGGAATGCCTTTGGAACGTATTCGGATTACCAGGAACTACTGGAACTGATATGGCTTTTAGCATTTTTAATTCTTTCACCTTGTATTATAGCGACATAAATTTATATTTTAAGTTATACAAAACTTGTTTTGCCATTTCTTGTTACGTAATTTAAGTACTTAGATCGCATTACTATTGTTGGTAACCTTTATGTTAGTGTTGATCAATCACTGTTGCTGTTAGCCTTATGTTACGTTTAGTTTAGTTTAATTTCATACATATTTAGTTGCAGATTACAACAGGTACAATATAGCAGGTAAAGGGTTGTAAAGAAAGCTAATGGCTTCTAATGTTCTCCTGTTACGAAACAAAATTGTAAATATATATGCACACGAATACATGAAGGATATTAAGTTTTGATGACAATGAAACTAAATGTTTTAATAGTCAAAGTGAAGTTTCTCTTGGTTACAAGTTAATATTAAACCAAGGTATGTGAAGCAGGAGTATGAATAATGAGGGAGTAGATGAACGAAACTGGATTTAAAAAATGCAGCTGAAATGAGACATGGCAAATTAAAATGTGTCTAACAGTGTGCGGACAATTGGGAAAAAAATGGATTAAAGAAATAGGAGACATACTAAATAAATAAATGCATAAATAAATAAATGAATACAAAAATAAATAGGAACAAACAGGGAATATTACAGACGAATAGAGCTTCCTTTTGATAAGGGTAATTGCGGAGGCGATAGCAAATCATTTAGATAAATCAAGGAACTCGCAGCTGTTCATGATCCGTGGAAGTGCGTGCGTGTGAACAATATGCTCGCTTAAGTAAATCTGTGTAATTTTTCAACAAATATATGATGGTTTACTTCAAACGGAAGCGCCGTATCACCACGTTATCAGGTTTTAAAAGTTAAACTACTATAAGGAGTGTGGGATTGATACAGTTCGACGCGTTGTTTCTGGCTAAAATGAAAGATAAGAAGAAATATTATGTAATTAATACAGATCCATATCAACAAAGTGATGATCTGAATGTATCCTTTGTAAACAAATGTTGATTAAGTAAATTGCAAGTGGGTCTATGTCAGGCATGAATAATTTTAATTCCTTCATTGCCAATAAACGTGCCTGGGAACATAACATGTCGCGAGTATTTTGTGTGCTTTTGAAGTTGCTAATGGATTCTATTTGACGAATTTCAAAGGTTAATGTAATCCATTCTCGGGTGGTCGAAGGAAGCAAGGAGTTGTAGTGAAGACTAATTCTAGCGTGTACAATTAGTACATTGTCTACATTACGTAAGTCAGAGCGAGTAATATGAGTAAAATATGATGGAATCAGAGATGTGAGATAGGAAGGGCTTGGGCCAGTTGTCATTTATACAAGTAACAGATGATGGAATCAGATATGTGAGATAGGGATTGACTGGGTCAGCTGTCATTTATACAAGTAACCGATGGTGGAATCATATATGTGAGATAGGGCGGGCTTGGACCAATTGTCATGTATGCATTTAACAGATGATGGAATCATAGATGTGAGATAGGGAGGCCTTATGCCAGTTTTCATTTATACAAGTAACAGATGATGGAATCAGATATTGGGATAGGGAGGGCTTGGGCCAGTTCTCATTTATACAAGTAACAGATAGTGGAATCAGAGATGTGGGTTAGGGACGGCTTGGCCCAGTTGTCATTTATAAAAGTAACAGATCATGGAATCAGATATATGAGAAGGCGAGGGCTTTGTCCAATTGTCATTTATACAAGTAACAGATGGTGGAATCAGACATGTGAGATAGGGAGGGCTTAGGCCGGTTTTCATTTATGCAACAGATGGTGGAATCAGAACTGTGATATAGGGAGGGCTTGGGCCAGTTGTCATTTGTACAAGTAATAGATTGTTGAATCAGATATGTGAGATAGTTAGGGCTTGGGCCAGTTGCCATTTATACAAGTAACAGATAGTGGAATCAGACATGTGAGATAATGAGGGCTTGGGCCAGTTGTCATTTGTATAAGTAACAGATTGTGGAATCAGACATGTGAGATAGTGAGGGCTTGGGCCGGTTGCCATTTATGCAAGTAACAGATGCTCGAATCAAAAATGTGAGATAGGAATGGATTGGGCCAGTTGTCATTTATACAAGTAACATATGGCGAAATCAGATATGTAAGATAGGACGGGCTTGGACCAGTTATCATGTATGCAGTTAACAGATGATGGAATCAGAGATGTGAGATAGGGAGGCATTATGCCAGTTGTCATTTACACAACGTATGTCAAGTCAGAGATGTGAGATAGGAAGGGATGGGGCCAGTTGTCATTTATACAAGTAATAGATGATGGAATCAGTGATGCGAGATAGGGAGGGCTTGGGCCACTTGTCATTATAGAAGTAACAGATGATAGAATCAGATATGTTAGATAGGGATGACCTGGGTCAGTTGTCATTTATACAAGTAACAGATGATGGAATCAAATATGCGAGATAGGGAGGGCATGGGCCAGTTGTCATTTACACAAGTAACAGATGATGGAATCAAATATGCGAGATAGGGAGGGCATGGGCCAGTTGTCATTTACACAAGTAACAGATGATAGAATTAGAGATGGGAGATAGAGAAGGCTTGGGCCAGTTCTCATTTGTACAAGTAACATATAGTGGAATCAGAGATGCGAAATAGGGAGGGCTTGGGCCAATTGTCATTTATACAAGTAACAGATGGTGGAATCAGAGATGTGAGATAGGAAGGGCATGGGCCAGTTGTCATTTGTACAAGTAACATATAGTGAAATCAGGGATGTGAGATACGAATGGTGTGTGCCAGTTTTCATTTGTATAAGCAACAGATAGTGGAATCGGAGATGCGAGATATGGAGGGCTTGGGTCAGTTGTCATTTATACAAGTAACATATGGTTGAATTAGAAATGTGAGATAGGAATGGTTTGGGCCAGTTGTCATTTATACAAAAGATGGTGGAATCAGAGATGTTAAATAGGAATGGTTTGGGATAGTTGTCATTTATACAACAGATAGTGTAATTAGAGATGTGACATAGGGATGGCTTTAACCAGTTGTCACTTATATAAGTAACAGATGATGGACTCAGAGGTGCGAGATAGGGAGGGCTTGGTCCATTTGTCATTTATACAAGTAACAGATAATAGAATCATAGATGCGAGATAGGGAGGGCTTGGGCCATTTGTCATTTATGCAAGTAACAGATTGTGGAATCAGAGATGTGAGATATGGAGGGCTTGGGCCTGTTGTCATTTATACAAGTAACAGATTGTGGAATCAGAGATGTGAGATATGGAGGGCTTGGGCCTGTTGTCATTTATAAAAGTAACAGATGATGGAATCAGATATGCCAGATAGGGAGGGCTTGGGCCAATTGTCATTTATACAAGTAACAGATGATGGAATCAGAGATGCATGATACGGAGGGCTTGCGCCAGTTGTCATTTATACAAGTAACATATTGTGGAATCAGATACGTGGGATAGGGAGGACTTCGGCCAGTTGTCATTTATACAAGTAATAGATGATGGAATCAGGAACAAGAGATGAGGAGGGCTTGGACCAGTTGTCATTTATGCAAGTAAAATATAGTGGAGCCAGATATGTGAGACAGGAATGGTTTGGGCCAGTTGTCATTTATACAAAAGATGGTGGAATCAGAGATGTTAAATGGGCATGGTTTGGGACAGTTGTCATTTATACAACAGATAAGGAATTAGATATGTCAGATAGAGATGGCTTGTTCCAGTTGTCTTGTATATAAGTAACATATAGTGGAATCAGATATATGTGATAGGGAGGACTTGGGCCAGTTGTCATTTGTACAAGTAATAGATGATGGAATCAGGGATAAGATATAATGAGGGCTTGGTCCAGTTATCATTTATACAGGTAACATATAGTAGAATCAGATATGTGAGATATGAATGGTTTGGGCCAGTTGTCATTTATACAAAAGATGGTGGAATCAGAGATGTTAAGTAGGAATGGGTTGGGACAGTGGTCATTTATACAATATATAGGGAATTAGAGATGTGAGATAAAGATGGCTTGTTCCAGTTGTCTTTTATATAAGTAACATATAGTGAAATCAGATATATGTGATAGGGATGACCTGGGCCAGTTGTCATTTATACAATGTATAAGTCTGTGATTTTGTCGGTTAGGGTTGATTGTCGTCTGGATCAATGAGTAGGTTCCGGCGGATGAATCACTGTTGTCGTGACTTGTATGTTATGGCTGCTTAATTGCTCTTTATATTAGGGCTAAAGCAGGATCAAAAGAGGGTGTATGTATCTATTGACCAATACAAAGTCTTCCATCCCTTTCCAAATTACTAGAAATTGATGAGCATGGTTCTTTTATAAACTATTTCAACGATCACAATCTATTTCATGTAAATCAATCTGGCTTTCGAAACGATCACGTCTGTAAAACTGTGCGTATCTCTAAGACTGACATGTGGCCTTAGATGAAGGAAGGTTACTTAGGACTCTTATGATCAATTTTCGAAAAGCTTTTGACCTAGTAGATCATGAAAAGCTTTCGACCTAGTAGATCATGAAAAGCTTTTGACCTAGTAGATCATGAAAAGCTTTCGACCTAGTAGATCATGAAAAGCTTTCGACCTAGTAGATCATGAAAAGCTTTCGACCTAGTAGATCATGAAAAGCTTTCGACCTAGTAGATCATGAAAAGCTTTCGACCAAGTAGATCACGAAAAGCTTTCGACCTAGTAGATCATGAAAAGCTTTCGACCTAGTAGATCATGAAAAGCTTTTGACCTAGTAGATCATGAAAAGCTTTCGACCTAGTAGATCATGAAAATCTTTTGATCTAGTAGATCATGAAAAGCTTTCGACCTAGTAGATCATGAAAAGCTTTCGACCTAGTAGATCATGAAAAGCTTTCGACCTAGTAGATCATGAAAAGCTTTCGACCTAGTAGATCATGAAAAGCTTTCGACCTAGTAGATCATGAAAAGCTTTCGACCTAGTAGATCATGAAAAGCTTTCGACCAAGTAGATCACGAAAAGCTTTCGACCTAGTAGATCATGAAAAGCTTTCGACCTAGTAGATCATGAAAAGCTTTCGACCTAGTAGATCATGAAAAGCTTTCGACCAAGTAGATCACGAAAAGCTTTTGACCTAGTAGATCATGAAAAGCTTTTGACCTAGTAGATCATGAAAAGCTTTCGACCTAGTAGATCATGAAAAGCTTTTGACCTAGTAGATCATGAAAAGCTTTCGACCTAGTAGATCATGAAAATCTTTTGATCTAGTAGATCATGAAAAGCTTTCGACCTAGTAGATCATGAAAATCTTTTGATCTAGTAGATCATGAAAAGCTTTCGACCTAGTAGATCATGAAAAGCTTTCGACCTAGTAGATCATGAAAAGCTTTCGACCTAGTAGATCATGAAAAGCTTTCGACCTAGTAGATCATGAAAAGCTTTCGACCAAGTAGATCACGAAAAGCTTTCGACCTAGTAGATCATGAAAAGCGTTCGACCTAGTAGATCATGAAAATCTTTTGATCTAGTAGATCATGAAAAGCTTTCGACCTAGTAGATCATGAAAATCTTTTGATCTAGTAGATCATGAAAAGCTTTCGACCTAGTAGATCATGAAAAGCTTTCGACCTAGTAGATCATGAAAAGCTTTCGACCTAGTAGATCATGAAAAGCTTTCGACCTAGTAGATCATGAAAAGCTTTCGACCAAGTAGATCACGAAAAGCTTTCGACCTAGTAGATCATGAAAAGCTTTCGACCTAGTAGATCATGAAAAGCTTTCGACCAAGTAGATCACGAAAAGCTTTCGACCTAGTAGATCATGAAAAGCTTTCGACCTAGTAGATCATGAAAAGCTTTCGACCAAGTAGATCATGAAAAACTTTTGATCTAGTAGATCATGAAAAGCTTTTGACCTAGTAGATCATGAAAAGCTTTTGACCTAGTAGATCATGAAAAGCTTTCGACCTAGTAGATCATGAAAAACTTTTGATCTAGTAGATCATGAAAAACTTTTGATCTAGTAGATCATGAAAAGCTTTTGACCTAGTAGATCATGAAAAGCTTTCGACCTAGTAGATCATGAAAAGCTTTCGACCTAGTAGATCATGAAAAGCTTTTGACCTAGTAGATCATGAAAAGCTTTCGACCTAGTAGATCATGAAAAGCTTTTGACCTAGTAGATCATGAAAAGCTTTTGACCTAGTAGATCATGAAAAGCTTTCGACCTAGTAGATCATGAAAAGCTTTCGACCTAGTAGATCATGAAAAGCTTTTGACCTAGTAGATCATGAAAAGCTTTCGACCTAGTAGATCATGAAAAACTTTTGATCTAGTAGATCATGAAAAGCTTTCGACCTAGTAGATCATGAAAAGCTTTCGACCAAGTAGATCATGAAAAACTTTTGATCTAGTAGATCATGAAAAGCTTTTGACCTAGTAGATCATGAAAAGCTTTCGACCTAGTAGATCATGAAAAGCTTTCGACCTAGTAGATCATGAAAAGCTTTCGACCTAGTAGATCATGAAAAGCTTTTGACCTAGTAGATCATGAAAAGCTTTCGACCTAGTAGATCATGAAAAGCTTTCGACCTAGTAGATCATGAAAAGCTTTTGACCTAGTAGATCATGAAAAACTTTTGATCTAGTAGATCATGAAAAGCTTTCGACCTAGTAGATCATGAAAAGCTTTCGACCAAGTAGATCATGAAAAACTTTTGATCTAGTAGATCATGAAAAGCTTTTGACCTAGTAGATCATGAAAAGCTTTTGACCTAGTAGATCATGAAAAACTTTTGATCTAGTAGATCATGAAAAGCTTTTGACCTAGTAGATCATGAAAAGCTTTTGACCTAGTAGATCATGAAAAGCTTTCGACCTAGTAGATCATGAAAAGCTTTCGACCTAGTAGATCATGAAAAGCTTTCGACCTAGTAGATCATGAAAAGCTTTCGACCAAGTAGATCATGAAAAGCTTTTGACCTAGTAGATCATGAAAAGCTTTTGACCTAGTAGATCATGAAAAACTTTTGATCTAGTAGATCATGAAAAGCTTTTGACCTAGTAGATCATGAAAAGCTTTTGACCTAGTAGATCATGAAAAGCTTTCGACCTAGTAGATCATGAAAAGCTTTCGACCAAGTAGATCATGAAAAACTTTTGATCTAGTAGATCATGAAAAGCTTTTGACCTAGTAGATCATGAAAAGCTTTTGACCTAGTAGATCATGAAAAACTTTTGATCTAGTAGATCATGAAAAGCTTTTGACCTAGTAGATCATGAAAAGCTTTTGACCTAGTAGATCATGAAAAGCTTTCGACCTAGTAGATCATGAAAAGCTTTCGACCTAGTAGATCATGAAAAGCTTTCGACCTAGTAGATCATGAAAAGCTTTTGACCTAGTAGATCATGAAAAGCTTTCGACCTAGTAGATCATGAAAAGCTTTCGACCAAGTAGATCATGAAAAACTTTTGATCTAGTAGATCATGAAAAGCTTTTGACCTAGTAGATCATGAAAAGCTTTCGACCTAGTAGATCATGAAAAGCTTTCGACCTAGTAGATCATGAAAAGCTTTCGACCTAGTAGATCATGAAAAGCTTTTGACCTAGTAGATCATGAAAAGCTTTCGACCTAGTAGATCATGAAAAGCTTTCGACCTAGTAGATCATGAAAAGCTTTCGATCTAGTAGATCATGAAAATCTTTTGATCTAGTAGATCATGAAAAGCTTCTTCAAAATTACAAATTCTATCAATGCAGTGAAGATACTCTAAAGTGGCTCACTTCCTATTTTAGAAATACGTCTCTTTAGGTAACGTTCGATCGATACCTATCTGAAACTAACATGACAAGTTGTGGAGTGCCACAATATTCTATCTTGGGGCACTTGTTTTTTGTTTTTCTCATAAATGATCTGCCCCTAAAGGTAGGAGATGCAGCAGCATCAGTTGTCAAGTCTGCTGATGTAACCATTTTTTTTTTTTTTAATTAACCCCGTAATAGGTTGACCAATGGGTCGGGGAACCATCCCAGGGTCACCTTACAATCAAACATTTCTGGTTATCAGATAATCTAGGGATAATAAATATAATCTACAGAGACAGTAAAAAAGAAACACACACACACACACACGCATATACACATGCATATGGCACACAATCTAGGTGACATGGCTTTTGTGATATTACAGTATTTTGTTCCTGTTTACCCTCAAGTCAGAGACAAGTTAAATGTTCATTGTTGAGGTCCATTTTTGAAGAAATTGGTCCTCTTTTTTATTTACCTTAGCAGTGTAATTTTCAGTGTTCTTATGCATTGCAAATATTTGCTTAAAAGCAAAAATAGAAGGATTTTTCATATTGAATCTGCAAGTATAAATATAATAATTTGCCAAAATAAGCAGAAAATTACCCAAACTGTCCAGTTGTTCACTTCCTAAAAATGTTTCTTTTTTGGACAGATGTACAATATTTGGGCAAAAAGGTGCAAAAGCTTCAATAAAACGGTACCAAAACTGTGAAGTAATACTGCAGTCATAAAAGAGATGCTCAAAATACTTTCAGTTTCACTCTTACAGAAAGTACATTTGCTGTCATCAAATATGTTAATTCTTTTAAGAAAATCATTAGTAGCGATTATTCTATGGATTAATTTAAAGTTAAAAGAGATCAACTTGGTATCCTTGGTACAGCATTTTGCCCGGCTATATATATCAGACCACTCCTCACTATTTATATTTTTATTAAATACTTGCATCCAAGTTTCTTGCTTCGCAGTGTGTTGCCCTTTAGCTTCCTGTAAAAGATCTTTGTAAACAAACTTGAGTGAATCTTGTTTTCGCAAGTTCGTTATTTTATCCTCCTGCTTATCAAAATTATTATGTACTAGGTGGTTTTTTATGGCATCTTTCCATGCTTTAGGAATTCTGGATATTAAGGAGAAGTATTTCAAGAAATCATCGCTTCCAGTTTTTTGTTTTATTATCTCAAAAGGTATTAAATTACCGTGAACATCTACTAGATCGTTCAGAATTTCAAAACCAGCTTCTGTCCAGGATTTGTATTGATAGATCATTTTAGGGGGGACAAAATTTAAAATACTCATGGATAGATACTCGTTAGGACTTTGCGGTTCTTCTTTCCATTTAGATACTGCCAAAATTACATCTCTCCAAAAACTGTTTTTAATGAACTTACAAAATTCTTCTAATTTCCTTCTCCCTAAATTCCAAATATCCTTTTTATTTCTGAGTATAGTTGTATTGACTAAGTTCTGCCACGTTCCATTTTCCTTTTCCAGCAATCTTTTAACCCATCTTATCTTAATATACCTAATGAATGAAAATATGTGTATCATATTTAGTCCTCTCTCGTTTTCTGGGGAAACTAGTATATCACGTTTTATTCTCTCTACTTTTCCATCCCATACAAATTTAAATAACATGCGATTTAGTTCTGCTTCAACTTTTGCTGATGGGTTAGGAAGTGCTGAAAAAAGATGTATGAATATGGGCAGAACAAGAGTCTTTACAACAATTACTTTACCAACTATTGATAGATGTCTTTGACTCCAGCTTGCCAGTATTCGTTTTGCCTTTGTTAGTTTCTTCATATAATTGATTTCCACCATCTGTTGTAAATCTGGAGAAAATTCTATGCCAAGGAGTGTAAAGTTAGAAGAGGACCAAATTAGGCCCATTTTGGGACATATTCTTTCATTAGAAAATTTCCTGTTTCCAATCCAAATAGCTTTTGTTTTTGTTATGTTACATTTAAGTCCCGATAATAGAGAAAAACCTTGCAAGATATTCATAGTTGCTTCAAGAGAAAAACTAGATCCATCAAGAAGAATAAAAGCGTCATCGGCATACTGACCCAATTTATATTCACTGGCGTCAAAGATTACTCCCCGTACATCCACGTTTTGCTTTAAAGTTATAGCTAAAATCTCAACCCCAATGATAAACAAATAAGGTGCAAGGGGATCTCCTTGACGACATCCTCTTTCAAGTCTGAAAAAAGATGACATATGTCCATTATTTATAACACAACTATTAGAGTCATTACAGAACAGTTTAAACCACTTACAAACGGAATCACCAAAATTAAAAGATTGTAGAGCTTCTTCCACAAAGATCCAGTTAATTGAGTCAAAGGCTTTTTCGAAATCTATTAACAATAATAAACCATATTTGTTTTCATTCTCAAGTTGGTCCATGATATCATATAATAGTCTGGTGTTTTCTCCAATGAATCTACCCTTCATATATCCTTTCTGAGTATCGCTGATTATTGATGGAAGAACCTTTTTAATCCTAGCTGCAATTGCTCCCGAAGCAATCTTATAATCAGTATTTAAAAGTGATATAGGTCTCCAGTTTTTAAAATATCTTCTGTCTTTTTCCTCCTTTGGTAGACAGGTGATGACTCCTTGAGTCTGAAAATCTGAAAGGTTTCCTACAGTATATCCGTAATTTATTGATCTACATATAAATCCCCCCAGAGACTTCCAAAAGAATTTATAGAACTCTACAGTGAATCCATCCGAGCCAGGACTTTTTCCATTTTCCATCCGTTTTAGAGACATACCAAATCCATTAATTGTAAACAGACCCTCGCATGATTCTCTTTCCTCTCGACTAAGTTTAATATTGTGATTAAAAAATCTATTTCGAGTTTCATGAATAGCCTCATCATCAAGCTGAGCAATTCTACTTTTGAACAATTCCATATAAAACTGTTTTTGTGCTTCTAAAATATCTATTTGGTCAGATATATTTGTCCCATCATCTAAAATAATCTCCTTTATTGTCTTATTAACATAGTTTCTTTTTTCAAGATTTAAAAAGTACTTTGTGCTTTTTTCCCCAAATTCATACCATCTAGCTTTAGATCTTAATATAACACCTTCTATGTATTTTTTCCTAGATTCCTCTAATTCTGCTTTTTTTCTCTCTAAATTTTCCAGAATTTCCCCATTTATGTTATTCGACAGTCCCCCTGAATTTCTATTATTTCCTGCTCAATTTTCTTTAATTTTTCCCGTTTCTCTTTTGATTTCCTAATAGAACAACCTATAGTTTCAGATCTTATTTTCATTTTCAAAATTTCAAGAACATTTGGTCGTTACAGGAAAGAGAAACATGGAGAGAGTCATCTTTATTTCCCCCTACATAATATTCATTTACAGTGTCAGTTATACACGTTTTGACCAAATCAGTATACTCAATGTTCCTCAACAGTTGGTTATTAAATTTCCAATACCCTTTTCCCCTTGGAAACGTTGAAAACGCCACACTCAAAACAATAGCTGAATGATCAGTCTTGTACCCTGGTAAGATACATGCATCAGCTGTATTCATATGAATGTCATCTGATACAAGAAAGTAATCTAGTCTACTTTGTTTCAAGGGAGATTTTTTGCCTCCAGGTATACATCTTTAAGTCTTGGTTGGAATTTCGCCAGGGATCAATTAATTCCAATTCGTTTTTCAGGTCTTGAATCGCTGCCCTAGACTGTTGGTGTTTGTCATGTAAAATATTATAAGTATCCAAATCTAAGTCTTGAACAGTATTCCAGTCTCCGCACATTATAATTGATGAGTTCTCAAAAAATAAAGTCTCCTCCTTTAACTTTCTAAAAAAGCTAGGATTATCATCATTATAACCATACAAATTCACGAGGGTTATTCTGTTGCCATTAATTGTAATATCTAAAATAATAAATCTCCCTTGACTGTCACATCTTTCTCTATGAATTATAAATTCAAAAGTATTTCTAAAAAATATTGCAACCCCAGCACTCTTACTTGAGTAGTGGCTAAATATACATTTGTATCCCCATTCAGCTGCCCAATATATTTCATCGTTCTTTGTACTATGAGTTTCTTGCAAGCATATTATAGATACATTCTTTTGTTTTACCCAGTGAAAAATATCCCTTCATTTTAAGACTGAACCTTGCAAGCCTCTAACATTAATAGATATAATTTTTATTTTATTATCCATGAAAACAGCAGAAATTTTACACATACATATTCTTGTACAGGAATGTATGAAGTAATTATCACCTTGAGTTTATCATATGCATGACTTTCACACTCACACTCACACAGAATACAAAAATCCATAATAAAATCATCCATGGTGTTACAGTAAAGGCTGTAGCTTTGGCTGCATTTAACATTGATACAGTGTACTATGGACAACAAGTGAAACAACTCCATTTGCGATAACTCTTATGCACCTCTGACAGACCTTTCTGGAGCTAGAGACAGTTTTGTAAACCAAACGGCACAGATTAAAAAGAATATAAATTACAACTTAATTAATGAAAAAAAAGGGGTAAAAGGGAAGAAAAAGAAAGAGTGAAAGAGCGCATACAAGGAAGTGGTGGGTAATTGAATGTATGAGCAAAAAATATGAGACTGAGAGATTTATCATGGAAGAGTAATGTTGAGAAAAGTGAGTAAACAACTTAGTAAATGTGTATATGAGAGTATAAGAGTGAAAGATGATTTATAAACTAGTGAGAGAATTTATTAGGGAGAGATATAACAGTGGACCGGCGAATCATCAGACATATAAATTATGGATAAAATTGGTGCGGGAAAGAAGTGTCTTATAAACAAAATATTAAAACAAATTAGAGTAGAAAAAGGAGTATAAAAACGAAAGTTCACATACCTATTCGGTCAATTTCATAAGTTCACAGAATTGCATATTACACTTATAATCTAATTTTCTCATCAATTTCATCATAGATGTCAAATTTTATCCTTTTTCCTGATTTGGTTTTACCATACACAGATCCATTAAAGTACCATGCACTGTCAATTTCTTGATGCCTAGATAATTTATTTATAAGTTCAGTATTCAGCCTGGTTACATCCTCTACCAGTCTAATTCCTTTGTACTGCAGAAAATCCTTCCGCTTCTTGATAATTGGAAGTTTACAATCCAGACTCCAGAATTTGACAATCATTGGCCTTGGTTGTTCCTGTCGACCTGGAATCCTATGCACAGCCACTATGTCCCTGTTATCTAAATGAATTTTTGTGACTTCCTTCACCAACTTCGGAATTCTTTCTCTCAGATTTTCGTTTTCCTCCTCCTCCAGCCCTAAAACTTTTATGTTCAGCTTCCTTGAATATTGTTCGAACTGGTTTGAAGCTGCACTTGCTTGCTCTGATCTCCTCTCATAATCTTTCATATCAATCCTCATTTTATCATTTTCCTTCTTTGCTTCTTGTAATTTTTCTAACAATTGGTGGTTTTCAAATTCCAGTGAATCCACCCTGTCCATCAACTCTCCTGTCCTCTCCTTTATTACCCTCTCACTTTCTGCTACTATCTCCTTTCTCAGATCTTCCTTCACATTCTCTAACAGTTTCCTCACAATAGTTGTAACAATTTCTGCTAGGTCATCCTTTTTCACCAAGTCAGCAATAGCAGATGTGAAATCTGCTTTTGAAATGCTCCCTCTGAGACTTTGCTTTATTTCATCCAAGTCCAGCTGAATTGTACTCAAGGTTGATTCACTCATACTTGTGTCAGATGTCTCCATTAGGGTGCCACTCTGTAATCTGGTTTTTATTTGTTGCTTGCCTTGATCTTTCTTTCCACTCATACTTGTAGATAATCTTGTTTGGACTAATTTTTCCTCACTACTCAGTTGTGACACTGACATTTATTACTCACCAGGTGCCAAACAATTCTTACAATTGAAGGCAAACTACACTGAAGTAAGTAAATGAGTCAAACAGATCAGGTAGGGAATGTCTCAAAACTGCACCACTAAACTTCCATCTCTATTCCATCATATTTGAATTTTGAATGGAAAAACATATTTTTTTTTAAAACTGATTAAGATCTACCAATAATGTTGTATGTCCTGCATTCCTTGAATATTCACACATAATCCCAACAAGTATGAACCATTTCACTGTAAAAATAACCACTTATAACTGCCAAAATCTACAGAGCCCACTTTACTAGATTCCACCTATAGCCGCCATGTAACCTTTTTGGTTTGATGCTCAAAACAGCCAAGCTCATGTTGAATAAAACTTAAAAACTGCTCTCAGTAGATTTCAAATATGGTACAAGGAAAATGGTATGATCTATAACACGTACAAAACAAAGTCTTGTTGATGATTACACGGCAGAAAATGAACAAGATTGGAAACTGAACAAGTTGATGTTCACTATGATACCGCTGCCTGAAAAATAACGTGTTTAGTACTTGGAGTATTTGTAGACAATGGTCTCATCACATACATTATATTTCAAACAATATAAATTCTTATCTTTGACTCACAAAAAAAATCACGGCGTTTGTTCCATTAAATTACATAGTAACGTTTTACAAAAGTAACTCACAACCGCATCTTGACTATTGGGAGCATTGTAACATTTACGTGAATAATTCTTTATATACTGTTTATTTGCTTGTGAATGCATTTGTTAGTATGTGTAAACGTATTATTATTATCATTATTTGCTTGTATCTGAGATGCATATACTAGAGGGATTCAAAGTAGATTAAGTCTCATTTTTAACTAATAGTCACTCTCTAAAAGTCGTATTTATTTATTTATTTATCTATTTATTTTAAATATTTATTTAAATATTTATTTATTAGCTCATGCGACAGAAAATATGTATAATGGCAGCAACAAAAGTGTAACTAAAGCTTATACGTATAAATTGACATAAGAAGCAACCATGACTTGCTGCCGATAACAAGTTTGTCTATGGAAGGCCGAGAAGCCATGATAGTTTAGGCTCTAGGTTGAAATTGAAAACGTAAAGGTACAAGTGTAGAATAGGCGTTTGAAGCATCACAAAACGGCAAATTTGCAACACTTATAATTCTGGCTGCTGGAGAAATGAACCCAGATTCATTGATCCCCACCTTTAACACACCAGCAATAGATATAGCGGGTGAAATGCTTGGCAAGTATAGTAAATAAAGAACTGGATCGCAGCAGACGTCTTTGACCTCTGTGATGTGAGAAGAACACCAACGAGGAAGCGAGGTGACCTTGAAGGAGCAAAAACCTAAAATACGGGGGGGGGGGGGGGAAACAACAGGATTAAGAAGAGCTTAAGGAAGCGAAAGAAAGCTGGTTAGGTGACCATTGTAAGGAAGCCGAAAGAAGCCTGAACCAGAATAACAGTTCAAAGGCATAAGAGTTGATGAAATACCACACAGGAGAGAAAAAGAGATCTACTTCGATTCATTACAAGGCTGGTACTAGTCTCACAGATCAAGAGATTTTTAACAGAAGGACATAATACTGTTCGGATCTTTACAATCAGGAGACTTTTTCAGATCAAGCTATACAAAATTTCTCAATGACCACAATTGTTACACAGGTTGATAACCTGATTCTCAGTGAAGAAATAGGGGCTGTAATAAAGGCACTAAAGAAAGGAAAGTCAGCTAATGTAGTCATTATACAAACAGCATTTATTCAAGCATGAGGAACCTCCATGATATATGTCCTTACAACAATTTGCAACACAATCTGGCACACTGAAGAATGGCCCACCCCATGGACCCAGTCTCTGGTCAGCACTGTTCCTAAGAAAGGGAATCTGCAACATTGCCAGAACTACAAAACGATTGTCCTTTTCGGTCAGGCAAGCAAGGTTATGCTTTATGACCATCCACAACAGACTGAAACCAAGAGCATAACATTGCTGCAGAACGGACATGTTTCTGAACAGGACGTAGAACTAAATAACAGATCTTCAAACTTCGAACCATCTGTGAAAAATGTATGCGGCATCAGCAGGATTTCTATCAAGTCTTTACTGACTTCAAGAACCTTGTCTCACCCACTCTCTTCAACATCTATCTGGTAAGAATCATGTCCGATGCCCTGAAAGTGTTGGAGGTGTTTGATTGATTACTTGGATTTACGTCGCGTGCGCTCAGAAGGGCATGTGCGACAGATCAATCATCAAATTGCGTTTTGCTGATGAAATCGATTGCTTAACAAGAGATAAACAAGAACTAGAAACCTTAGCAAACCGTCTCAATAAAGTAACACTAAGGTATATAATGAATGGAGATCAGCGCTGAAACGACCAACCTAAAGAAAAACAATCAGAGTGGTATAAAAAAGATATACGAGTGAAGGACCCGAGACGGGAAGAGTGTCAAGGTTCAAGTATCTACGTGCTATCGCCTCCAATGTAGGGTCAAAACCCGAGGTGCTTTCCAAAATTGCTCAGACAGCAACTGCTCTGGCTGGTCTGTAGCCTATCTTGAACGAAAACAGCATTACGCTTGGGTCCAAGATCAAGTTTTTGCGCTCTCTTGTCATGTCTTTATTCCTGTATAAATGTGAGACATGGACTCTGACAGCAGAACTAGAGAGAAGAACCCGTAACCTAGATATGAGAGGATCCTGTAAATCTCATATTAGACCACGTCTCTAATGAGATGGTACGCATTAGAATCCAGTTAACAGTTGGACCATATGAATATCTGCTCACCACTTTAAAGTAACGCAAACTAGATGGTGTAGTCACGCCTCACACTCATCTGGCATGTCAAAGACAATCCTATAGGGCACAGTGAGAAGATAGCGAAAACGAGGCAGGCAGAAGAAGAGATGGGAAGATAATTTCAGAGAGTGGACAGGCATGGACTTTGCAAAGTCCCAAATAGTACAGGGCAAGATGGAGAGAAATTATCACAACGTTATCAGTAGCGCACATACAATTAGCCACGTTACGATAAAAATGAGAAAGAATGATGAAATATATATCAATGACACATAAAAAAAGAACAAATTGGGAAAGAATATTAGAATCGTGAATGTTTTTAATACAAAACTATTAAAACGGTGGCAATTGCTAGATCGCAACTCACAGATAAGCAATTGAGAGAGAGAGAGAGAGAGAGAGAGAGAGAGAGAGAGAGAGAGTGTGTGTGTGTGTGTGTGTTATCTTCGTTTCAAGAAATTACAACTGACTAGTGAAGTAATTTATTTGAGAATAACTCTTTACACATTAGAAGCCACGTACTGTTGAATCATCTGTGTCATGATATTTATTTATTCCCTATGTCACCTTTCAAAATAAGTAGTCTTTGATTCTGACTGAAAATTCGAACATAGACAAAACAATTACCTAGTATTTTAGGCTGCCCAAACTTCATATACTGATTCTCAATTGAATATATACAGTGCTTGTGGATATCTCCATTGTAACTTATTTATAATTTTCCATTTTGTACGTATGCAGGAGTAAAATATTGATATATTGTCACTTGATTGTTATGGCTGTTTGTACAGATTACTATTTTAAATGTGTGTGAGTGTGTGTGTGTGTGTCTTGGATTTTTAACGTAGCGTTAATAATGTTTCAGTTATATCGCTACGATGTATGCAGTATGACACTTTATAGTGATGTCTTGCACTGGGGCATCATGCCGCAGACATAGAGCATGATGTCCCATCCAGTCACATTATCCTGACACCTGGCCAACCAGTCCTAACACTAACCTCTTAACGCTGAGCACCAGACGAGAGCTGTTAGTACCATTTTTGTAAGTCATTGTTATGACTCGGTAGGACTTCGAACCCACGATCTCCCGAATCAGAGGCGGACGCTGTAATCACTTGGCCACCGGAGCGGTGTATTTTAAATATGACAGGCATTTGCATGTAGCCAACCATACTGTCTAAATAATTTCAACCAGGAAAGATTTTAAAGACAGATTTAAATCAATAATATTGTGAGAGAATGTCACCAAATATTGAATTAATCAGTGGGTCCACAAAACCCATAAATTGTCCATCATTATAAAACATATAATGATTTGCAGTAGAATTTAGATAAAATTTGGAAGGTAATTTTGAGCAGGACATTGTACAAGTAGTGAATGGAGACGATTCAGCGTCAGTGGGAATTAGCATTACAGACCCCCCTGGGACTGTTTAGCGTCAAGGGAAATTTAACATGGGAATTAATCGTGGGACTGTTTAGCATCAAGGGAAATTTAACATGGGAATAAATCGTGGGACTGTTTAGCGTCAAGGGGAATTTAACATGGGAATAAATCGTGGGCCTCTCTAGCGTCAAGGGGAATTGAACATGGTGGGACTGTCTAGAGACAATGGGGAAATTGTGTAGGGCCTGTCTATGGATAATGATGGTAGAGGGCCAAACACAACAGAGACAGAGACAGACATACACTAGTACAAGCCTGAGATTTATATATAAAGCATTACCAAGACCTGAAATTTTGCTGGGGTGTTCAAAAATTTGCATAATTGTAATGATGCTATAAATAGCTATAATCACGGAAAAGCTCAACGCCAAGATGGATGTGACTAAAAGTAACGCTAAAATGACGAAATTGTCCCAGAATTTAAAGGAGAATAAACATATCCCCGAAAATTAATTTACAATGGTTTAGACTAAAATGGATAAACCTAGTAACTACTTACAATATCAACTTGCGTGACGATCGTGGATAAACACCTATGTATCTATTTATAGCTATGATCAGCTGAAATTCCTATGAAATCTCACTATCTATTTATAGCTACAACTTGTGGGTTATTCCTTTGGAAAACCCCACTATCTTTTTATAGCCTCTGCTTGAGTGACGTTCCTGTTTATGAACTCTAGTATATATTATAGCTACAACCTGTGGAAAACTCCCAAGTCCATATTTATAGTCTCAAAATTACCAGCGTCAGTGACGTCACTGTACTGGACACTAGGGAATAAATGGCAACAGTGTTTCAAGTGGCTGACCTAAATACGCGCTATTGTAGGTAGGTAGGTAGAATGTATTTGATAGGGATAAAGGGAGTTTTATAGGGACAAACAGAGACCAATACACACACACACATACAGACACACGCACACACACACAGAGGGAAGAGGAAAAAAACAACCCCCCAAATATACTATCCACACAGAGGGAAGCGGAAAAAAACCAAAATATACTATCCACACGGAAGGGAGGGAAAACAAACCCAAATATACTATTCATACAAATGTACGCGAACGCATACAAACCCCAAATATACTATTCACACAACTTAGCTAACGCGTACAAACCCCAAATATACTATCCTCACACGGGAGAAAAAAAAAACACAACCAAATATACTATCCACACAACGTACGCGAACACACATGCAGACACACATACGCACGCTCTTTAGGCATGCAAGTCGGTAAACAATAGTCAGTCTATTCATCCATCATTTTGTGTCTTGATGTTTCCTGAAATCACAATAACGGGTTAAATGGGCTTTGTAGTGTTGGGGGTGGGGGTGGAGTGTAGGTGTTTGGCAGAGTTGGTCATTGCAGGTGAGGGCTTAGGTGCTTTCAAAAAACTTTTTCTTCTTCACTCTGTGTTGATGGAATATAATGGGTTATTTTCTTCACTCTATGTTGATAGTATATATAAAGGGTTATTTCTTCACTCTGTGTGGATAGTGTATAATGGTTTTCTTCTTCCCTCTGTGTGGTTAGTATATTATGGCTTTTTTCCTCTTCCCTCTTTGAGGATACTGTATATTGGGTTGTTTGTTTCTTCTTCCCTCTGCGTGGATTGTAGATATGGTTTTCTTTTTACATCTCACCTCTGTGTGGATAGTAGGTATGGGATTTGTATTCTTCCTCTTCCATGTGTAGATAGTATATTAGGGGTTTGTATTATCTCCCTTCTGTGTGGATAGTATATTTGGGGGTTTGTCTTTTTCCTCTACCTTATGTGTGTGTGTGTGTCTGTATGTGTGTTCGCGTACGTTGTGGGGATAGTATATTTGGTTGTGTTTTTTTCTTCTTCCTCCCGTGTGTGGATAGTATATTTGGGGTTTGTACGCGTTAGCGAAGTTGTGTGAATAGTATATTTGGGGTTTGTATGCATTCTGGTACGTTTGTATGGATAGTATATTTGGGTTTGTTTTCCCTCCCTTCCGTGTGGATAGTATATTTTGGATTTTTTTCCGCTTCCCACTGTATGGATAGTATATTTGGGAGTTTGTTTATTTCCTCTTCCATCTGTGTTGTGTGTGTGTGTGTGTGTGTGTGTGTGTGTGTGTGTGTGTGTGTGTGTATTGGTCTCTGTTTGTCCCTATAAAACTCCCTTTATCCCTATCAAATACATTCTACCTACCTACCTACAATAGCGCGTATTCAGGTCAGCCACTTGAAACACTGTTGCCATTTATTCCCTAGTGTCCAGTACAGTGACGTTACTGACACTGGTAATTTTGAGACTATAAATATGGACTTGGGGGTTTTCCACAGGTTGTAGCTATACATATATACTAGAGTTCATAAACAGGAACGTCACTCAAGCAGAGGCTATAAAAAGATAGTGGGGTTTTCCAAAGGAATAACCCACAAGTTGTAGCTATAAATAGATAGTGAGATTACATAGGAATTTCAGCTGATCATAGCTATAAATAGATACATGGGTGTTTATCCACGATCGTCACGCAAGTTGATATTGTAAGTAGTTACTAGGTTTATCCATTTTAGTCTAAACCATTGTAAATTAATTTTCGGGGATGTGTTTATTCTCCTTTAAATTCTGGGACAATTTCGTCATTTTAGCGTTACTTTTAGTCACATCCATCTTGGCGTTGAGCTTTTCCGTGATTATAGCTATTTATAGCATCATTACAATTATGCAAATTTTTGAACACCCCAGCAAAATTTCAGGTCTTGGTAATGCTTTATATATAAATCTCAGGCTTGTACTAGTGTATATCTGTCTCTGTCTCTGTTGTGTTTTGCCCTCTACCATCATTGTCCCTAGACAGGCCCTATACAATTTCCCCATTGTCTCTAGACAGTCCCGCCATGTTCAATTCCCCTTGACGCTAGACAGGCCCAAAATATATTCCCATGTTAAATTCCCCTTGACGCTAAACAGTGCCACGATTTATTCCCATGTTAAATTCCCCTTGACGCTAAACAGTCCCACGATTTATTCCCATGTTAAATTCCCCTTGACGCTAATCAGTCCCATGATTTATTCCCATGTTAAATTTCCCTTTACGCTAAACCGTCCCAGGGGGTCTGTAATGGTAATTCCAATTGACGCTGAATCGTCCCCATTCACTACTTATATAGCTAAATATATGTAAACTTACACATATTTCGATATTTCGGTCATATAATGGGACTAAGGTTTGTTTATCACTGGTCCAAAGTCAATAATCATTATTCAAAAGAATCGGTTATCAAACCATTTATCGTGTCATGCTAACGTACGGTTTATTATCAGTACTAGTCATGTTGAATAATAATCAATACTGACTATACCAAAACCGTAATCATTGCACGCGAAAAGCCCATATGCATAGATCTTTATTTCAAGCAGACAAACACGGATTATTATGTTACGTGTTTAGGCTCAAATAAACAGTAGCACAAGTAAGAGTGAAAACAACAAGCTTTGAAAAAATATGTTAATTTATTTATTTCCCTCGAAAAATGCTGTAGAAATGAAAATATGTGAACTTACGGTTTCCAAAATCTAATCCAAAAATAATCCAAGAATAATCCATGAATAAAATTGTTAAGTCCTAATATTGAAATGTTATAATGATTCATGTTCGAGTCCTGACGAAGAATCCAAGATAGAAGGCGATGGTGTATGCTGTAACTTGTACTGTGATGAAGTTTACAGTTCCTTTTAGAAGCACAATAATTAATCATAAGGTCTTGGAAATCCAAATAAAACTTTCAAAAAATGTCCCTGTTCAAGAATTCTGCATGAATACAATACTATTTCCAGAGAAACGAATTAATCTTTAAGAGTCCAAATAATTTGAAGTAAAATTAACAAATAACTCAAAAACTCGAAAATGCAATACTGGTCACAACAGAAGAAAACAAATTGACATCAAGTGTTTAAAAAACCTGACTCTGATCTCTCTCTCTCTCTCTCTCTCTCTCTCTCTCTCTAAACATACCTATTAATACTAAGTATTTCGCAATTTGTTTGGATAGAGGATCACGTGATCATGTTTAAATGTAAAAATCACATAGCTCCTGTATATCCTTGATAAGAACATACCATTTTACTCCGAGAGAAAGTTGTTTACCTGACCCTCAATCAAGACCTGGAACTAAGTTAAGAATAGAAACAGTTCAAAAAGAATCCATAACCCAAAAGCAATCAATCGAATCAAATGCAAATTAAATAAAATATAAATTAAATTAAAATAAAAATATATGTAACACTTCTCCATAAAGAAAAGAAAGATTTATATAGTAAAGATTTCTTTCTACTACAGATTAAAGAAAAACATAAGAAGAAATCATAAAAATTGTACACTGTGTATTGTTGCACTTTAGTGCCTGAAAGAGGATTGAAATCTTCCATCACGCGGACGTGATGGAAAACATTGTTTTGTGGTTTAAGCTTTTACTTGAAAATACCGTAGCACCTGATATATTGATTGAAGTTTTTTTGTGTTAGTCCTAAATATCTCTCTAGTAATTTCTCTTTAGAGTACACATTTATGATGGCATAATTATCAAGAGAGAGTTATTCTTTTGTTAGTCTGGATATCATTAGAAATCCTAACACTCCCGGGATACCATAAGAAATCCAACTCTGTCTGGATATCATTAGAAATCCTACCCCTCTCTGGACATCATTAGAAATCCTAACCCTGTCTGGATATCATCAGAAATCCTAACCCTCTCTGGATATCATTAGAAATCCTAACCCTGCCTGGATATCATTAGAAATCCTAACCCTGTCTGGATATCACTAGAAACACTAACCATGTCTGGATATCATTAGAAATCCTAAGCGTGTCTGGATATCATTAGAAATCCTAAGCCTGTCTGGATATCATTAGAAATCCTAAGCCTGTCTGGATATCATTAGAAATTCTAACCATGTCTGGATATCATTAGAAATCCTAGCCGTGTCAGGATATCATTCGAGATCCTAACCTATCTGGATATCATAAGAAATTTTAACCCTGTCTGGATATCATTAGAAATCCTAACCCTGTCTGGATATCATTAGAAATCCTTACATTGACTCTATATCATTAGAAACCCAAACCCTGTTGGGATATGATTAGAAAACTTAACCATATCTGGATATCATTAGAAATCCTATTCCTGTCTGGATATCATTGGAAATCCTTATCCTGTCTGGATATCAATAGAAATCCTAACCCTGTCTGGACATCATTAAAAATCCTAACCCTTTGTGGATATCATTAGAAATCCTAATCCTGTCTGCATATCATTAGAAAACCTAACCATGTCTGAATATCACTAGAAATCCTATTCCTGTCTGGGTAACACTAGAAATCCCTATCCTGTCTGGATATTATAAGTTGATCAAGACTGTAAAGCCAATGTCCTAATCATAGACAAAGGAACAAGCCATGTGTGCGGGTGTGCGTGCGTGCTTGTGTGTGTTTGTATGTCCATGAGGCCTGCCGCTACTTTTCTTGTGTTCTATTCAATATATTTTATTGTATACTTTGCACTTGTCACTAAGACAAATTCTTACGTACTTACTTACCTACATCAATTTGTGAGACAACTTATTGCACCTGACCAAAGGGAACGAGATGCCCGACAAAACTATGAAAGTGGTTGACAAGAAAGATTCTGCGATGCTTTTAGCTTCGTAGAAGTATTTCAAAATGATATTGAAATGTGGAAATTTGTATCATTAAAAATTATTAACACTCCGTTTTATATCCCGTTTGTAACATTAATTTAAAACCCAGAGAAAACTATACTCTGCAAAAATATTTGAAGTGATTGTACGCGGCAATCTTGCAAGAAAACAAACTGCATCGCCTAAAACTATGATCAATCAACATTGCAGAAACGTTCATCTGCCACACTGAATTTTGCCAAGTACATCCTATTATTATATGCTCATTTTGTGTCTGTTTACTTTACATTGTCAGAATTAAGTATTTTACCATATTGAACACCTTCATTTTGCATGCACGTGTACGACACGTGTGCCTAAACATAGTATAGTGTAATATAACTACTTTGTAAACAAACCATGCACACGTGTGTAGTAGAGGCTTTAGGTTTGGGTTGATTAAATTTGTTAGTGAATGAACCTAAAGCAGCTGTTTCGTTTATTTGAAATTATAGATGATAAACGTTAATGAAGAGGACGAGTTCTTTCAGTCAGAAACGAAACTTTCAAAGAAACAAACGAATGAACCTGAAATTCGAAATGTCCACAGCAAACGTGAGAGACTCATGATCTGAAAATACCGTTCTGATCAAAGAAACAGTTACTTAGGAGAATATTCACATCGTTTCGCAAATAAAATTGTTATGACTATGAAGAGTGCTCACTAAGGTCTAAACATATACAGTATAGAAAAGCATATCGAGGCCATTGACGTAACATTTTGCAAGTTTATTAAGATACTAGATTCGAGAATAAAAACGCAACTAATGGTTTTGGTAAAAAACTAAGAGCCTCAGAGCCAATAATCCAAGACGACGGAAAAAGTATTGTATCCGCTGGGCAAATGGAGTGTCACACAAGTGGTGCATTTCAATTTTCCCCGTTATAACTATTTTGATACAATGCTTAGCTAGGGATAGAAGATATACTGTATGATACAGGTCATGGATGGGATCCCTCCAAAAGCGAGATGCACGTGTCAGGGCATATATATATATATATATATATATATATATATATATATATATATATATATATATATATATATATATATATTAGCTGGTAATGAGAATTGTCAAAGATATATTTACATTTATGCATCTTGAATTTCCTCAGGATGTACTGTTCATTAGATATTTCTTCAAATCCGACTGACATTTACTGCAAAACATGATACACACACACTCTGTACTTAAGTTTCGAGTAGGCTACATTTCCAGAGCAGAAATTCATTCTCCTTACTGTACTGAATTGACATGATAACCCAGTCCTCATACAAAGAAAAGCATAATTGAGTTGGATCAACCGAGAAACAAATTCCATGATCATTCATTCACAATATGACTCCTAATTTCAATTTTAAGTGGACCAAAACGACAATTCCGTTATAAAGTGATAGCACGCAACTAAGTTAAAAGCTCTTAGCCGGAGTTAGTTGGCACGAATAATGTTATTGTGGATTGATGAATCTACGGTTGTGATTTCTTTTTGGAATAAAGCATGAATTAATCTACGTTGTTTCTTGTAATGTCTTCTATTATTCTTCTTCAGGTAATTCAAATAATAAGCATATAATTAACAGGTTGATGCATTTGTATGGGAAAATATGAAATCTTTTTTTGTTCTTGAAAAATGATGCGATCGGCAAGGTCGTGCAGTATTTTCCATACGAAAATCTTGCTCATATTTTCCCATACAAATGCTGTATCCTATAATTATAACAGAGAATAATGGGCTTTATTAAAGACGATTAATTAGCCATCCTCATTCATATAACTTGAACGCATTAGACACTGAAGATAAAGCTGCCCGAAAAATTGGGTATAAGGTCAAATGATATTATTTATTATGTATTTCATAATGAGATATTTAACTTTCCAAGTGGGAGAAAATGACTGCATTTATCGCTTAAGCGGCGACAGTGCATTCTTTTCATATTTACAAAAGATATGTCATTATATATGTTATTCATATCTGTAATTTCCATATTTATGACTATTTCATTTTTCTTCTTCTGCTTCTTCTCTCTCTCTCTCTCTCAGTCAGGTTGAACAATCTTATAATAACAAAACTGAAGTATAATTTATACTATCAGCGAGGTACCATAACAGTAGGCCTAAAATGAACTACAGACGAAGGAGGTTTTAATTATTTACTTTTTGGAAATAGTTTTGCACAAAAATCGTGTAGCCCTAAAATGAACTACAGACACAGTAGGGTTTAAATATTTACTTTCTTGAAATAGTTTTGCACAAGAATTGTGCACATTATCAGTGGATGAAGTTTGGCAAACCGTTTTAATTTTATTTCTATCATACTTACTGGACCTATTGCAACAAGATGTTTTGGTACCGAATTAGTAACTTCACTGTCGGTGACAACAGTTATACAGTTATAGACTTTTAAGGAAACTAAACCTCTTGATCAAATAGTATAATAATATTATTTTAAAGAACAGCGATTGGTACTCTCATCTCAACGATAATCACGTTTGAAAGCCATGAAATATCTGGGATAGCTATGTGTTAATTCTAAACCGATATTAAGTGACAATCGAAATCCGGTTACCGGATCTCTTTGGGAGACAGAATGCACGTTTCCCAAGTTTAAATACAGAACAAAAGGAAACAACAACAACACCTACTCAGAGTCATTATTTGTAAATTGACAATTATTAGGAAATAGTTTGTTTAGCGATGTTACGATCCGAACTGTATACGACTGGTCTGTATTGTTGCTACATTATCCTGACCCAAACTATCGTCACGGAATCGCACATTACGTATGCTAAAGATAATAAATCTTTATTCATTATAGTACTGAAACATTCATTAATTTGACAGAGACACAACTTGAAGCATAATATATACCAGCTAAGTTTTTAAAAAGATGCTTCAACATTTTTTTCATCGCTGTAATAATGGAAATAAAAAACATCCATGCCTCTAGGATGCCTTAAAAATATAAGAGAAAATTTTATGTTTTGCCGAGCAAATGAAGTGGAAATATGTTGCATTGCCGGCCGTAGCTTCACAGCTACTGACAATATAATATTTTAGACTTCACTCGTGAAAGATTTGTGTTTATCTACTCCAAAATGCAAATATCCTCTATATATTGCAATCAGTCATCTGGGTATCACCTTAACTAAAGACCAATGTTTTAGATCTGAAACATCATCAGTGTTATACCCTACCCACCAGTCCAGTCCACGCATCCTTAAGTAACCCACGTCTTAGTATTTAAATCAAATTAGCATGCATCACGTCTTAAGATGCAAATGTCATGAATATTGTCATTAAATTTCTGTCTCAACTCACGACTGTTCACATGAAACCTTTTATGATCTGAATGATGAGCGAAGACATAATTTCTAGTGTCATTACTCATAATCTGTAATGTAATATCCAATTAAAATAATTGTGGTATTGAAGTTACAATACTGAACATACCTTTGTTAATAATTACGTTATATGATCAGGAATAATGTCTGACATTGAATGTCACAGGTATTCGAAGCAATTTCACAATCAACTGTTACTTTTTATTTTCTGTTAATGCAAACCAATATTAATGCACAGCTACAGTACGATGGACGTGTATGTTAAATATTAAATCTAGGAAGGGAATAGAAACCAAGGTGAATGGTGAAATATCATCAAGTACAACTGCATACAAATGAACAATTCGTACAGTCGTCGAAGCAGGTGTGTTAAGATGTTGTCATCAGTTGGAGGGAAGCTTTTTAACAGCAATCCCTATCTCATATTTTCTTTTCCATCTGATCACATTCGGGACACAGAATATTTACTTTCCCCAAAATAAACAATAACAAACTTTGTTGCAGTAGCCTTAACAATATCACTTTGCACAGTGGTGTTCCCCATCTTGCCACGACCTGATATCTGCTGCATCCTTTATCGTGAAACGGTAGGTTTTTTAGGTTACAGGTCCAAATAGGGCACTTAAAATTTCATATCCTCATTATCATTAGACAAATAATATGACATTATGATGTGCTCTGATTAGACTACCATAGACTGTATGAACTGAATGGATGGGGATGAACGTTTTGAGTTATTATTTTGCCTTCTAGTCATGAAGTAATTGCTTTGGCTTTGATGGAGGGATGATGGCGTAGAAGGAGGACTACGACGTCTATTTCTAGGCAGTACAAAACAATGAACTCTGCTGTAGCCTATGTTGTTGTGTCTGTTTTTTCTTGAATGGAATGAAATTCAAAACATTGTGAGACTGGGTATGAAAAATATTACGACAGCTACATATTCATGTCCATCATTAAACAATAACTGGTTTGCAGCCAGATTATGTGACTGTTCTCTACGATATAATATGTACGAAATTCTCTGCTTTATCATTCAAAACAAGGAGTTATTTTCAGTTACTTGGTACCTTGACTTCACCCTAACTCAACAAACACGGCCGACTTGTGACTCTACACTGTCCTTAGTCTATCTGTCAAATGCACATGGGCAATGATTTCAGCGTTATTATATTTGGTGGAATTCGTTACATGATATCGAATGTTCTTCACGATATCTTGGAAAGTAACCTGGACAACTCTAGAGGAAACAGGTAATACATGAACTATTGCAGGTCCATTGAATTATCCATCCCATTATTTCACAAATAGTCGACTTGTGATTCATTATAAAGCCACAGAGTCCCCCTGTTTGTGCATGAAGTCTGTATATGTGCAGGTTATGCATGTTTCCACGTTATCGAACAGACACTTTAACCAGTAGCATTTCTAAACTCCAGCTTCATCCGTGAGATGAACGTAATCTATGTAGATGTACACACGCCATTCTTGGCCTTTATCATTACCTTTATATTAATGAGTGAGCTCAAAAGGATATATGTAGATGTTATTTCACATGCCCGTCAGTTTCAGTAAATCACTATTCCATCTACTATGTGATGTTTTCTGAGCCGAGCGATATGAAAAAGGTTCATTTTCTACTTGGCCCGAATCATTGATTCTTTTATTTGTTATGTTAAAAAACTAATACATAGCCAAAAATGTTTCCTATGTTTATGGCTCTATTTTGATGTTATTACACATGCCCGTCACTATTAATAGAAGTAATCCTATTTATTGCGGTTTGGATCTTGGTTCTTGGAATTGCTCAATACATATACCTGACCAACATGATCTACTCCACATTCTATATTATAATTTTAGTAACGGACCTAATTATAAACGAGATTTATCTAGTAAATATTAGGATCCTCCTAGAAGGTTATTTTCCATTAGGTAATAGTTATTTTTAGAAACTGCTAATTGTGACCTGAAGTCAGGTAGAGGAATATATAATCTCGTCACTTGAAAAATTATTCATTCGTGCTTTAGGATCTAAGCAGGATCAGTTGCATTATTGTCGCGTTCAGAAATTAATGTAGACTAGTATTTATGAGTCATATTGTATAAGTTTTGTATTATTTTTATACTTGAGACCATTGGTTTGAAACTGAAAATAATCATGACACGTACCATATTTAAAATAAATATAAACAGAAGTGGCGTGAAAAGATATATGTTCCAAATGATTACGACCTTAGTTCAAGTTAAAACAAAATATGATACGTTTCTTAAACTATAAAGGCAGGAAATGTATTTCCCCAGTTTAGTAGTGGTGTTTTACTTGTGGAATATAATTGGGATAATTTGTAAATGTTTGATACAGGAGAAAAGGCGAGTCTCAGCCTTCCAATGGATTGTAAAATTTACAACCACTCTTCAGATTTTTATCCTACTTAATGCATAGTTGAGATCTCACTAAAATTAGAAATCCTAATCTTGTCTGGGTATCATTAGAAATGAGTATTATGTATTGATATCATTAGAAATACCCTATCTGGATATCATTAAAAATCCTAACCCTGTCTGGTTATCATTAGAAATCCTAACCCTGTCTGGATACCATTAGAAATCCTAAACCTGTCTGGATATCATTAGAAATGCAAACCCTGTCTGGATATCATTAGAAATCCTAACCCTGTCTGTATATCATTAGACATCCTAACCCTGTCTGGGTATCATTAGAAATCCTAATCCTGTCTGGGTATCATTAGAAATCCTAATCCTGTCTGTATATCATTAGACATCCTAACCCTGTCTGGGTATCATTAGAAATCCTAATCCTGTCTGGGTATCACTAGAAATCCTAACCCTGTCTGGATATCATAGGTTCATCAAGACTGTAAAGCCAATGTCCTTATCATCGACAAAGGAACAAGCCACGTGTGTGTGAGTACGTGTTTGCGGCTTGTGTGTGTGTGTGTGTGTGTGTGTGTGTGTGTGTATGTCTAGGTCCATGAGGCCTGCCACTACTTTTCTTGTGTGTTGTTCAACGTATTTTATTGTATATTTTGCACTTGTTACTAAGACAAATTCTTACGTACTTATTTACCTACATCCATTTGTGAGACAAGTTATTGCACCTGACGAAAGGGAACTAGATGGCAGACAAAACTATGAAAGTGGTTGACAAGAAAGATTCTGCGATGCTTTTGTTTTCGTAGAAGTATTTCAAAATAATACTGAAATGTGGAAACTTGTATCATTAAAAATTATTAACACTCCTTTTCATATCCCGTTTGTAACATTAATTTAAAACCCAGAGAAAACTCTACACTGCAAAAATAGTTGAGGAGATTGTGAGCGGCAATTTTACAAGAAAACAAACTGCATCAGCTAAAAATATGATCGCTCGACATTGCAGAAACTTTCATATGCCACACTGAATTTTGCCAAGTTATTAATATATGCTCATTTTGTATCAGTTTAACTTAGAATTGAGTATTTAAAGCTATTTAACACTTTCATATTGCATTCACGTGTATGACAAGTGTGCCGAAGGAGAGTATAGTGTAATAAACTATTTTGTTAACAAACCATGCAAACGTGTGTAGTAGACCTTTAGGTCTGGGTTGATAAAATGTGTTTGTGAATTAAACAAAGCAGCTGTTTCGTTTATTTGAAAATATAGATGGCAACAGTTAATGACGTGGATGCGCTCATTCAGTCAGAAACAAAACTTTCAATTAAATTAAAAATGAACGAATGAAACAGAGATTCTAAATGTCTATAAATGCAACTAATGGTTTTGGTAGGAAACTAAGAGCCTCAGAGCCAATAAGCCAAGACGACGAAAAAAGTATTATATCCGCTGGGTAAATTTAGTGACACACAACTGCTGCATTTCAATTTTCCCCGTAATAACTATTTTGATACAATGCTTAGCTAGGGATAGAAGATATACTGTATGATACAGGTCATGGATGGGATCCCTCCAAAAGCGAGATGCACGTGTCAGGGCATATATATATATATATATATATATATATATATATATATATATATATATATATATATATATATATATATATTATAGCTGGTAATGAGAATTGTCAAAAATATATTTACATTTATGCATCTTGAATTTCCTCAATTTGTACTCTTCATTAGCTAGTTCTTCAAATCGGACTGACATTTACTGCAAAACATGATACACGGACACTCTGTACTTGAGTTTCGAGTAGGCTACATTTCCAGAGCAGAAATTCATTCTCCTTACTGCACTGAAATGACATGATAACCCAGTCCTCATAAAAAGAAAAGGATAATAGAGTTGGATCAACCGAGAAACAAATTCCATGATCATTCATTCACAATACGACTCCTAATTTCAATTTTAAGTAAACCAAAACGACAATTCCTTTTTAAAGTGATGGCACGCAACCATGTTAAAAGCTCTTAGGCGGAATTACGTTGGCATGAATAATGTTATTGTGGATTGACGAATCTACGGCTGTGATTTCTTGTTTGGAATAAAGCATGAATTAATTTACGTTGTTTCTTGTAATGTCTTCTATTATTCTTCTTCACATAGTTCAAATAATAAGCATATAATTAACAGGTTGGTGCATTTGTATGAAACATATGATATCTTTTTTTGTTCTTGAAAAATGATGCGATCAGCAAGGTCGTGCATTATTTTGCATATAAAAAACTCGTTCATATTTTCCCATATAAATGCTGTATCCTATAATTATAACAGAAAATGTTGGGGTTTATAGAAGACGATTAATTAGCCATCCTCATTCAGAGTACTTGAAAGCATTAGACATTGAAGATAAAGCTGTCCGAAAATCGGGTATAAGGTTATATGATATTATTTATTATGTATTTCATAATGAAATATTGAACTTTATAACTTTTAGAAAATAACTGAATTTATCGTCTAAGCGGCGACAGTGCATTCTTTTCATATTTACAAAATATATGTCATTATATATGTTATTCATATCTGTAATTTCCATATTTATGACTATTTCATTTTTCTTCTTCTGCTCCTTCTCTCTCTCTCTCTCTCTCTCTCTTAGTCAGGTTGAACAATCTTATAATAACAAAACTGAAATATAATTTATACTATCAGCGAGGTACCATAATAGTAAGCCTAAAATAAACTACAGACGAAGTAGGTTTTAAATATTTACTTTTTGGAAATAGTTTTGCACAAAAACTCGTGTAGGCCTAAAATAAACTACAGACACAGTAGTGTTTAAGTATTTACTTTCTGGAAACTGTTTTGCACAAGAATCGTGCACATTATCAGTGGATGAAGTTTCGTAAACCGTTTTTATTTTTTTGTTGTATCATACTTACTGGACCTATTGCAAGAAGATGTTTTGGCACCCAATTAGTAACTTCACAGTCGATGACAACAGTTATACAGTTATAGACTTTTAAGGAAACTAAACCTCTTGATCAAATAGTATAACAATATTATTTTAAAGAACAGCGATTGGTACTCTCATCTCAACGATAATCACGTTTGAAAGCCATGAAGTATCTGGAATAGCTATGTGTTAATTCTAAACCGATATTAAGTGACAATCGAAATCCGGTTACCGGATCTCTTTCGGTGTCAGAATGCACGTTTCCCAAGTTTAAATACAGAACAAAAGAAAACAACAACAACAACACCTACTCAGAGTCATTATTTGTAAATTGACAATTATTAAGAAATAGTTTGTTTAGCGATATTACGATCCGAACTGTATACGAATGGTCTGTATTGTTGTTACATTATCCTGACCCAAGCTATCTTCACGAAATCGCACGTTACGTATGCTAAAGATAATAAATCTTTATTCATTATAGTACTGAAACATTCATTAATTTGACGAAGACACAACTTGAAGCATAATATATACCAGCTAAGTTTTTTAAAAATATGCTTGTACATTTTTTCATCTCTGTAATAATGGAAAAATACAACATCCATGCCCCAAGGATGCCTTAAAAATATAAGAAAAAATTATAAAATTATATGTTTTGCCGAGCAAGTGAAGTGGAAATATGTTGTACTGCCTTCAGTAGCTTCACAACTAGTGACAATACAATATTTTACACTTCACTCTTGAAAGATTTGCTGTTATCTACTCCAAAATGCAAATATCCCCTACATATTGCAATCAGTCAGATGGATATCACCTTACCTAAAGACCAATGTTTTAGATCTGAAACAGCATCAGTGTTATACCCTACCCACCAGTCCAGTCCACGCATCCTTAAGTAACCTACGTCTTAGTATTTAAATCAAATTAGCATGCATCACGTCTTAAGATGCAAATGTCATCAATATTGTCATTAAATTTCTGTCTCAACTCACGACTGTTCACATGAAACCTTTTATGATCTGAATGATGAGCGAAGACATAATTTCTAGTGTCATTACTCATAATCTGTAACGTAATATCCAATTAAAATATTCGTGGCATTGAAGTTTGCAATACTGAACATACCTTTGTTAATAATTATGCTATATGATCAGGAATAATGTCTGACATTGAATGTCACAGGTATTCGAAGCAATTTCACAATCAACTGTTACTTTTTATTTTCTGTTAATGCAAACCAATATTAATGCACAGCTACCGTAAAATGGACGTGTATGTTAAATATTAAAGCTAGGAAGGGAATAGAAACACAGGTGAATGGTGAAATAGCATCAAGTACGACTGCATACAAATGAACAATTCGTACAGGTGCATTAAGAAGCCGTCATCAGTTGGAGGGAAGCTTTTTAACAGCAATGCCCATCTCATATTTTCTTTGACATCTGATCACATTCAGGACACAGAATACTTACTTTGACATCTGATCACATTCAAGACACAGAATACTTACTTTGACATCTGATCACATTCAGGACACAGAATACTTACTTTGACATCTGATCACATTCAGGACACAGAATACTTACTTTCCCCATATAAACAATAACAAACTCTGTTGCAGTAGCCTTAACAATATCACTTTGCACAGTGGTGTTCCCCATCTTGCCACGACCTGATATCTGCTGCATCCTTTATCGTGAAACGGTAGGTTTTTTAGGTTACAGGTCCAAATAGGGCACTTAAAATTTCACATCCTGATTATCATTAGACGAATAATATGACATTATGATGTGCTCTGATTAGATTACCATAGATTGCATGAAATGAATGGATGGGGATGAACGTTTTGAGCTATTATTTTGCCTTCTAGTCATGAAGTAATTGCTTTGGCTTTGATGGAGGGATGATGGCGTAGAAGCAGGACTTTGATGTCTATTTCTGGGCTGTACAAAACAATGAACTCTGCTATAGCCTATGTTGCTATGTCTGTTTCTTCTTGAATGGAATGAAATTCAGAACATTGTGACACTGAGTCTGAAAAAGATTACGACAGCTACATATTTATGTCAAACATTAAACAATAACAGGTTTGCAGCCAGGTTATGTGACTGTTTTCTACGATATAACATGCGCAAAATGCTTTATTTTATCATTCAAAACAAGGAGTTATTCTCAGTTACTTGGTACCTTGACTTCACCCTAACTCAACAAACACAGCCGACTTGTGACTCTACACTGTCCTCAGTCTATCTGTCAAATGCACATGGGCAATGATTTCAGCGTTATTATATTTGGTGGAATTCGTTACATGATATCGATTGTTCTTCACCATATCTTGGAAAGTAACTGTACAACTGATGAGGAAACAGGTAATACATGAACCGTTGCAGGTCCGTTGAATTATCCATCCCATTATTTCACAAAAAGTCGACTTGTGATTTATTATAAAGCCACAGAGTCCCCCTGTTTGTGCATGAAGTCTGAATATGTGCAGATTATGCATGTTTCCTCTTTATCAGACTCAGTAACCAGTAGCATTTCCAAACGCCAACTTCATCCGTGAGATCAACGTGATCTTTGTAGAGTCGTCAATACATTATTGGTCTTTAACATTACCTTTCTATTAATCAGTGAGCTCAAAAGGATCTATGTAGATGTTATAGCACATGCCCGTCAGTTTCAGTATGTCACTATTCCATCTACTCTGTGACGTTTTCTGAGCTGATCGATGCTGCGGATTATATACCAATCTGCCACCACCCCCACAGGTGCTGACTTAGTCTCCATAAAGAGCTATCACTGGGCATGCCAGGAACCAGCTAATCAGAACTTAACATTTAATTGTGAGACCATTGATTCCTAGTGCTCTGTAATCACCCTAGTAGTTAATGGGGATCTTATAGGGTCAATGGGACTTATCATTACAAATACCCTTGGGAACATATAGGGTCTATGTAAATTTAACATGGAGAAAAATCGTGGGAACATATAGGGTCTATGGGAATTAACATGGCCAAAAACCCTGGGACAATATAGGGTCTATGTAAATTTAACATGGTCAAAAAACCCTTGGGACTGTATAGGGTCTATGTAAAATTGAAACAGGGAGGGTCTCTATTTTTTTTTAAAAAATAAAAAATAAAATAAAAAATAAAATAAAAAAAGGGGTAGGCAATTCAAAGACTATCTCTTTTCGAGAAATATGGCTGGCCCTGAAAAGGGCCTTTGGTTTATGTTAATATGCCCTTAACATAAAGGGCATTTGCGACATCTTCTTGTCCTCAAACTTCGTCTTACAGCAGGGCCATACATCAGAGTCCTCTTGAGGCAACCTTGTCTCTCTATATAGACTCTTCTTATCCACAGGCTGCTGCTGGTCCTGTGGACAACGGTCCACTTGGATCGGACATACATGAGCATGTCCGTCCTGAACATCATTGTTGACACAAGGGTTGAAGATTCAACGTCGGTCCACATGTTGAGGCTCCTACAATAGGTGAATCAATGCAGTGAACTGCGCTTATTTATAGGGACAGAAAGGATTGAAACGGATTGAGTTCATTCACCAATCCGAACACGCGTTACAGAATTCAGTCAGCCCGCATCCAATCCGAAGAGAGCAGTCTGTGACGTCACGTAGTCTATATAGATTCGCTAGCGCTTGTGTGCAGTCAATCTATGCGACAGTGATTCAACATGACGGAAACTCAGAAAACGATCCAATGGGGTGCACCAGCAGGGGAGACCGCCCAAGGGAACCCGGACTTACTTTCAGAAGAGGTGAATTGGGATTTTGTCGATTTTCTCTCCTCGCAAGAATTTGTTCCGGAACCTTCGTTACCTTCTTCATTACCGCAAGTGGAGAATTTTAGACAGAGACAGAAAGAAGAATTGGAGAAATTTATACAACGACAAAAGGAAGCGGAACAGGCTTTTCTCTTACAGCAACAGCAACAAGAAGAAGAGGTAAGAAAAAAACAACAGCAAGAAGAAGTAGCAGCAAAGAAACAAGAGGGTGAAAATCAAACGGTCACGGTACTGTTGGACATTTTAGCGGAGTTAAGAAGTCTGAAACAAATGTATCAGACTTCTTTATCACGACCGAAGAGAATACGACCTTCCCGAGCTAAACACGTCAACGCTGTGACTAAGCCTACCGTACCACCCTTAGTGATTTCAACCCAATCATTATCATCATTACGCAGTCCAGAAGTAGGCCTTGGCCGTGGCAAAGGCTTAAGGCAGTTAAAATTGATTGCTTAAACTCACCCCTGCACCATAAAGAAAAAAGGCCCTTTTCAGGGCCACCCACATTTCTCGAAAAGAAATACAATTTCAATTTGCCAATAACTCAAAAATAAACCCCACCCATTTTTACCCTTATAGTACGTGTCTGTGTATGAGTGCGTGAGTGTAGCTTCTTATTTTAAAATCAAAACTCAAAGACTCTTACCTTATATCATTCATTTATTCTTTTCTCCATTTTTTACAATCCAATTCACAATTCACAACACAACACTTTAATAAAAAGTTCATTGATTTCTTCTTTTCTCCTTGTTTAGTCTCTCTGTTTTTTGAATTTCTTCACCGTCACACTCTTTTCCTCTTCTTCCTCCTCGCTTTCTTCCCTTCTTCTTTTTTTCTCCTGTTTCTTTTTCTTCACCTGTCTTCTTTCTTCCTCAGAAGAATCCCTCTCTTCCTCTGAAGAATCCCTATCTTCTTCTGAAGAATCCTTCTTTTCTTCTGACTCCTCTTGTTTCTTTTTTGGGCAATCTGGAGACCAATGTCCTTTTTCTTTACAATAATAACAGGTATCTTTACTTTTGTCTTTTTTAGCTCCTGTTTTTTGACGGTCTGGACACTCTGAAGACCAATGCCCTTTCTTCTGACAGATATAGCAAGTATCTTGACTTTTATCTCGAAAGGAAGGAGAGTAGTCCGTAGGCTGGTCTGAAGAGAATTTTCTAATGACCCCTCGCAAAGCTCTGACGAAACGTTCCATCTGGTTAGTCTCTTCCATCGTTGTGCTCGGCTTGAGAGTGAAATGAATAGTGAAAGGACAAGACACACACCCTTTTATATACGCTGGTCTGCTATGACTATAAAGTAGTTCATGGTGTTTGAACTTGAGTCATTTGACTTTTTGCTTTCAAGATGAAACGATCCCATTCATTCGAGAAGAAAGAAGAAGAAAGTAAGAGGCAGAAACGTGATCTATCGCCTCGTACCAGGGCTGAAATATTGGCACAAATTCATGCCAGTGATTTTGAAGAGGACATGAGTGAACCAGAATCCGAACCCTCTAAACCAAGTCCACCACCCTTTGTCAACCCTGAAAAGTACTATTCTATTCAAGAGACGGAAAAGCGCTCCTCTAGAAAATTTAGAACCACGGCTTACAAATACACGGTGAAGTTTAAAGATTTCAAGTCCGAAGTACCGTTGGAGAAAGCAGAAGGGTTCATCACCGGAGTGTGGGATTCTCTGCTCACTGCACTCAAGCGACAATGTCAACCCAAAGAAGACGATCGCTTGAGACTTTCCATACAACACGACGGTTTGAAATCCCCTGTTTGGATCGAGTTTAGCACCCCTGCAGAATTGACCGCTTCCAAAGTCATGGACAAGATTCAACACGTGCAACAATCTAATGACCAGTTTGACATCACCGATGGAAAAGCCACATTGGACATGACCCACGTCTCTCCTCCTCAAGGGACTGGACGCAAAAAGATGTTATTGGTGAACGACCTTCGCAGCATTAAGCGTAGCCTTGTCCAAATTCACAATCCTCATGACCAGATGTGTTTAGCCCGTGCCATCGTGGTGGGACGAACCTATGCCAACAAGAACGACACGGTAGAATGGAAAAGAGACTGGGAGAACATTCGACAATCGGACCGAGCCAAACAACGAAGTGAAGCAGAACTCCTGTTACGACAAGCTGGCATGTCCAAAGACACACCCTGTGGCATTCCCGACATGCAAAAAATGCAAGATGCCCTAGCTCCACGATACACTTTGAAAGTGCACCCTCAAGAAGTGCGCGGGTCTCTGTTGTTTCGAGGGCAAGATTTTAAGGACGGAAAATACATTCATGTTTATCATCACGATGACCATTTCGATACCATTACCAGTATCACCGGATTCCTGGGATACGGTTATTACTGTGAGAAATGTGACCACGGTTATAATAATCGAGAGCAACACAAGCATTGTGGATCGAAATGCTCAGGATGTTTGGCCTCTTCACCCTGTCTGAGCGAAGAACCAGTGCCTTGTTCAACTTGTCTGCGCACGTTTGTCAGCCCTACCTGTTACCAACAACATCTGAAAACGCAAGGTTCACAGAAGAAATGTGCTTGTCAACTCCTGAGATTGTGCCCTACGTGTGGACAAGGCATACGTACCAATAGTACCAAGGCACACGTATGTTCAGGAAAAAAGAAATGTCACATTTGTCACCACATCGTGGACTTGGAACACCAATGTTACGTGCAAAAATACCAACCCCCACCAGAGAAAGAGGACGGTCACAAGAAGAAAGGCAATTTCATCTTTTTCGATTTCGAATGCATGCAAGAGACTGGCATTCACATTCCTAATTTCTGCGTGGCTCATCGAGCGTGCGAGAAGTGCATTCAAGAACCTATCTTCAGTCATTGCCCTCACTGCAGCAAGATTCCTGGAGGGCGTGAAAAAATCTTTCGGGGACCAAACACGTTAGCCGATTTTGCCCAATGGGTCTTAGACCCCATCGACAAGACGTGGAGCCAAGAGGACATCGGACTTTACGGAGATTGTCATCGTCATGCCACGGTGATGGCTCACAATTTCTCCGGATACGATGGACAGTTTCTTCTCAGATACTATACGGAACATGGCACCGAACGTCCTAAAGTGACTTTGAACGGAGCCAAAATCATTTTCATGCAAGTGGGACAAGTACAGTTTAAAGATTCGATGAGCTATTTGGCCATGCCTTTGAGTCGAATGCCTAAAACGTTTGGAATGACAGAAATGGCTAAAGGGTACTTTCCACACTTTTTCAATACGGAAGCCAATCAACACGCCGTTCTACCCCATTTACCTGAGGCTCACTATTACGACCCCGACAACATGCGTACCGAACAACGAGAAGCTTTCTACGCTTGGTACCAGGCTCACGCTTCGGACCCTTTCGACTTTCAGGAAGAAATGTTAAAGTATTGTCGTTCCGACGTGGACATTTTACGACGTTGCTGTGGAAAATTTCGAGAACTGTTCATGGAACACGGAGGGGTCGATCCTTTGAAAGAAGCTTGCACCATTGCCAAAGCCTGTTCCTTAGTGTATCGACAACGATTCATGCCTGAAAAGACCGTGGCTGTCATCAGTCCTCAAACGACCCACTATGTCAAGCGTCAATACTCGGTCAAAGCCCTACGTTGGTTACATTACTTGTGCGATAAGGAAGACAAGTGGATTCAGCATGCTCGCAACGGAGGGGGCGAAAAGACCATCGGAACGTATTCGGTCGATGGCTGGGACTTAGAAAACCCCAAGATCGTGTACGAGTTTAACGGTTCCTTATTTCACGGATGTCCCGTCTGTTACCCTGACCGTGGCACTAAAAATCAGTTTTTACAACGAACCATGGAAGACTTGTACCAGGACACTTGTCAGCGACGCCTAAAGTTAGAACAGCAAGGATACCAAGTGGTGGAAATGTGGGAACACGAGTACGATCACCGTATGAAAACCGATCCCGAGTTTAAACGCCTCGTGGAAAGTTACCAGTTCATGGACCCGCTGAACCCGAGGGATAGTTTGTACGGAGGAAGGACCAATGCCACCTGTTTGCTGTACCAAACCGACGAAGAGAAAGGAGAAGAAATCAAATACTTGGACGTGTGTTCGCTGTATCCCTACGTGTGCAAATATTGTCGCTTTCCTGTAGGGCACCCGCAATTGTTCACGGAACACATCGACCTGAAAAACACGAATACGAAGGCTTGATCAAGTGTAAAGTTTTGCCTCCCACGAACCTATACCATCCCGTCTTACCTCACCATTGTCAAGGCAAACTGATGTTTCCCTTGTGCAGTACTTGTGCCGAAACGTGCAACCAAGACCAGCCTTGTCATCACAGCCAGGAAGAACGGGCCTTGACGGGAACCTGGGTCAGCGTAGAATTGTTCAAAGCTATGGACATGGGATACCAACTGTTAGAAGTGTACGAAATTTGCCACTTTCCCAAGACACAACAATACCACAAGGGTGACCCTACTCAGAAAGGCATTTTCGCAGACTACGTGGATGCCTTTTTGAAACTGAAGCAAGAAGGCAGTGGCTATCCTTCCTGGTGTCACACTCCCGAAGACCAAATACAATTCAAAGAGAAATACTACGAACAAGAAGGCATCACTTTAGACCACATCGAGAAAAACGAAGGCAGGCGATCGTTTGCCAAAGTGATGTTAAATTGCTTGTGGGGTAAAATGGCACAACGCCCGTGTTTACCCAAGACGGAATATTTGACAGAACCTTCCCGCTACTTTCAGATGATTCACGACAAAACCAAATTCATGAAACACGTGGACGTCGTTCGCGAGGATTTGATCTTAGTCAATTACGAAGAAGATCTGGACTTTGTACAAGACGACCCCTTTGGAAATATTATCATTGCGGCTTACGTGACAGCCCATGCTCGCTTAAAATTGTACGACGCTTTAGAACTGTTAGAAGAACGCGTCCTGTACTTTGACACGGACAGTTGCATTTACATCCATCACCCGATTCAACATCACCCTGACATCGAAGGAGACCGTTTAGGAGCCTGGACAGACGAGCATCCCGACGACAAGATTCTAAGTTTCGTCAGTGGCGGTCCCAAAAATTACGGCTACGAATACCGGGACAAACAAGGAGAAGTGCACACGACGTGCAAAGTGAAAGGACTGACTCTGAATCATCGTACCAGTCGTGTGGTCAACTTTGGGGTATTGAAAGAAGCCTTGCAATCGGAAGAGGATGGAAACTTTAAAGTGACCACTTACCAACCGAACAAGATTGTACGTTTACCCACTCACCACATCGTCAGTCGACCTTTGGAAAAAGTTTATCAAATCGTGTACCAGAAGCGAGTTCGACTTCCCAATCATTTCACCTTACCGTACGGTCACGTCGGTATTGGTCTGTATATAAAAAGGAACCCTAGGCAAGATCGATAGTTCATTGTGACTACCAAGACCGAGCAAACAAGATGAATACTTTGAAAGAGACATCGTTCCAGTTTGGGGATTGTAAAAAAGTTGTATCTTCCTCTAGTGTGACTAATACTGGATGGATAAGACCCAGGCATTGCGAAGGAAAATGTCCAGAAGGAAACTGCGATTGTCCATGTGGTTACCATTGTAATTGCGTAACGGAGTTTGCAGACGAGTGCGATTGTGAGCCTTGCGATGGATACGATGCTGTACGTTGTGACCTGAGCGATGCCGTAAAGCATCATGGGAACTTTAGTGCCCCTACCCCTATCATGGAAAGTGATGCTGTGCGTGTCAAACCTGTCGGATGCGAAAGTGATGCCGCTCGTCCTCTTGGACATTTTACTGGGTTTCGTTTTAAAGGGGAATGTTCACCTTCACGTCTACCCCCCTACGGATGTCATCCAGCCTTGAGCAAACTCCTACCCATGTCACTCAACCCTCATCGAAACGAACCTGTGAAAAACGAATATTCGTTTCCTGTGCGTTTGTCGGAATACTGCGACTTTGAAAATCGTCTTCAATCGTTCAAAGGAAAATGGCCAAAGTATCTGGGAGGACCGACCCCCGAAGAATTAGCCAGAGCCGGATTTTTCTACTTGGGCGAAGGAGATAAAGTCAGGTGCTTCAGTTGCGATGTGACACTTCACCACTGGGAACCGCAAGATTCGGCCTACGTAGAACATGCTCGATGGTCACCGAATTGTCATTACTTACCCTTAGTGGGACCGAGACATTGAAGTAACTTCTTACCATAATAATCTGTTCATGGATACTTTACAAGAGAACATTCGTGCTTTGCCTGTGGAGTTGAGAGAACGCATTTACCGAGAGCTGGTCAAAATACAAGTGAAACGTAAAGAACAATTGCATCCGTTACGTCACCGGTGTTTGAACCACTGGTACCTGAAGGCTATACAAGGATTGATTCAATTGAAAGTGTTCCATCGGACAGACATTGATCAACGATCCTCTAGTTTTAAAAAGGATTGGTTTGGTATGGACGATTCTACCTACATCATTGTAAACGTACTGCATCGAATTCCAGAGGAAGAGTTAACGAATTACCAACATCTTGAACACAATGTCAACTTAGTGAAAGAGGAAACTTCTGAACGAATTGTAATGTGTAGATTAGTGACTCAACGATTTAAATTTGACACTGAAGTGAAACCATGTTTGTGCAAACAGTACATTTCTTGTGTCAGACCAAAGAGGATTTAGAATGACCTATTCATGGATACTTTGCTAGAGAACATTCGTGGCTTGCCTGTGGAGTTGAGAGAACGCATTTACCGAGAGCTGGTGAAAATACAAGTGAAACGTAAAGAACAATTGCATCCGTTACGTCACCAGATCTTTAACCACTGGTACCTGAATGGTATAAGAGAACTGATTCGTCAGAAATTGTTTCAGTGGTCAGACCTTGTTCAACACTTTGAGTTAGTGAATGATCGAAATGTTCATTATTTTGGTTACTTCGAGATACACCTACAGCAATACATTGAGGAAGACAAGTTAAAGGATTATCAACATATTTTACGTGGAATCTACTTAGAGGAAGAGGAAACTTCTAAACGAACTCTGAAGTTTCGGTTACAGTATGCAAGATTTAGATTCCCTACTGGAGAACGAAGATCTCTGGCTAGAAAGTACGTGTATTGTTTCCGAAACAAAGAGACTATAAAAACAGGCTGCCATGCCACGACTTATGTCACATGTCATCCAACAGATTCCGTGGAAGGAACTCAATGACCATATTCAAACCGTGGATCATTACCATCGATTATTACAAGAACTGTATCCATTCAATTTGGGACGACAAGTGGTGTGTGTCTTAGTGACTTGTTTTTTGGGATTTCGTTTACCAGCCGAATCTTTGTGGACTCTTTACGATCAGTACTTACCACCTCCATGGCCTTAAATGGTCACGAAAAACTCCTTTTGCTCAAAGCCTTGCGTTTTCATCTGGATACTTCTCGACCTCTACCGGAAAAAAAGATTCGTCAACTTTTAGCTACCCAAGACGTGTATGACGATGTGTGTGTAGCTTGTGACTTACATCCCCATTGGACAGATGTCCGTGCCTGGAAAGAATGGGATTTTGAGGCTTGGACCCAAGAAGTGGCCTAGTATGCACGAGAGTTGTTCAAGGAAAAAAGTTACTTTTCAACCCGTGTTAGTGACGGTGCCAGAAGAACCCGTCACCCAGGACAGGACTGTCGTGGACAGACCTGAAAGAGCCTTTCGGGAGGACACTTGTGTGACCTTACCCCCTGTTGAACTGGTTAGAACATTACCCAAAACATGTTGTACAGACACTTGTGTTTATTCCACGTTCATCGTTATCATGTGCCTTTTCTCCTTGTACTTAAGCCTTTGGCTTTTATGTATTTTTGTCTTTCGTATTCATGTTTGATAAAAAAACATTCAATAAACGTGTTCTGAAAAAGTATATAAACTCTTGTCTTGTTCGTTTTCGTGTCACAAGTGACATTTCTCACACCATGGCTACCTCTACTGTCTCTGCTCCCTCTTCCTCTACTGTCAAAGTCATCGACGAACACTTAGATCGTGCCAGTTGGGAGGCTTTGTATCTTCGCCATCCCTTTAACATGCTCATTGCTGGACCTAGCGGTTCAGGCAAAACCGAATTCGTCAAACGTTTGATCGAACATAAACATCATTTGATCGATCGGCCACCTCAACGGATCGTGTGGTGTTACAAAGAGTGGCAATCGGCGTACAGCCTCTTGCGAGAAAGTCAAGGCGATTCCATCGTGTTTGTGGAAGGCATTCCTAAAGAAGACGACGGCATCGTCTCTGACTCCCGTTAAACCCATTTGGTCATTTTCGACGACATGTTAGGAGAAGACGAAGAAGAAATTAAATTGTGGTTCACGCGCAAAGGGCATCACTGTAATGCCAGTGTCATTTACATCACCCAAAATTTGTTTCAACAAAGTAAAGCCCATCGCACCATCAGTCTCAATGCGCATTACGTGGTCTTGTTTAAAAGCCCTCGAGATAAATCGCAAGTGCAAGTCTTAGCCAAACAGTTAGGAACGCCTTGGCTGACTCAGGCGTACGACGATGCCACTCAAACGCCACACGCCTATTTACTCGTCGATTTGAAACCTACGACCCCCGAGGATTTGCGATTTCGTACCCACTTGTTTCACCACTGGTGCCAAGACGGAGGGCCTGTCCTGTACACGTCTCCGTCCTCGACTTCATTTCACTCCCCATCAAAAAATCTATAAAAACCTCAGACCCTTTTTCGTCTGTCTCACACAGTGTGAACATGACGTCCCTTCAGTCGCATCTTCCCGTCAAATTGATTCGTGCCTTGTATGGCATCAGTCGAGAAAAAAATCCACAAACACGAGCCCGTGTCTTAGAAGCTAGTCTCAAAGAAGTCTTACGATGGTTCACGGTGACGGCACGTCAATTACTCCAAGGAATCATTCAGATTCCTCATCAAACCCAACGCTTTTTCGATCGAAACAAAGTCGCTTTGGTCCAACTGGCCGATCCCCGCATTGACACTCAAACCAAAAAACAAATCATTTTGAAACCTGGAGGGAGCGGTACTCTAGGAGGGGTCATCATTCGCTCACTCTTAAGATGGGATCCTAATGCCCCCAAAGTTATCCCCAAGACAAAAGTCCAATGAAGCCCCAAGAAGAAAAAGAAAAAGACCAGGTCCTCAAGAAGAATAACTTCTCCAGTGGCAGGACCCTCCTCTTACCAGACACCACCACCCCGGAAAAAGAAAAGAAGCCCCCAGAAAAAGAAACAGAGAAAAATCCCCAGAAAAAGAAAAGTCCACAGAAGAAAACTAGTCGCAAGAGAGGCACTTCGGCCAGGACGCAACCTTACACTCGCAAACCACGACCTGCCACGGCAGTGACTGCGTCTCCGGCATCCTCACGTTCATCCACTTCTCCGTTGATGACACCCAGAACTGAAGAGTATTTGGAGACGTTGATCACACCAAGAACATCTCCGTTGATGACCCCCAAAAGAACTTCCCCAGTGGCAGGACCCTCCAATTTAGTGGCAGTGGCTGCTGCTCACAAAGTACCTTCTCCCAAAATCAAAGTCCAAGAAAGATCGGGCATGTTACAAAGTTTACTGGATTTGTCCAAGCAAGAACTGGCTCGATTTAGTCCGTTGCGTACCCCTGCACGACGTGTCATGCCTGTCCTCAAACTGATAAAACGTAAAGACAATCAGTGGCGACGCGTTCCAGTATAAAAAGAGCCTGTGACCAAGTCGGGGTATCAGTGAACTTGTAAAAAAGATGTCACCTCCAAGAAGCCACAAAAGAAAGAGACATAGGCAGACGCGTCATCCGACAAAGCGCTTAGCCAAGCATCGACATTACCCTAAGAAAAGACACAGTCGTTCCAAGAAAAAGAGGCGTCAACAAAGGGGAGGATTCCTTGGTGATTTTGGGAAAAACATTGTCACCTTTATGACAAAGCGACAGTCCCAAAAAAAAGATAAAAGGGTGTGCGTTAAGTCATCGACGTTAGTGTCTGTTCGGTGAATGTCCCGGAACCACAAGCAAAAAATGTCACCCTCCAGAAAACCCCAAGGAAAGAAAAGGAAAGGACTGCCACCACGTTTAGCTAAACATGGGGACATGTTATCTGTCCTGTCCAAAGCTTCTTCACCCCTACGAAAAAAACTCATTCAAACGGCCTCCAAAGAGGTCATCGATACCGTGTGCGAATGTTGTTTGAACGTTTTGAAAGGCACGATCCCTTTGTCCAAACACCAGAAACAATGCTTAGGCAAACATCGTCACGTTCTTCGCCAAATGGTTCGAAAGAAAATTCCCATTCGTCAAAAAAAGAAGATGTTGGTCCAACGTGGAGGCATTTTACCTCTCTTGTTAGGCCCCATACTGAAAGGAGTCTTGGGAACCATGTTGAGAGGACTGGTGGGAGCAAGATAAAAAGGCCTCGGAAGTTCCAAGATCTCAGAATCGACCCCTGACAACCCCATGGAAGGACGAAAACTAGCTTTAGTGCCTTACAAACGATGGATGGAATACCATCGGTGGCAAGAACAACGCACCCCTCATTTACCTCCCAATCCCAATTTGAGCGAGATGTCCCAGTTACAACACGAATTGCAATCCTTGATGGATCGCCAAGATTTGTCCGAAACAGAAAAATCGCAAAAGTACGGTCAACTCTTGCAACGACTGCAACTCTTTCACCAGAAAGCTTTAGACGAAACAGCTCTACCCACTTTGAAAGATTTTAAGACCTTGATGAAAAGTCCAGCACCATCACCAGTACCAGTACCAGTTCCACCACTACCCGTGACCAAGACAGAAAAAGGAAAAGAAGAAGAAGAAGAAGGGTTTGAAACTCCACCAGAAAAAGTACGCAAGTTAACAACACCACCTACCTCCAGAATTGGATGGATTAAAAAGATGATGGCCACCCCTTCTTCCTCACAAGAGAAAAAGAAAGTGAAGACAGAAGTGAAACAAGAACCGATATCCCCTGCTCAGACATCCTCCTCTTCAACACCTATTGCCGGTCGCACACGCAAAGCCTTGCAATCCAAGAAAATACCCCAAGAGAGAAAGAGTAGCCTCTTCCAAGAGTGGGTGCCTTATTAAGACACCAATCAACACAAAAAAAATGGAAAAAGTCTTAGCTAGCATTTACTACGATCCCTCGCATCCTGCAGGTTACGCAGGAGTTCAAAAATTGTATCGTGCTGCCAAAACGCGACTGAAAAGTCTCCGTTTACCTCAAGTGCAACGATGGTTACAAGAACAAGCTACCTACACTTTGCACAAACCCATTCGACGCAAGTTTGCCAGAAGTCGCACCCGAGTGGAAGGCATCGATCATCAATGGCAAGCCGATTTAGCCGATGTCTCTCATTTGGCCAGCTACAATCGTGGCTACAAATATCTGTTTTGTGTCATCGACGTCTTTTCCAAATTTGCCTGGGTCGTGCCCTTGACTTCCAAATCCAGCAGCGAGTTAGTGCGAGCCCTGCAACGAGTGTTGAAACAAAGTGGCCGTCACCCTCTTCGATGGCAAACGGACAAAGGTACCGAATTTCTGAACCAAGCTTTCCAAAAAGAATTAAAGAAACGTGACATTCATTTTTTTACCACCGAGAATCCCGAAACCAAAGCCAGCATCGTGGAACGTTTTCAACGCACTTTGAAAGAACGCATGTGGAAATATTTTACGCATCACCACACTCTGAAGTACATCGACATCTTACCGCACCTGGTGCAAGCGTACAACCAATCTTACCATCGAAGCATCGGACGTGCCCCGCAAGACGTGACTCCCGACAATGAAGTGTTGGTGTTTGAGCGTCTGTTCGGTACGTCCCCGACGAGGGCTGTCCCCAAGAAAAGTGGAGAGTTGGCCGTAGGAGATTGGGTGCGCATTGGCAAAACCAAACGCACTTTCGACAAAGGTTACTTACCTAACTGGACGACCGAATTGTTTCGCGTCACTGGACGAGTGCATGGCCGTCATCCTGCCGTCTATAAATTGGAAGACATGAACGGAGAAGTGCTCAAAGGAACGTTTTATTTGCCCGAGTTACAACGTGTCACCAAAAAAGAAGACGACGTGTACGACATCGAAAGCATTCTCGAACGCAGAACCCGTAAAGTGGGCAAACGACGTGTCAAAGAAGTCAAAGTACGTTGGAAAGGATATCCACCCAGTTTCGATTCTTGGATCGACGCTTCGCAAGTCATCGACTATAAAAAGAAGTGACCATCATGCCCTTTCACACATCAGACGCAGCTACGTCGACCAATCCTCCTTCACCTAGTTCTTCTGTGCAAGATTTACAAAAACAACCCTTGTGGGTGTGGTGTGGAGAATGTGTGCCTAAAACGCAAATCGTCTTTTTCTGCCAAATCTTCGTGGTGTATTGTGTCATCGGGGCAGCCATCGCCAATTTGAGTTTGCAACAAGGAGACAAACAATTGTGGACCATTTTATTGAGCAGTTGCATCGGTTACCTGCTTCCCAATCCCTCCCTGAAATTCTCCTCGAACGGGAACGTTGTGTCCAGTGCCAGTGCCAGTCACCACTCCAACAACAACCACAACCAGAACCCCATTTTGGGCGGAGACACACCTCTGACGTCCAGTAATATCCCCTCGGACAGCCACAGAACTCTGGAATTATGAGTCACCAAAACCAATTTTACTTGACCTTACCCAGTGACAGTTCCATGGAGGTGTTTCCCAATAACACATTGTGCTGTTACACGGCCAAATTACCTCAAGCCATCCCCTTAGATCACGAAGCCCATTGGGAAGTGGCTTTAGTAGAAATGATTCACCCTACACAAATCAAAAACATCACTGAAACTCAAAACTTTTTTGAGGTCGAAATCCTGAACCAACAATTACAAGAAGCCATGACTGACATCGGGTTTTCAGGGATCACAACAACATCCACCAGCAATCCAGCCTTCAAAATCTACACCGTGAAAATTCCACCAGGGTTTTATTTTAGCGGCCAACATTTGGTGGACACTATTGTGGACAGGTTCGAGTTCGCCTTTGCCAAAGCCCTGAACAGAGCCAAAAAAAGTGTCACCCTGGAGTACCATAAAGTGGCTCGTCGCTTACTGATGAAATTTCAGGATACCCAAACGATGTCCATCAGTTTCAATCGTGACTTGTTTGATATTTTAGGTGGAGACACAAACATGGCTCCAAATTTTAATCCGAAGATCAACAGCAATACGGAATTTTACAAGTATTTTCGATTCCCTGTAGAACTGAATCAAGGACTGAATTTAATGTTCGTGTACTCCGATGTGGTGGAGTATAACGTGGTGGGACACACCTCTGTACCGTTACTGCGTGTCATTCCTTTCAAAGTGGATAATACCACGGCCAGTGACCAGGAAGGTGGAAACACTTACCACGTCCACCGCGAATTTGTCCATCCTCATTATTTGCCTGTCAGCAAGTCGTATTTGGACACGGTCAACATTGCTATAAAAGGAGATTTGGGACAAAATATTCCATTCACCAAAGGAAAAGTCACGGTGAAACTCCATTTTCGAAAACGGTTCTCTCACGACTCGTAAGTAAGTCATGTATCCAGTGTACCAAGGGGTTGCTCGACAGCGAGGACACGGTTTAGGAGACATGTTAAAATCGGCCTTTCGTTCGGTGGTCCCGGTGTTGAAACCGATGGTGACACGCGGATTGCACGCCTTGAAAGATGCGGCACTGACGCAAGGCAAAGAATTTCTCCAAAATGTCATCATCGACAAACAAAACCCTAAAGAAGCCTTCATGAGGGCAGGCAAAAATGTCTTGCTGCAAACGGGCAAAGACATTTTAGGCCGACGAGACACACCTATAAATGCCCTGCAAGCTACCGAATCAGGCATTCAGCAAGGACAAGGCAGAAAAAGACGACGACGAAGAAAACACCCTTTCACCAGACTTCAAGCGAGAAAGACCAAGAAAAGAAGAACCGTTCGAGACTTAGACGTTTTCGATTATTGAGAAAAGAGCCAAAAAATGATGCACCGAGAGTCTTGCGCTTGTTCCAAGACGGAACTGGATCTGTTTGCCATGCCCCCCACGATGATGACGATGCAAGAATCCCAATGGGTGGAATTTCACCCCGTCTCCTCATTGACAGCCTCAGCTCCCATCGAGTTTGAAATCAAAGGACAGCACGAAGATTACATCGATCTGAATAGCAGTTACTTGTACTTGAAAGTTAAAGTTGTCGATGAGGACAATTCACCCCTAGATGGCGATGAGGTAATAGCTCCCGTCAACAATTTCATGCATTCCTTGTTTAGCGGAGTGGACTTGTACTTGAACAACAAACTGGTCAGCAGCAGCATGGATACTTACCCTTTTCGAGCGTACCTGGAAAATCTCTTGACGTACGGAATAGACGCCAAGAACACTCATCTCAATGCCTGTGTGCTATGGGAAGCTGACGAAGCAGGCCAGTTTGAAGAATTAGAAATTGATGTAAAAAAAACACCAAACAATGACAGATTTATAGAACGAAGAAACAGAATCAAAAGTGGAGATAGTTTAGAACTGATGGATCGTTTGCATTTGGACATGTGGTTGCAAGAGAAGTATTTGCTGAACGGGGTGAATGTCCGCCTGAGACTGAATCGGAGCAGTGCCACTTTCCATTTGATAGGCAGTACTGCTTGCAAAACTGTCATCGAGGAAGCCAGGCTCTACGTACGACGCGTGGAAGTGTTACCTAAAGTGGGTAACGACATCAGTCAAACATTGAGCAGAACGACCGCCAAGTATCCCATACGACGCGTGGAAGTGAAAACGTTCACCATTCCCAAGGGACAGCGATCCATGATCGAAGATCATCTGTTCCAAGGACAGCTACCGAAACGTTTGATCGTTGGTATCGTCGAGAATACAGCCTTCAACGGAGATTTGGGTAAAAATCCTTTCTACTTTCGACACTTTGGCGTGTCCAAGATCGAAGTCAGTCGCGACGGCAAGACCTTGTGTACCCGACCTTTTGAACCTGACTTTGCCAAGAAGAATTACTTGAGATCGTACATGTCCCTGTACGAAGCCACGGGTCAGTTAGGAACCAACACCAGTCACGGCATTACGTACGAGGATTATGCCGGAGGCTACACTTTGTGGGCTTTCGATTTCACTCCAGACCAAGGCAGCGACGAGGGACATTTCCACCCTATAAAATCTGGCCAGATTCGTGTGGAAATTCAATTTGCAAACCGAATCCCTGATGAAACGGTGAACGTCATCCTGTATGCAGAATTCGATAATACCATAGAAATCAACAGTTTGAGAGAAGTCATTCTAGATTATTAGAAGCCATGGAAGACTGCTATCCCTCTTTACAAAGTGGAGAAACTTTGGACATGAAATGTGAGGAGACTGTGGAAGAAGAAGTGATCATGATGAAGTCAAGATGGCCAGAACAAGAAGCCCATTTAGTCTCCTGTTTTGCCAAACACTTGGTCGACAAAATGACGGAATTGATCAAGAAAAATTGTTATGGATGTCAAAACGATCATCCCAGTCAAATTCAACACGATAAATGCCTGATGTTGAGTCAAGAAGAAAAATTGGACGAGTATCTGGACGAAGCTTGGAGTCTCATCTCGAACAAAGACGTGTTGCACCAGTGGTATAAAGACTTGCGTGAACATTCTTGTCCACCATTAACCACTCAAGAGATCCATCGTATCGAAGCTCTCCTGAATCAGAGTGAGGAAACAGAACGAATAACCGTTTATTCGTCAGACATTTTCAAGCAAAAAGTCAGGATCGAATTGACGACTTATTATTACCTGTGAAGAAGAAAAAAACACAAATCAATGGATACCTGGGAACTTTATTACCTTTTGAACCATAGTTCGTATACGGCTTCTTGGAATCCTGTCGTCTGTGCTAAAGATGAACTCCCTCATCGCAAACCTAAAGACCATCAAGCTTACGTGATCAACACGGACGACAGTCATCTCCCAGGAACCCACTGGGTAGCCGTCTACTTTCCTCAAGAAGGATGTGTGGAATATTTCGATTCGTACGGATTGCCCCCTTTGGAAGACGATATCATCGACTTTATGAGAAGAAATGCTCAAACCACCCGATTCAATAACGTGAAATTACAAGGCACAGATTCCTTGGTGTGTGGACAGTACTGTGTGTATTTTCTGCATCATCGCAGCCTGGGCTATTCCTTAGAACATTTAGTGACTCATTTTGATCCTCGTTCTTCTGCTAGAAACGATGTGAAAGTAGATCGATGGTTTTGTGACCATTATGCTTATCTTTTGTCTCAAGCTAGGAAACGTAGTGTCCATCAATGGCCTAATGATTTCCAACAGTGGAAATCACAATTTCATTCACAACGTTGTCAGCCCTGTTTAAAGTAGATTGTCCATTGAGAAAAAATGTTGGTGATTTGAAAAAAATGGTTTGATGTCATAGTGTTGGATTATTGTTAAAAATATTAGAGTTGTTGTTTAGTGTTAAGTGATTTTTGAATAAAAAAATGTTGTGTTTTGAAAAAATGCTTTTGTCTTTTGTTTACCTATAAGAATGTTGAATTGATGCTCTTTCATTTCTTACTATCCCTCTCATGACAATCACTGAACGTTGCGAATCGAAAACCGTGTGGGGGATGTTTTCCTTCACGTCCGCGCTTTCACTTTAAGAACCGGTTTGTTTCCAGTCTAACCATCCATTGTCGACTCATCCTCCTACGAAGATGTGCTCCAAACTAGCTAAGCTCAACGAAGCCTACGTGAATTTGCATAGGGTCAGACACAGTCTGATACCGAAGCCAGAAGAAATAGAGAATGTGAGAATGTTAAAAATCACTGAAGACCTGATAGAAGAGCTCTTCAGAGAAGAAGTGAACAGGGAGAAAGAAGAATGGACAGAGAAGTACAGACTTCAAAAACAGCAACAACAACAACAACAACAACAACAGCAGCAGCAGCAACCTGAACCTGACAGAGGCTTTGTCGATTGCCGTATCGACACCAAAGAGTTCTTCTTCTCTTTCCGAAGAAGCAGACCTATCGCCAGAAAGTCTATCCTCAGAGGACATCGCATTCTTAGAAACTAAAAAAAGAATGCCATAGCAAACAAAAAAACAGCCCTTTTCAGGGCTACCCCAATACTCTAGAAAAGAAGTAACGATCGATTTGCCAATGTGTGTGTAGGTAGAGTAGTGTGAAAATAAACACTAACTCTTTATTGATAGTGAAAGTGTATGTGTTGGTGTGTTTGTGTTTGTAAGAGCTCAAGTAAGTTTGTGTGGATAGTAGATTAAAATGATATCTTTTCTTAGTGTTTGAGGTGTATATTTGGAGTTAGATTGAATTGCTTTGCGTATGTGGATAGTCTATTGAAGTGATTTATAAAAAAATTTTAAAATAGTGATGTGTAGCATAAAAAGTGAGTGAGTGTTTCTTTTAGGTCCGCGCGTTGTTGTTTTTTTGGTCATGATCTAGGTAAGATGAATTTTATGTTATTAGGGGGATGTTTTCCATCACGTCCGCGCTTTCAGTATAAATTGAAACTCGTTCGGCAGTCCAGTTACCCTTGTTGATTGATCAACACCAAAAAATGAACACGAGACTTGAGAAACTGTTGGAGCTTCATGTGCATCTGGAATATGCCAGGCGCATATTAAATGAACTGGCCGCGGAAGCCATTGTCGAGGAGGGAAGGATAAGAGAGGAGGAAAGAAGAAACAAAGAAGAGGAGGAGAGAAGATATAAAGAAGAAGAAGAAGAAAGAAGATATAAAGAGGAAAGAAGAAACAAAGAAGAGGAGGAGGAAAAGGAGAGAAGAAAAAATTTCAAAATCCCAGAGAGCGAAAATTGGGATTCTGAAGCGACATATCCTGCCTCTGCTCTCTCCCCCCAAAAGGTAAAAAGTAACTGGGGGATAAGATGCGTATGTGGCGCCAGGCCTGGAAGGTGCCACCATTAACCAGGTGTCCATGAAGTTCCAAACAAAACAGCCCTTTTCAGGGCTACCCCAATACTCTAGAAAAGAAATAACGATCGATTTGCCAATGTGTGTAGGTAGAGTAGTGTGAATATAAACACTAACTCTTTATTAATAGTGGGAGTGTATGTGATTGTGTGTTTGTGTTTGTAAATGATGAAGTAAGTTTGTGTGAATAGTAGATTATGGGTTTATTTATTGATTCTTAGCGTATGTGGAGAGTATAGTTGAGGTTTATATTATATGAAATGAGAAAGTAAGGGGATGTTTTCCTTCACGTACGCGCGTTGTTGGGTCATGATCTAGGTAAGATGAATTTTATGTTATTAGGGGGATGTTTTCCTTCACGTCCGCGCTTTCACTATAAGAACTCACAGTGTTCGTTGTTCAAACCATTCTGCAAAGAATAAAAAGAAGATGGCGTCAAACCAAATCGACAAAATTCAAACCTTGCAAGACGTTTTAGACAACTTAGGAATAATGGAACAGATGCTATTAAGACTGGTTGAAGACCATTATTCCTATAGTCCCCATCGTGTGAAGATGGAAATTAATAACTTAAGGAAAGCAAAGGACAAGATTAGTGGTGTCATGAAAGAGATCAAGGAGGAGAAGGAGGATGAAGAGGAAAGAATAAGAATAAGCAAATGGAACGAAAAGATTGAAAAAGAAGAAGAAAATGAAAAGAGGAAGAAAGAAGAGGAGGAAGAGAAGAAGAAAGAAGAGGAGGAGAAGAAAAAAAAGAAAGAGAAGAAGAGTGTAGGAGATAAAATAAGAACTTGGTGGAGGTAAAGAAGAAATTAGAAGAAGAAGAAGAAGAAAACCCAAAGGCCCTTTTCAGGGCCAGCCATATTTCTCGAAAAGAGATAGTCTTTCCATTGCCTACCCCTTTTTTATTTTATTTTTTATTTTATTTTTTATTTTTAAAAAAAAAAAATAGAGACCCTCCCTGTTTCAATTTTACATAGACCCTATACAGTCCCAAGGGTTTTTTGACCATGTTAAATTTACATAGACCCTATATTGTCCCAGGGTTTTTGGCCATGTTAATTCCCATAGACCCTATATGTTCCCACGATTTTTCTCCATGTTAAATTTACATAGACCCTATATGTTCCCAAGGGTATTTGTAATGATAAGTCCCATTGACCCTATAAGATGCCCATTAACTACTTACCCTTTTCTTTCGATAAGTCTTATCGATTATAACACTTCTTGGGCTGATGTGTGGAGAGCAACAATATATCTTTCTGTGGCACATTGCCATCACCGCCACTAAGTCCCCGTTGATGAAACATCGGAAACGGGTAATTGTTTGAACTGCATTAAGCCCTTCTGAAGCTTGAGAAATTTCAGCGTACATGGGCTTTTTAAAAATTAAAATTACCAATGACAGCAGTTGACCATGGTGAACTTTTACGTCTGTTATGTATATCTAATTTTCATTGTTCGTAACTTATGTTTGTTATTTTTATTTCAATATATGCTGTTGTAATGTATTATTTTATGATGGATTTGACCTTGTCGAAAATCAAGTTCCTTTTCTAAAAATGATAATGAAGTAGTGTAACATACTCTATCTTTAGCATTTATTGAATTAGGGAAAATTAATTTTGCCAGTCTAGATAATAACAGCTTCTGAAACTGTAATTAATGAAGTAAGGCCAAGATATATATTCTATACCCATCAATAATACACCAAATTAAAGAGAATCAAAAGTTCTGGTAAATGTACCTAAGATATGCAAGGTCTTTTTAAATAGTCAATACAACCAGTGAGGAAAACCAGACAAATTCTTTTTCTTTAAAAATCTAACCCTATGCAAAATACGAAACTGTAGATCGCCAAAAAGCAGACCAGTCAGAACTGTACACGTGTATGTTTACAAAAAGGTCCAACATGTACGCGCGAAATAGCCAGGCATGCGTCTAAACGAAAATCACTCGGCAGCAGATGTATCTGATGGATTCTGCAGTAACTCCAACCACGCGTTTCTTATCCCAGTATCGGGAGAAAATGAAACGAATCCCATGGGGTTAACGAGTTTAGCATTGATATTGCTGCCATTTTATAAATATGTATATGTGATTTTGTCTGCTGTTATAACAATACGGCGTTTGGATCAAACCTACTGGAATATTCCTGCCATGTAAGACGCCTACCTTGATATTTATATTAGTATGGTCGATGCAAACCAACGTAAACTATCATGGCAGACATCTTCCATTGCAGGACTACTATCTGAACAGCTGAAAAAAAAAAATGAATGAAAGGTCAGCCTTAATTTAACAATGAAATGTCAGTCTTAATTTAACAATGAAAGGTCAGTCTTAATTTAACAATGAAAAGTCAGTCTTAATTTAACAATGAAATGTCAGTCTTAATTTGACATTGAAAGTTCAGTCTTAATTTAACAATGAAATGTCAGTCTTAATTTAACAATGAAAGGTCAGTCTTAATTTAACAATGAAAAGTCAGTCTTAATTTAACAATGTAAAGTCAGTCTTAATTTAACAATGAAAGGTCAGTCTTAATTTAACAATGAAAAGTCAGTCTTAATTTAACATTGAAAGTTCAGTCTTAATTTAACAATGAAAAGTCATTCTTATTTTAACAATGAAAAGTCAGTTTTAATTTAACAATGAAAGGTCAGTGTTAATTTAACAATGACAAGTCAGTCTTAACTTAACATTGAAAGTTCAGTCTTAATTTAACAATGAAAAGTCAGTCTTATTTTAACAATGAAAAGTCAGTTTTAATTTAACAATGAAAGGTCAGTCTTAATTTAACATTGAAAAGTCAGTCTTAATTTAACATTGAAAGTTCAGTCTTAATTTAACAATGAAAAGTCAGTCTTATTTTAACAATGAAAAGTCAGTTTTAATTTAACAATGAAAAGTCAGTCTTAATTTAACAATGAAATGTCAGTCTTAATTTGACATTGAAAGTTCAGTCTTAATTTAACAATGAAAAGTCAGTCTTAATTTAACAATGAAAAGTCGGTCTTATTTTAACAATGAAAAGTCAGTCTTATTTTAACAATGAAAGGTCAGTTTTAATTTAACAATGAAAGGTCAGTCTTAATTTAACAATGAAAAGTCAGTCTTATTTTAACAATGAAAAGTCAGTTTTAATTTAACAATGAAAAGTCAGTCTTTATGAAATAACTGATAATTACAAGCAATAAAATACAGTGGGCATGTGTTGCCTTAAACTAAATCAAAATTCAGCTAGTTAGGTTTACATAAAGGTACGAGACTTCCACAAATCATATGAAATCAGTCGATAAAAAACAAGATGTTTATGTATAATGAACACATGAATTAGAAACATATCAATTGTCGAAAATATATTTATAATCCTCAAACCCAAAATAAATTGGTGCATCAGTGTTAGTTTCAATTGAAGTTTAGACTGAAAAAATATAATGTTTAATTCTATGGCAACTATAAATAAATGAACTGCGTCTTATGTCTGTTAAGGGGGCAGTGCCAAAAAAATGTAATAATGTCCTTGCAAACTCATGAATTATATGAAGGTTTCACACCAAAGTGAATTCTGAACCCAATTATCAAGGGAAGACATGCATGTAAGAAATCTCTTGTTTTGAAATAAAAATCCAAATCAAGCACAGTATTTGACTCTTGGTCAATGCTAATGGATCCACCTATCTTTAATCTCATTGTATCACTAGCAACAAATCACAATAGCATTTCTCGCCAGCAACTGATGTTATTTAAGTCTTCATAACATTTAACTTATAGATGATGGGACAATGCACTTCACTTGCCTTGGTTTTACAACTTATTTGTGTTGCTGTTCCACAAAACACCGAACCAAACCCACACAGGCTAGTATAGTTGCTTACAAATTACATAACAATCATACATATACTATATAAGAATAGTAGTATTATGTAGTACATGTATAAGTGTTAGGTAAACTGTAGGAAACCATACGAGCCCTCTGCTTCTTTGCCCGTCTAGTATTGATCCAAAAAGGCAATCAATTTACTATTCCCCTTTCAAATATCTAATCCTCTAATTGATTCTGGCCAGACTTACGGAAATGACAACATATTGAAACAAATTCAAATATTAGCAAACACCTTACTCAAGAGTTTTTGTCTCACTATTTCAACACAACCCCTTCCAAGCAAATTAAATATGGAATGTAATGATATTCAAACATAATTAGTCATTATGCAAATTTAAATAACAGTCAGAGTGTGGTACACATGCAGTGGATAAATGTCAACATGGATAGAAACATGTATTCAATTCAAGACCCACCATGGAATAAGAATTCTGACATTACATTAAGTAAAGTTTGCTATGAATTATAAATTCATGTGAATACAAATCATAATTAAATGTGCTATTGCTGATGTTGGTGTACTGCATATAAATGGAATTGCTTGTGAAAGATAGAATATTGTAAATAACAGGAAAAGCCGTGCAAAAGACAGCATATATCATGTATATCAGAAGCCGAGTGTGTACGCGAAACATTGCCCTCTACCAGAAAAACTACAAATCCCTAAACAGAAATCCAACAATGTAAAACAAGTCAAAATGTCGAAAATAATTGCAACATTTATGTAAAGCTTGTACACTGATTCAGATATATCTATAGTCAAACCAGAAATGGGTTCACGGAATATCCATGCTACAACACACGGCTTAATTTGACCTCAACACAAACACATAACCAAATGTGTGACAGACAGATGAATGTTAGGACAGGTGTAGCTTTTCTTATGGTATGAACAGTATCATATCATTTTTTCCAAAAGTGTTGAAAGTCTGCGTCAGGTAACATTTAACCAGTTTTATTATGCTATAACATTTTGCCAAATGCATCCAGTGACTGTACTTCATACATTAATATTTAGTCATGTGGGATATTAGAAGAGATTTAAAAAGCACACAAGAAATGCAATGTATGCCAGAAATCTGAGAAAATGTAATTCTTAAAATAAAAAAATAAAATAAATACATTAAATTAAATAAAGAAAACTAATTTTCCAATTTGAATAATATTTTATGTTCTAGGCCTGCTCTGTCAAATCTCATCATGCACTACAAAATACAACAAAGAGAAATCTGAACTTTCATGAAAGGCATTCCTCTCTACTGATGAAATAGCATATGATGATTGGTACATAGTGACATAACTTGTGTTATCTCGTAATAACGCAATACAACGTTGTTATCTCATAATAACGAAATACCATCTCATAATAACGCAATACTATCTCGTAATAATACAATGTTATCTCGTAATGACGCAATATTATCTCGTAATAACACAATGCTATCTCGTAATAACGCAATACTTTGTCATAATGATGCAATGCTATCTCGTAATAACGCAACGTTATCTTTTCAAAACAGAATGGTATCTCGTAATAAGGTAATACTATCTCGTAATAACGAGATATTATCTTGTAATAACGCATTGTTATATCGTAATAACACAACACCATGTCGTAATAACGCTGTATTATCTCGTAATAATGCAATGCTGTGTCGTAATAAGGCAAAGTTATCGCGTAATAATGCAATACTATCTCATAAAAACGCAAATTTTATTTTTTACCTGGCGCAAATGAGCTTCCGTATAATTCAACTTAATATTTTTATCCACAAAATAAATTTTCATATTTTGGCTCATTCCAGTTTACAAGGCTGTGAGAAACATAAATGCTTAACACAGAGTTTTCCATGATTTCTAGAATGACCGAAAACTGAATCGACTTTATTATTGTTATGACCCAGAAGCTTTAAGAAGGCATACACAGATGTTAAGGAGAAAATAAATTAACAGTTAAATAGACTGCAATTTTATGTAGTGTTCCAGAAAAACAATGTACCAACCAGAAAAACAATGTACCAACGTGTCATTGGTGAAGTGGATACTGACACCAAATCTAATATATTCCCTGAAGCTTTTAGATCACATTTCTCTCCTGGCGAAATTAGACTATGGCAGTGCTCTTTCAGACGTACGTAACTGACCTACTAACTACGCTGTTGCCAAGGATAATTATTCAGCTTTCACTGCAGTGGTATCGCAACTTCACATCATTCACGTCTATTTTAACATTTAAAATCCAAGGTCACACGTATTATAACCACGTGGAGTAAGAAAGTAATCGGAAACTTTGAAGAAGTGGAGAAAGTCACGACCACGTAATCTAAAACATGGACGAGAATGGCACTTACCACAATCATACCCCTCTTCATGTACTGGCCTAAAAAACAAAACAACCCCCTTCCCCACAAATACCAGCAATTTTCTAGTGGTTTCGTTTTTAAAACATGTTCAGTATGGTAGTCTTATATTATATGTAGTGGGTGGGTTTGCGATTCTATCTGCGTATGTATTGTCGTGAACATGACTTTTTCATTTAACTTCCATTCACTCACATTGTGTTGTTGTCACTCAGTCTACAAATCCATTGGGTTTCAATTCTTTTACAAAAACAAGAATAAATAACATCATTATTTTAGTACCGCCACACAGTAGTCTCACTCGACGTAGACATTTTCACATGTAGAATAACGAATGAGCGAATTTTATGCCAGATATTATATTGTTACACGCACACGGGTATTTACTTGACCGAGCGGTTGTCAAACCCTGGCGCGATTCTCGCTAGAAGTCATAAGTTTCCCCGACTTTCCAAAGACTTCCATACAACCTCAGTTGTAAATCAGAAAGCCCGACGTGTCCATTCTATACCTAAATTTTCCTCTAATTAATGCAATACCACAGATAAACCAAACTGTCAACTATCCATCAACCGTACATCTGCGTGTTTTGGCTTCATTATGTTTCCGTACCACCAACCGTTCACGCCTTAGAACATATACGAGTACTCCCTAACAATGGGAACTATTTTAACTCCGCCACCTTAGGCCAGTCAATGTATGCTTTCCAGGCACATTTCGCCGATATAACTGCACCATATTCGCCCGCATGGCGACATAAACGGTCTCTGCCAAGTCCCTTTTTATTTATGCCCTTGTGTAATTTACCGGTTTAATACCGTAAGTGCTGTCCTTGCAGTCACGCTACCAATGTATACCACTAGATTTTAATATGTACTATTTACTCCAGGGACAGTCATTCGGTTCTGGTCGGAATTCACTACTAGTGAACCAGGACATCATGGAAACACACTAACACTTCACTCCGTGACGTTTGCTCCTATTGATTAGCTCATTAGTTCGGGCCAGGAATATTTCCATGGCGCCAAATTCCAATAATCAAACAAGTAATCACACAAATCTAAGAATTGCTTAAAACGGGGCACTACAACCACGTGCACATACTCTAAATTTACTACAATATCATCATCTGTTCCAAAGCACGCCATTTGAGCGATAGCAGGCTAGGCCTAAAATTTAAGTCCGTCTGCTACAGTTCTTCGATCATCATTTACAAAATGTGTAATCTATCACTCCAATCCGTTTGCTATAGACTAAATTTCATTGATACCAGATACAATTTTTACACGGTCAATGTGACGACGCTGATTCCAACAAAATGTACAGGTTACAAAGATGCCAGAATTCCACAGAATTAGGAATATTTTCTTCCCGATAATAAAAAAGCAGTTGGTTCTCGTCTTTAAAGTATTGCACCTTAGTAAGAGGTGGAATGAGGGCCTAGACTGTCCTTGTCATCCATAACTGCCAAGGAAATCATGGCCGAGTGTAAAAATGGTTAAAGAAAGTATTAAGTATTATTCACATGTACACATACTTATATTTTTAATACGGCGCACCTTCGAACAGACATGATATACTACATTGTTTCAAACTCTTTCCGCCGACTTGGATCCAAACATGGTTTAGCGTCTTTATATCATATTAATCTGACATCGCTGATTTGGTTTTAGATCTGACGAACAATTAATATTTCCGTATCACACACGCGGATGAAAGATACCCGGGCGTTTTCTTTGACATCCGCATATACATATTTTTAGACACAGAGAATAGGTATTTCTTACAAATCCAAATTATTTTTAATCTAATCCATTAACGCTAAATTATTTATAACGCATGAAAAAGTGGTAAATAATAAATAAAAGTTCGAATATCGTGTTTTGTTCTGTTTAGTGGGAACGAACTCGTTCAATATGGCCTATGAATACATTTCAGCCTAACGTCCTGTTACGCATATCTGCGTCAAATCAAACTTTTTTCAGACAACTAGGACCAAAACGCGTATGTAGATTCGCTTATTGCTTATTGAATTCACTATAAATTCCAGTGTTGATCTCTGTTTATGAATTTTATCAGAGCACTTTTGTATTTCCAGAGAAAATAATCACTTGAATTCAAAAATTTGAAGAATTAAAATGTCCAGCCCAAAAATGAAATACTGGAAATAAATATAATACAATTTGAAAGTGCTAGATCTTAAAGTACGACTGCAACATCCTCTGAGTGACAAGATCATATAGTTCTCTACTTGACATCAGGTCACAACTATCGTTTTCTAAAAATAATCATTACCTAATGGAAAATGTGTGTGTGTGTGTGTGTGTGTGTGTGTGTGTGTGTGATTTGGATATTTAAAATAGCTTTAACAATTTTTCAGTCATATCGCTACGATGTCTGCAGTGTGACAGTTTAAAGTGATATCTTGCTCTGGAGTATCATGCCACAGACATGTTGCATGATGTCCCGCCCAGTCACATAATCCTGACACCAGGCCGATATGTCCTAACACTACTATCTTAATGCTGAGCGCCAAGCGAGGCAGCTGTTAGTATCATTTTTGTAGTCTTTGGTATGACTCGGCCAGGGATCGAATCCCCAACCTCCAGCATCCAAAGCGGACACTCTAAAAACTAGGAAATCGGAGCTGTCCTAATGGAAAATAACCTTGTAGAATGATCCTAATGTTTACAAAGTAAAAACCATAACCTGGATTATGTAAAATACACAAAGGAAATTCCAAAACCGAGACCTAGACCTTAATAAACTTATTTACATCTATTAATAATAATATTGATTTTAAACCCATACACATAGAGAATAATATAGTTCTGTATTGGTTGCTTACACGGAATAAAATTTTTAAAAAAGTCGATTTAGGTCAAGCTCAGTTTTGGACGAGGTCAGTTCCAAACATGCAATGTTACATTGCAAAAGCATGTAATGAAATTTAAAATAGTGTTAAATTAGAAATACATATCAATTGCAACATCTTTATTCATTTAATAAAAACACATTATCACTACCACACATTTATTCATTTAATAAAAACGCATTCTCACTACCACATCTTTATTCATTTAATAAAAACGCATTTTCACTACCACATCTGTATTAATTTAATCAAAACTCATTCTCATTTCCACATCGTTATTCATTTATTAAAAACGCATTCTCACAACCACATATTTATTCATTTAATAAAAACGCATTCTCATTACCACATCTTTATTCATTTAATAAAAACGCATTCTGATTACCGCATGTTTATTCATATAATAAAAACGCATTCTCATTACCACATCTTTATTCATTTAATAAAAACGCATTCTCATTACCACATCTTTATTCATTTAATAAAAACGCATTCTCACAACCACATATTTATTCATTTAATAAAAACGCATTCTCATTACCACATCTTTATTCATTTAATAAAAACGCATTCTGATTACCGCATGTTTATTCATATAATAAAAACGCATTCTCATTACCACATCGTTATTCATTTATTAAAAACGCATTCTCACAACCACATCTTTATTCATTTAATAAAAACGCATTCTCACAACCACATATTTATTCATTTAATAAAAATGCATTCTGATTACCGCATGTTTATTCATATAATAAAAACGCATTCTCATTACCACATCTTTATTCATTTAATAAAAACGCATTCTCACTGCCACATATTTATTAATTTAATAAAAACGAATTCTCATTACCACAATTTTATTCATTTAATAAAAATTCATTCTGATTACATCTTTATTCATTTAATAAAAACGCATTCTCATTGCCACATCTTTATTCATTTAATAAAAACGCGTTCTCATTACCACATCTTTATTCATTTAATAAAAACGCATTCTCATTACCACATCTTTATTCATTTGATAAAAACGCATTCTGATTACAGCATCTTTATTCATTTAATAAAACCGCATTATCAGTAGCACATCATAATTCATTTAATAAAAACGGATTCTCTCTACCACATATTTATTCATTTAATAAAAACGCATTCTTATTACCACATCTTTATTCATTTAATTAAAACGCATTCTCATTACCACATCTTTATTCATTTAATAAAAACGCATTCTCATTACCACATCTTTATTTATTTAATACAAACGCATTCTGATTACCGCATCTTTATTCATTTAATAAAAACGCATTCTCACAACCACATATTTATTCATTTAATAAAAATGCATTCTGATTACCGCATGTTTATTCATATAATAAAAACGCATTCTCATTGCCACATCTTTATTCATTTAATAAAAACGCATTCTCATTACTACATCTTTATTCGTTTATTAAAAACGCATTCTCATTACCACATATTTATTCATTTAATAAAAACGCGTTCTCATTACCACATCTTTATTCATTTAATAAAAACGCATTCTCATTACCACATCTTTATTCATTTGATAAAAACGCATTCTGATTACAGCATCTTTATTCATTTAATAAAACCGCATTATCAGTAGCACATCATAATTCATTTAATAAAAATGGATTCTCTCTACCACATATTTATTCATTTAATAAAAACGCATTCTGATTACCGCATGTTTATTCATTTAATAAAAACGCATTCTCATTACCACATCTTTATTCATTTAATAAAAACGCATTCTTATTACCACATCTTTATTCATTTAATAAAAACGCATTCTCATTACCACATCTTTATTCATTTAAGAAAAACGCATTCTCATTACCACATCTTTATTTATTTAATACAAACGCATTCTGATTACCGCATCTTTATTCATTATTCAAAACGCATTATGATTACCACATCTTTATTCATTTAATAAAAACGCATATCAATGCCATATCTTTATTCATTTAACAAAAACGCATTCTCATTACCACATGTTTAGTAATGTAATAAAAACGCATTCTTATTACCACATCTTTATTCATTTAATAAAAACGCATTGTCATTACCACATCTTTATTCATTTAATAAAAACGCATTCTCATTACTGCATCTGTATTCATTTAATAAAAATGCATTCTCATTGCCACATCTTTGTTCATTTAATAAAAACGCATTCTGATTACTGCATCTTTATTCATTTAATAAAAACGCATTCTGATTACTGCATCTTTATTCATTTAATAAAAACTCATTCTCATTACCGCATGTTTATTCATTTAATAAAAACACATTATCACTACCACACATTTATTCATTTAATAAAAACGCATTCTCACTACCACATCTTTATTCATTTAATAAAAACGCATTTTCACTACCACATCTGTATTAATTTAATCAAAACTCATTCTCATTTCCACATCGTTATTCATTTATTAAAAACGCATTCTCACAACCACATATTTATTCATTTAATAAAAACGCATTCTCATTACCACATATTTATTCATTTAATAAAAACGCATTCTCACAACCACATATTTATTCATTTAATAAAAATGCATTCTGATTACCGCATGTTTATTCATTTAATAAAAACGCATTCTCACAACCACATATTTATTCATTTAATAAAAATGCATTCTGATTACCGCATGTTTATTCATATAATAAAAACGCATTCTCATTGCCACATCTTTATTCATTTAATAAAAACGCATTCTCATTACTACATCTTTATTCATTTAATAAAAATGCATTCTGATTACCGCATGTTTATTCATATAATAAAAACGCATTCTCATTGCCACATCTTTATTCATTTAATAAAAACGCATTCTCATTACTACATCTTTATTGGTTTATTAAAAACGCATTCTCATTACCACATATTTATTCATTTAATAAAAACGCGTTCTCATTACCACATCTTTATTCATTTAATAAAAACGCATTCTCATTACCACATCTTTATTCATTTGATAAAAACGCATTCTGATTACAGCATCTTTATTCATTTAATAAAACCGCATTATCAGTAGCACATCATAATTCATTTAATAAAAACGGATTCTCTCTACCACATATTTATTCATTTAATAAAAACGCATTCTGATTACCGCATGTTTATTCATTTAATAAAAACGCATTCTCATTACCACATCTTTATTCATTTAATAAAAACGCATTCTTATTACCACATCTTTATTCACTTAATAAAAACGCATTCTCATTACCACATCTTTATTTATTTAATACAAACGCATTCTGATTACCGCATCTTTATTCATTATTCAAAACGCATTATGATTACCACATCTTTATTCATTTAATAAAAACGCATATCAATGCCATATCTTTATTCATTTAACAAAAACGCATTCTCATTACCACATGTTTAGTAATGTAATAAAAACGCATTCTTATTACCACATCTTTATTCATTTAATAAAAACGCATTGTCATTACCACATCTTTATTCATTTAATAAAAACGCATTCTCATTACTGCATCTGTATTCATTTAATAAAAATGCATTCTCATTGCCACATCTTTGTTCATTTAATAAAAACGCATTCTGATTACTGCATCTTTATTCATTTAATAAAAACTCATTCTCATTACCGCATGTTTATTCATTTAATAAAAACGCATTCTCATTACCACATCTTTATTCATTTAATAGAAAGGCATTCTGATTACCGCATCTTTATTCATTTAATAAAAACGGATTATCACTACCACATCTTTATTCGTTTGATAAAATCGCATTCTCATTACCACATCTTTATTCATTTAATAAAAACGCATTCTGATTACCGCATGTTTATTCATTTAATAAAAACTCATTCTCATTACCACATCTTTATTCATTTAAGAAAAACGCATTCTCATTACCATATCTTTATTCATTTAATAGAAAGGGATTCTGATTACCGCATCTTTATTCATTGATAAAAACGCATTGTCATTACCACATCTTTATTCATTTAATAAAAACGCATTCTCATTACCGCATCTGTATTCATTTAATAAAAACTCATTCTCATTGCCACATCTTTGTTCATTTAATAAAAACGCATTCTGATTACTGCATCTTTATTCATTTAATAAAATCTCATTCTCATTACTGCATGTTTATTCATTTAATAAAAACGCATTCTCATTACCACATCTTTATTCATTTAATAGAAAGGCATTCTGATTACCGCATCTTTATTCATTTAATAAAAACGGATTATCACTACCACATCTTTATTCGTTTGATAAAATCGCATTCTCATTACCACATCTTTATTCATTTGACAAAAACGCATTCTGATTACCGCATGTTTATTCATTTAATAAAAACTCATTCTCATTACCACATCTTTATTCATTTAAGAAAAACGCATTCTCATTACCATATCTTTATTCATTTAATAGAAAGGGATTCTGATTACCGCATCTTTATTCATTGATAAAAACTCATTATCATTACCACATCTTTATTCATTGAATAAAAACGGATTATCACTACCACATCTTTATTCTTTTGATAAAAACGCATTCTCATTACCACATCTTTATTCATTTAATAAAAACGCATTATCATTACCACATCGTTATTCATTTAATAAAAACGGATTCTCACTACCACATATTTGTTCATTTAATAAAAACGCATTCTGATTACTGCATGTTTATTCATTTAATAAAAACCTATTCTGATTACCACATCTTTACTCATTTAATAAAAACGCATTCTCATTACCACATCTTTATTCATTTAATAAAAACCCATTCTTATTACCACATCTTTATTCATTTAATAAAAACGCATTCTCATTACCACATCTTTATTTATTTAATACAAACTCATTCTGATTACCACATCTTTATTCATTAATAAAAACGCATTATGATTACCACATTTTTATTCATTTAATAAAAACGCATTATGATTACCGCATCTTTATTAATTTAACAAAAACACATTCTGTTTACCACATTTTTAGTAATGTAATAAAAACGCATTCTCATTGCCACATCTTTATACTTTTAACAAAAACGCATTCTCATTGCCACATCTTTGTTCATTTAATAAAAACGCATTCTGATTACTGCATCTTTATTCATTTAATAAAAACTCATTCTCATTACCGCATTTTTAGTAATGTAATAAAAACACATTCTCATTACCACATCTTTATTCATGTAGTAAAAACGCATTCCCATTGCCACATCTTTGTTCATTTAATAAAAACGCATTGTCATTACCACATCATAATTCATTTAATAAAAACGCATTCTGATTACTGCATCTTTATTCATTTAATAAAAACTCATTCTCATTACCACATCTTTATTCATTTAATAAAAACGCATTGTCATTGCCGCATCATAATTCATTTAATAAAAACTCATTCTCATTACCGTATGTTTATTCATTTAATAAAAACGCATTCTCATTACCACATCTTTATTCATTTAATAAAAACGCATTCTCATTACCACATCTTTATTCATTTAATAAAAACGCATTCTTATTACCACATCTTTATTCATTTAATAAAAACGGATTCTCTCTACCGCATATTTATTCATTTAATAAAAACGCATTCTGATTACCGCATGTTTATTCATTTAATAAAAACGCATTCTCATTACCACATCTTTATTCATTTAATAAAAACGCATTCTCATTACCACATCTTTATTCATTTAATAGAAAGGCATTCTGATTACCGCATGTTTATTCATTTAATAAAAACGCATTCTCATTACCACATCTTTATTCATTTAATAAAAACGCATTCTGATTACCGCATGTTTATTCATTTAATAAAAACGCATTCTCATTACCACATCTTTATTCATTTAATAAAAACGCATTCTCATTACCACATCTTTATTCATTTAATAAAAACGCATTCTTATTACCACATCTTTATTCATTTAATAAAAACGGATTCTCTCTACCGCATATTTATTCATTTAATAAAAACGCATTCTGATTACCGCATGTTTATTCATTTAATAAAAACGCATTCTCATTACCACATCTTTATTCATTTAATAAAAACGCATTCTTATTACCACATCATAATTCATTTAATAAAAACGCATTCTCATTACCACATCTTTATTCATTTAATAAAAACGCATTCTGATTACCGCATGTTTATTCATTTAATAAAAACGCATTCTCATTACCACATTTTTATTCATTTAATAAAAACGCATTCTCATTACCACATCTTTATTCATTTAATAAAAACGCATTCTTATTACCACATCATAATTCATTTAATAAAAACGGATTCTCTCTACCGCATATTTATTCATTTAATAAAAACGCATTCTGATTACCGCATGTTTATTCATTTAATCAAAACTCATTCTCATTACCACATCTTTATTAGCTTATTCAATGTTGCGTGCTCATTACAGCATCCATGCTTGTTACATCTTTGTTCAATTAATAAAATCGCATGCTCAGTACATCTTTGTTTATATATTCAATTTCCATGATCATTGCAAATTTGTTCTCATTTATTCAATCGCATGCTCATTAAATCTTTACTCGCTTATTCGAGTCGCGTGCTCATTACATCTTTGTTCATGTATTCAGATCGCATGCTCATTACAAAACCTTTATTAATTCATTCAAATAAGATGTGCATTACATCTTTATTCATTTATTCAAATCTTGTGGTTATTACCACATTTTTGCTCGCTTATTCAAATGGCCAGCTCAGTCAGTAAATCTTTGTTTATTTATTCACTCGCCTGCTTGTTAGATCTTTGTTCTTTTATTCAAATCGCGTGCTCATTACAACATCTTTATTCGTTTATTCAAATAGACTGATAATTAAAACATCTTTTCTCGCTTATTCAATTAACCTGATAATTACAACATCTTTTCTCGCTTATTCAAACTGAGTGCTCATTTTCTTCATGCATTTATTCACTCGGCTGATTTCAATATTGCTATGCATATACACAAATCAGCCCCCAACTTGAAACTTTATTAATGTCGGTACGTTCAGATGCAATACTTACCATGACTATCATTTCAGTCAGCTTTTCAACAGTGATAATAATTCATTTTCTGTACTTGATACAAATTTAGCCAGCCTGCTCTTATCACATTCTATTAAATTCACCCGAAATTCGTAATATTTATTCTCATATGTTCTGAAGATATACTAACCAGCGAAGACAGTTGACAGAATTTAATACAGATAATGCACATTTTATTGATTTCTGACAATTTAAAATTTGCAAAATGCGCATGCCAATGTTAATCAACTGATAACCCATCTAATAACGTCTGATATTTTCACTTAGGTACAAACAACTGACATGCGTTACCCATATAAAAAAGATTAGAAACATCATTTGAAACATTTTCATGTTACTGCGAAACAATCAACTTGGATGGTGATTTTTTTCCCCAATTTTATTTTATAGTTTTTAGTTGAAGATTTAAATTTTCAAAATATATATAAAGATTTAGCAGATTGATTTCTTTCGAATACAACTATTTTCGATCCATTTGATAGATAATTTGTAATTAATTAATAATATAATAGTAATAATTAAAAATTATAATAGTAATTAATACTGTAATAATTTTAGTAGGTTTTTAGGGTGGGGTGGTAAAATTAAATTTGCTTTGCTATACCTATTAAAAAATAAATAAATGAACAAATCTCGTGGTGTCTCAAGGAGCGTATATTCCTACCTACAAACGACACGTTTCTTGTTAGCATAAAATCTTTGTTTTACTTTTCCTACCGTATATGGCACAGATTCAAATTGTGTAATGTTCATTCTGTGGTATGTAGGTATGTAAGTTAGGATTCCAATTTGCAGTGGAAGATTTGTGGCTTTACAAGCGGTATGCCTTTTCTAAAGATGACCACAGTGAGTGTGGAACCAGGGAAGTGGTACAAATTGGCATACAGTGTATGCCAAATGAAAAGCCTACTGGCTCTCTTATCGTTTGTGTTGGTGTAATAGTCTGTTAGATTGTCGATCTAAGGATATGAACAGACCCATGGTCTGTTCCCATATGACCCAAAGTGACATTATAATTATCAGTCTCCATGGGCCTCCATATCGTCCCGTCCAGGTCCAATTCCCCTCTGGCCATATAGACTCCTAATTTTCTATTGACGTCAGGCTCCATATCGTTGCATCTAGGTCCAATTCCCATCTGGCCCGATAGACTGCTAATGTTAAATTGACGTCAGGCTCCATATCGTCCGTTTCACGTTAAATATCGCTATGGCCCCAGTACTGGTCTTGTAATATTAATTTCCGCAAGGCCCGATATAGGTCCCAAACCGCAAATGTTAAATCCTCGTTGTGCTGAGTACATGCTTAGTTTCAAAGAAACTCGGAATCCTATAGGAGCCCATCTCGGCCCAAGACCGCCAATGTTAAATTTCCATTATGCTCAGTACATTTGTAGTTCCCTTAAAATTGAAATCCCGTAGGACCCCATCTTAGCCGAAGATCGCTAATGTTAAATTCCCGTAGTGGGTCCTTTTGTTAAAGTCTCGCACATCCCCCCCCCCCGTTCTCAAGTAATTATAATTAACATACATATTCATATCGCCCCCCTCCCCCCAAACAAATTGTTAAATTCCAGTACATGCGAATAGTGCCCGTTTTTATCACATTTCCGAACAGCCACGTTAAACATCAACTCTTTTTAACGTCAAATTCCCTCACGTAAGTATCAATATACAGGCAAGAGACCTGGTCAAAATAAATATCAATTAATAGGTACATAAGTTTCAGCATTAAGTAAATATAAAAGTCAAATAAATTAATGTCAGTTAACAGGTAAACAAGCTGAGGTAGTCAGTAAATACCAATGATCAGGTATGCAAGATTTTCACAAAAAGCAAATATCAATTTACAGGTAAGCGAACATATCCTATATTTTTATTGTAAAGTTACATTCCAAACAGTAAAGTTACCATGTTCCCAAAATTTAAAACGAGATAATAAGTACACATGTATTTGTTAGCTTTTAATGGCACTTCATTTGTCGACACTGAAAAAAGACCCATATCTTGCAGGTTCAACTGCCTAAATGTTGATTCGTTGGTGCCGCCAGCAATGGTTTAGGGGTTAGGGTTATAATCAATACTTTTTCAGTTCGAACACTTCAACGTGTCCAGTATTGAAGTCACCCGATCCATCCAGAAGATATGCACTAGATCCACTGAACCTAACTTTGCCCAGGGGTATTACCGGAGATCTTACTTTACCCTTTTTGAAGCAAGAGGACAATTAGGAACCAACAGTAACCACGGCATTTCGTACTACGGTTATGCAAGAGGATATGCATTGTGGCAATTTGATTTCACTCCATAGTGAGGCCGTGATGACGAACATTTTCACCCTATTAAATCAGGCCGACTTCGCGTGGAACGTCAGCTTACAGTAGCCCTTGAGAACACATTGAACGTGATCATGTATGAAAAATTTGATAATACTCTTGAAATCGTAAGCCTTGGAGAAGAGATCCAAAACTGTTGACAAAACATGAAAGATGTCATGGTCAAAGACGAGAATGGTGTTTTCTAGAGCTGGGTACCATACAAATGTTTGTACAATGTCACACCGAGGTTTGTTGTACAATAACGAGATACCTACTACAGTATAATGCAATTTTGTTAGGAACCAACAATTTAATTTTCTGGGGCAGGGGCCTGACACTTTATTTTATGAAAATATCCGTCTGTCGTCTGTCAACAGCAGGAAAATATCTTGCTCTTAATTATAATAATATAACACCATCTTACATTCACTATATTTTTTGAGAGGAAAAATATATTTTGAAATAAAATAAAATAAAACATCACAGCTTGAAAACAAATCGCAGCAACCACTCACAAACGCCAACAATAATGACCATAATAATATATAGGGGAATTTGCTATGTATTGGCTAAATGCTGCATAAGTTGCGATCTAGAAACTAACTAAATTTGGGTGATCAAGCTTATAATACATCTAATACCCTGCAAAAGGCCTTTTACTGACATTTGAGGGCTAGTTTAAATAAAAGTGTCGACACTAAATCGTACAATTTACGAGCTATCCTATTATAAGCAGAAAAAACTTTAGACGGTATGACAATATCTGGGTAAGATATTTATCAGAGAGGACCAGCAAGCATAAAGCAAACTTGCTCAAGAAACAGCATGATAATAGGTGGACTTGAGTAATAGTCTAAAATTCAAACAGAAAACAAACGCTTTCTAGACAATCTTACAAGATTATGTTTCCTATATTGTGTATATGGATAACAAAGAAACATTTAACATTTAAAATTTGCTATTGTCTAGATACATTTTACGTTGCTTCCTAAAGTTGATAATGACAAGATACACACGCCATGTTACATATTCAAAATAGCTGGATACATGTCATCGCTTGTTCGAAGTTGATATTGACTGGATACATTTCGTTGCTTGCTATAAGTTGATATCAGCTGGATACATTCGCCATTTAAATGCTAATACTAAAAGGATACAATTCGTTGCTTGTTTTAAGTTGATATTTAAAAGTTCATAATGTTTGTATAAATTTCGTTGCTTGCAATCGATTAAGTGATTATTTAGAAGGAAAGATAAGAAAAGAATGTTATTCCAAACGCGTATGTTCTTGAAATAAATTCGCTTTTATTAAAATTGAACGAACCGTCTATAAAACAAAAATGAAAGCGATAACTATATCTCACAATATATACATTGAAAAGGAGTTATATGCACGTTACAGGAACAAAGCATGGTCACAAATAAATTCAACACATATTTTATTCACGTGTCACGGTGACATGAAAAATGATGTTGTTAGCACCAAAAGTACACCAAAATGACGCGTGAAAACCACACAGGTTGTCAACGTATAGTAAATGAGATTGGGTATAAATTACATGTAACCATTTCTATGGATAAAACAAATCCGTGTATGACAAACTATTCAGCATGTTACGTGTACGATACAAACCATACAACATATTTCGCAACAAAAACACACAGCTTGTTTTATCCTTACACGTTCAGTGCAAGCGGACATGGTTTAATTGTCGTTTGTTTTTGCTTCTTTTTTCTGAGGTGGTGCTGTAGTGTGGCTGGGGGATTATACGATGGCTGGGGGATTATACGGGCATACTTTCTTTTTTCTTCTTATTTGTGATTTAAAAAATAAATGAAACTGATATGAAATCCAACACGACAAAAGAATTTCTCCATAGCTGACAGTTTCAAATTATAATTAAAGTGATCTCATCGTTTTACTTGGCCAATATTACGATTTCACAGTTTGTCCAATTCATAAAATTTAAAATAACGTTCAAAATAGCAGTGTAGAATTTGGTAAGTAAAATATTTAACTGTCATTACTTTCTATAGTAAAATGAATTGAATCACATTACTGAGCACACGAAGCTTATTTAGGAACTCTTGAAGTTCAAGAAGAAAAAACAAAGTTAGTAAGGATGAACATATTCTGTAGTTTTATAGTGGAGTAGAATTGTTTGTTGTATCATCCACCATACAAGAATGATAAGTTACTGCATTTCTACTATTATATATATTTGATTTAATTTATCTTTGATTTAATTTAATTGTCTGATTGTAAGTTTTAAATTATTTTTATTCCATTTTATGTTATAATACTGCAATTTTGTTTACTAGAAATTGACATTTTCCAGAAATTAATTGGACATGACTGTTTTTTCGTAAACACCTAATAATATAACTTTGTAACTTTATGCTGACCCAGTTCCTGACCTTGATTTAAAATCAGTATGGATTGTTGTAAACAACTTTTTAAAATTCTTTCCCGGACTAAAAATCATTGGTTTTAGTCAAGGCTACAACAGGAGTGTGTGACAAATAACATGTTTTGATTGGGGTTTCCAATGGACTGACCAGTATCCGGGCATCTATTTTGAGGAGCAGTTATGATCAATACTGACATTGTGAGATATAATCTCAGTTGGGCTTCTAAACACTGAGATATCAAGGTGTTTTTTCTTCTGTTGTGACCAGTTTGAGTTACATTATAATTTTTCTATTTGGATTCAAAGAGATTAATTCGTTTCCCTAGGAATATTAGGTGCTCATGCAGAATTCTTGGACAAATACATTTATTGAAATTTTATTCAGAATTGAAACACCGGATTATTTTCTGTGGTTCAACAAAGTACTGTTGACACGTCAGTGCTATACTGACTACAGTATACATCATTTTGGATTTTCGTCGGGACTCGAACTCAAATTCATTAAAAAATTTTATTACTAGGACTAGTAATTTATAATTCTTTGATTATGTTTGGAATCGATTCTTAAAACAGTAATTTTGTTTTTTTACATTTTTCCCTTATGGAAATAAATTATATGTTAAATTTTACAAAGCTTGTTGTCTTCACTCTTTTCTTGTTGCGTTTATTAAAAGCCTAAACGTATCAAAGAAAATTAGGGTTGCTCGTCCTTGGATATATGAATTTTGCGCAAATATTTCAGAAAACTTTGTTTTTGAAATTAGAATTCTCCTAGTTTTCGAAAGTATTTTTATTAAAAAAAATCCAAGCATTATTTTTACAACTTAGACATCTTAGTCCATTCAAGAGGCTTGTTTTTACAATATCATCAAAAGTAGTAAATGTTCTGAATTTTACCTAGGAGTGGTTGGAGAGTTTGAAAATGGAAGTAGAACTAACAAAGTTGGAATTAGAGATAAGACAGGTTAAATTTCAGGTAAAAAAGGATACAAATTAAAAGAGAGAGATTCGCAAGACAAATGCAGTTTAAGAAAGATATGGAAGTAATGCAAAAGCAATTTGAGAAAGAAAAAGAATAAATGTTATGACAGAAAGAAGAAAGGCAAATGCAGTCACAATTTGAGAAAGAGGAGAGAGAGAGAGGAAAGAGAAAGAAAAAACAAATGCTGTTATATACGGAGTAAATAGAGAAAGAGAGACAAGTGCAAAGATTGAAGGATTTAAGGGAATTTCAAACAGAGTTAAAAGAATTAGAGCTGGCGAAAGGAAAACACTCCCCTCTTTTGATATTATAAGAAATATAAAGTTAGTACCCCCTTTTCTGAAGAAAGAAGTAGACATATATTTTCCTTATTTTGAAAAGATTGCTGAGATTTTGAAGTGGCAAAGAGAGTTCTTGTCTCTATTATTGCAATGTGTGCTCACTGGTAAAACTCGTGATATTTACATTTCACTGTCACTAGAGCAGAGCGCTGACTATGATGCAGTTAAGAGCTATATCTTGATGGGTTTTGAGTTAGTCCATGAGGCTCATTGACAAAGTTTTAGGAATTATAGAAAATGAACTGAGCAGACCTAAGTCTAATTTGCATGTGGAAAAAGCACAATTTGATAGAATGTGCTCTTCTAGAACGGTTAATAAAAATTACGAAAGACTCAAACCATTCATATTGGTTAAAGAGTTCAATAATTGTGTACATACTGTCATTAGGATTTATCTTGATTGGTATAAGGTCGAAACCGTGTAAAATGCTGCTCTTTCTGCTGACGAGTATTCTTTAATTCATAAAGTTGTTTTTTTTTTGTAAATAAGACTTCCACTCAGCAGTCTTCTGGCAGAAATGTATTTCAGCTTAATACAAGCCGTTTTAAATCTCCAACTTTTAAAAATCATGCTTCAGATCAGCTTGATCAAAGATCCTTGTCTTTTCCTACAAGTACCTATTCCAAGAAGAAAGGACACGTTATTTCAGATTAACATGCCTAATTCAAATGCTCTTATTTCCAGGAGGTCAAGGTCATAGTCATGTATTGAAAGCAATACATTTGTTGGGTCTAATAAACATTAACCTGAATTTATTATGGAGAATTATGAACCATCCATATCGAAGGGTTCTATATCACTCTTGGGTGATTCGGCCAATCATATCCCTATTAAACTTTTACGGGACACAGGAGTTTCTCAGAGTCTTCTGCTGTCAGGTACATTGCCCTTTTCTGAGAAGTCTTCTTCTGATGAGAATGTTCTTATTCAGGTAGTTGAGTGCGGTTTTGTTAATATTCCACTCCATTGTGTAAATTTGTCATCAGACTTAATCTCAGGGCCCGTGACAGTTGGAGTAGTGTTTGCTGTACCCGTTGAGGGCATTCATTTATTACTAGGCAACGACCTAGCTGGAAACAAGGTCGTGGTTATTTCAATTGTAACTGAAACACCATGCTTGGATCAGAAAGACGATCCAATTAAAAAAAAATTCCTGATTTTTACCCAGCTTATGCAGTTACCATAGCTATGACAAAGAAAGCTTTTAAGAATGATATTGATAAGGAAAGTAGTCCTTTATCTGACACATTAATTGGTCAGGCTTTTTATGAGGTCCCTTTCACTCATTTTTTGGATCAATCAAAAGGTATTAATCACAGTGATCCTCTTTTAACTACTCATTCTCTTTATTATATTCAGGGTGACAAACTTCAATCAATTGTCATCGAACAGGAATAAGATCCTGAGATCTCCTGTTTGTTTCATAGGGCCATTAGTGAAACGGAAACTACTAAAGTTCCTGTCTGTTATTTCATTAAAAATGGAATTCTTATGAGAGGTACGTGCTGGTGACGAGTGGTCAGTGAACTATCAAATTGTAGTTCCAAAGTCTTACAGACAGGAAATACTTAGTATGGCCCATGAAACTCCTTTGGGTGGTCATTTAGGGATTACTAAGACCTATCACAAGAATCTGAGTCGCTTCTATTGGCCAAAACTCAAACGTGATGTTTGTAAATACTGTAGATGATGTCATATCTGTCAAATGATGGGGAAACCTAATCAGAAGATACCTAAGGCTCATCTGCATCCAATTCCTGCATTAAATGAATCATTTAGCAGAATTATGGTAGATTGTGTTGTTCTCCTACTTAAGACGAAGTCAGATAACTAATACTTGCTTACCATTATGTGTGTGTCCACAAGGTTTCCAGAGGCAATTCTTTAGAGGAATATTAAATCTAAAACAATAGTACAAGCTTTGATAAAGTTTTAAAATCAATTTGTCATTCCCTAATCTGTCCAATCTGATCAAGGCTCAAATTTCATGTCTGGAATGTTTCCAGCAAGTTATGTATGAATTAGACATCCAACAGTTCAAATCTTCTGCCTATCACCCAGAGAGCCATGGGGCATACTTAAGATTTCATCAGACATTGAAAAATATGATTCGATCATATTGTTTTGATACGGATAAAGATTGGGATGAAGGCATTCATTTACTGTTGTTTGTTGATAGGGGATCAGTTCAAGAATCTTTAGGCTTTAGTCACTTTGAACTGGCTTTTGGACACACTGTACGAGGACCATTGATGATTTTGAAATAGAAACTTCATTCTGATAAAAGTACTGAAATTAGTTTTCTCGAGTATGTTTCTAATTTTAAGTATATGTTGTCAAATGCTTGTGAGGTTACACTAGCGAATCTGCACTCTACTCAGTCAAAATGAAGTCAAGAGATGATAAAAGCTGAAAGAAGAGTTTTTAGCTTGGTGATATAGTTCTAGCTCTTTTGCCTATGCCACAAAATCCTCTTTAGGCCAACTAAAATGGTCCTTACACAGTTGACAGGAAAGTAAATGATTTAAATTACGTCATAAATACTCCTAGAAGGCGAAAACAAAAACAACTTTGCCACATAAACGTGTTAAAGGAGTGTATTGAAAGAGATAGGTGAAACATGCAATTAAATTAATTGTATTTGTCCCAATAAGTGAAGTTTAGGTGAAGGAATATCATCGGATTCTACTGATATTGGAGTGACAAATCTTCAGAATTCAAAAATGATTTAAGATCTGTACCAGACACTTTCACATCTGCAACAGCAAGAAAGAAATGAAATTAGACAGTTATTATTTGAATACGAACATTTATTTCCAGATGTTCATAAAGAAGAAACAAAATTTTCAATGACGATGAAATTGTAAATTCGAAACCTGTGAAACAACACACGTACGAGATGAACCCTCTAGATTAGGAATACTTGAAAAAAGAAATTCAATATTTGCTGGAGAATGATTTCGTAGAGCCCAGTTAAAGTGATTGGAGTTCACCCTGTACACTTGTTCCGAAACCAGATAAAACTTTCTGTATATGCACTGATTATAGAAACGTGAACATTGTGACAAAAACAGATTCATTAACATTACTAAGAATCGATGACTGAATTGATAAGATTGGAAATGCCAAGCATGTCACCAAATTTGACCTTCTGAAAGAAATTTGGCAAATTCCAAAAACGTGAAGAGCAAAGGAAATTTTGGCATTCGTGACTCCAGATGGACTTTATTAATATAAAGTGACGCCGTTAGGAATGAAATGTTCGCCAAGTACTCTTCAACGTCTAATAAATATGATTACCTCTGGTCTAGATTATTGAGATGTTTACATTGATGTTGTCATGATCTACAACGAGCCCTGGAAAGAACATTTAGTTACAATTCGGAAATTCTTTGACAGAATCACTGATGCGAGTTTGACAATTAATTTATCCAAAAGTGAGTTCTGCAATGCTAGTGTAACGTTTCTAGGACACATCGTGGGACATGGACACGTTAAACCTCTAGATGCTAAGGTCAAGGCTACCTCTGAATTCCCTGTTCCTGTTTGTAAAAAGCAACTGATGCGAGTTTTAGGTATGGCTGGATATCGGAAAGTTTTTTTCAATTGTCCCATCAATACGTAACCCTTGGCAAATTTATTGAGCAAGAAAAACAAGTTTCCTTGGACTGAAAAATGTCAGGAAGCTTTTAATAAGTTAAAAGCTATACTTAAAAGCGCGTCAGTTCTTACAGTTCCAAATTTCAGCCAATCATTTAAATTGTTGATGCAAGTGATGTTGGGGTTGGAGCAATATTGATTCAAGAAGACGAAAATGGTGTTGATCATTCAGTATGTTACTTTTCTAAGACATTAAATGGGCACAAATGAAAGTACTCAACAATCGAGAAGAAATGTTTAGCGTTGATATTACAACATTTTGGAGTTTACATTAGTACAGCTCCTTCATCGGTTATTGTTTTTAGTGACCGCAACCCCCTTACTTTCATCGGCAAGATGAAAAATCAAAATTAAAGACTACTAAGGTGGCGTTTGTTGTTACTAGAATATAATATTGACATCAGGCATATAAAGGGAAAAGATAATTTAATAGCAGATGCACTTTCCCGTGTATAGAAATGTACTAATAATTTACAAGTTTTTCCGTGTAATACTGAACGACCTTGCGAATCCAGTATTAGTCAGAAATATCGAATTTTTATTTCCCATAAAAATGAAGTAACATATTTTTATATACTCACTTCGCTTTCAACCTAAGGCTTAATAATAGAAGAATATCGTTGCGCGCTCGACATTAGTTTGAAACATTCTTATTTCGATCTACTTAAATATATATATTTAACCATGTTGTGAATGAATGCGCATTGAAACAACTATTCCAGTGGGTTTGGAATGGATAGATTTTTTGTTTTTCTGTTTACCGAAGTCAATGCTGCCTGTCTCCTTGTTATGGACGGAATTTTCTTTTGGTATAGCTGCGTCAGTCCGTCAGATGTGTATGCGATTTGAGCAGTGGACTGACTTTGAATCAGCCGCACCTCTGTTTCTGTTCTAGCATTGATTGTTCGGAATCATAATGTGCGAAACATATGAATTCTTTTAAACGAAATTATCAAAATGACGCTATAGAATATCACATTCATTTCCTTTTGTGTGCAGTAAGAAGAATATGATATTAGTTGGAATCGTAATTGTAATTACAGTACAATTTCGCGGGGTGTATCAAGTGTTGGATCGAAGGACATTTGTCATGCCATTCAGATTTGCAGAACTAAGAAAGTAAGTTTTGAAGAAATTCAAGATGCAGAAATGTTAATATATGTATTGCCATTCTTATTACAAGCTACGGAAGACATAAGGTTATGGCTTGTAACTTGCATGATCGCTGTTGGAGGGACCCCAGCTATATCCTATATCGCTTGTATCGGTAGCCTAAAACTGTATCAGAATTTAGTTAAGCGTGGCACATTGCAAAACTCCTTTTGTGTGGCATCCCATTTAGCCGGCGGAAATAACACTCTTTCGTCGTCTTGGCTTAATGGCTGTGAGGTTCGTGGATTTCCTACCAAAGCAGTCAGATGCTTTTTTTCTCTGGAATTTAGTGTTTCCGTTTTGACTTACTATCAAAACGGTACGTATATGATAGATGTGCGAAAACCTTGTCCTCAGTATGCTTTTCGATGCTCTTGTTATAGACCCTAGACAGCACCAACCATAGTCTGAACCATTTTATTTGTAAAACGTTACGAATACCTCTCCTAATTAACACTTTAAATGGCCAGAATGGTATTTTCAATTACTGCGACTCTCACGTTTGCTGTAGGAATTACAAATATCACATTCATTCGTTTGTTTGTTTGAAAGTTTCGTTTGTGACTTGGTGCACTCGTACACATGATTATTTTTATCATCTCTACTTCAAAATGGACGAAACATCTTGTTTAGTTAATTAACAAACAAATCTTATCAACCAAAAGTTCGAGCGTCTACGACATGAATGTAAATGGATTGTTTACAAGGTGGTTCCTAATAAACGACATTATTTTCAGACACGTGTCATGCAGTATGAAGCTGTACAGTATTGAAACATTCTGCACCATTCAGACAATATAAAGTTAACTGAGAAACAAAAAACGAGCATATAATAATGTTGAAGACTGTATCTTACATACACGTGTTATTTGAAAAAGTTTTGAATCTTTTTATAAAGTTAATATTACACTTATTCTACCATTGTCACTAGGTCTTCATTACATTACATTCTGGCAATATGGAATCACCATATATGATATTTATAGGTTACTGCATTTGTATGGGAAAATATGAACGAGTTTTCGGAATGAATACTGCACGGACTTGTGAGTGCAGTATATCCTTCCGACAAAACGAGTCCATATTTTCCCATACAAATGCAGTAACCTTTTTATTATATGCTCATTTTTTTATTCTACCTAAGGTTTAATTATATAAACAAAATACACTATAAGAAACAACGTAAATGAATGAATACCGTATTCCAAACTAAATACACAAGCGCAGATTTGACATTACAAAATGACATCATTATTAATGCGCACATAGCTCCGCCCAGATAAATTGCAGTAACCTTTTTATTATATGCTCATTTTTTTATTCTACCTAAGGTTTAATTATATAAACAAAATACACTATAAGAAACAACGTAAATGAATGAATACCGTATTCCAAACTAAATACACAAGCGCAGATTTGACATTACAAAATGACATCATTATTAATGCGCACATAGCTCCGCCCAGATAAATTGAACTTAGTCGCGCGGTCGACATAACTTTCGAAAGAAAATGGCGTGTCTAGTTAAAATTGAAATTTGCAGTCATATTGTGAATGAATGCGCATTGCAACGACTATTTTGGTAATTTGTTTCAATTCGACGAAGATTTGTGATTTTGGCCTGGATTCATCTGTGCAAATTATACATGAAATACATCGGATTGAAGTGGCGCGGAAGAAGCGTATTTACGTCTGCAAATATGTTTCTGTTTCTGTCATTGAATGTTTGAAATCATAACATGGGAAAATATGAAGTCTTTCAAATGCAATTTTCAAAAAGACGCTATGGAATTTAATGTGTATTTCATTTTGAGTGCAGTAAGGAGGATGCAATTGCACTTATCATCGAAATTACAGCACACTTTCGAAATGTGTAATCCAGACTGAAAACCTATGAAATGGCTCATGTAATTCGCATTAGCAAAATTAAGAAAAAACATTTTGAGGAAATTCAGGATGTAAAACTGTAAGTATATTTTATTTTGCCATTCTTATCACCAGATAAAGAATACAGTATATTCCTTGTCACTTGTATGTTGTTTGTAAGGACATAATCGTCCGTCTTTTATATAATGTAGCTAGCCTAAATCCGTAACATTGTATCAACGCGGAATGTGCCAAAACAGCTGGGTGTTTATTTGTTTTGCAGTCCACGAAACATGTTTTAGTTCATTCCGAAACAAATTTAAATAACCACAACGTAAAGAGCCTCTTACGCGAGTGTATATGATTTGTTTACAAATCAAAAGTGCTGGTGTCTGCGTCATTGTTTGTTTACAATAGAAAGTAGTTCCTTTATGCATGTGAATGCTATATGTGCATTGACGCGCGCGTTTAGTATCGGGGAATACTGAACGATTCCGACAATGTAAAGTTAACGGGGAAAAAAGTGAGCGTATAATAATACTCAAGTTTTCACTTTCCATATAGAATCACCATATATGATAGTACTCAAGTTTTCACTATCGATTTAGAATCAAAATTTATGATTGTACTCAAGTTTTAATAATCGAAAGAGAATCACCATATATAATTGTACTCACGTTTCCACTATCGTAATATAATCAAAATATATGATTGTGCTCACGTTTTCACTATCGATATTGAATCACCATATATGACTGTATTTAAGTTTTCACTATCGATATAGAATCACCATGCATGATTGTACTCTTGTTTTCACTATCGATGTAGAATCACCATATATGATTGCACAAAGGTTGCCACTGTTTGGACTGCCTCTCTAAGATAGAATTTATGGGTTATGTTATTACGGTTATCATGTGAGAAAGTGGTATGTAGTACAAGGCATTTTGATTTCTTTTTCCCTGATCTATTTGTCATGTTAAACATATTGAGTGAAAAAGCAACACATTAACTTAAAAAATAATTAATTCCAGCATACCTGTAAATGAGAAGAAAAAAAAACAAGTTGTATTCAAATTTAAAACTTCTATTAATGAAGAATGTCTTGCTGTTTTAGAAATTGGATCAGTATGAATCAACACGGTTGTTACTACTCAATAGTCTTAAACTAAGTAACAGAAAGGAGCGAAAGCCAATACATTTTGTTAGGTTCAACATAAAATTTGTTTCCCTAGAAAGCAAAATTAAAATTTTAAAAACAACATACGTTTTTGTCAATTAAATCCTAAATAGCATTAAAGTTCTGTGATATGTCCAAAAGCATAATTCCAGTGGTATTCCAAATGAATTACTATCTCTAATGCTCTGAGATAACAATAGCCTGGAAAAGTCTCGATATGACAACAGTCTTGATGTATCACAATGATATTATTCGAAATGTCTTTGAATGAATTTACAATGATCCTACAGTAGTGCTTAAGTATGAAACAATTAAGGAAGACTTATTCCAAAGAAAATTTTAAATAAAAAAAATCCTCTCAAATACGAACTGAAACACAACTTAAATTGAGTCTACTAAAGCTGGTATTAAGAAACAAAATAAGTAGTTCTAATATAATCAGCCGTAATATAAACGTTTAAGACACAATTTGAAGACCAGGATCAGGGTCAGCTTAATGGAAATTTCTATCAATCAGTGAACACAATTCGTTTCTATAAAATTCTGAGCTCAGAATAAAGACTGTATCTAGCACTCAAATCTAGTAAACATGTCTACCTTACAGGACATTAGGTATATAGGACCTAACTTCAAACCTCAGTTATGGAGAGACGCCAATAGCGCAGTAAAAATAAAATACACAGAGCACCACCTTTCATAGAGAAAAAGAAAGATTTTACAATAATGATTTCATTTACGTATTAGTAAAAAAATATAATATGATAATATAATGAATAAAATTACACAAAAAGATGCATTGAGAATGACATCTAATATACATAATGTAATATAATACTTCTATGCAAATTCAGTAACATACATGATTATATTTTCAATACTAGGCCATTACTTTTCCTATGCTATTATATTGAACTTTCCTGTATCACTTCAATTTTCTTATGATTTTGACAGAAGGATGATAATAAAATGGAATTTCCATAAAATTATCAGTGCATTTTTAGAAAATAGTCATTGCGTGGAGGGCTATATAAACCTGTTTATTTTAGGATTATTCATTCGTGCCTTAACATCTGGAACATAATCATCCATAATGTTCTTTTCAGTTTATAATTACGATGGAGTTATTTATTCATGTTATTATTCTTTGAATTACAAAGTTCTCAATAATATTCTTGGACTAAATCATTGAGCTGATTATAGTGAATTCAGTCAGCGATATTTTGGATTATATTAATGTGATACATCAAAACACTTTTGACACATCGCCACAATTCATGTTATTGACACATTACCACCTTCTAGACTATGTAGACTTCAACAAATCAATATTGGAATTTATTTAGAACGCAACTTTGATTCAGTTGGAACTTCATACATATGGACTCGTGATAAATCATTTAGGGCTTTTTGCGGTTTAATTCACAATACTGTAAGTGGGTTTTATTTAATTTTCACTTTGTATTATAGGGAACAAATACTTGCTGAATTGTAAAACATTTTAGTTTTTGCACTGTTAGGATACTTCTTTTTAGACCCGAATAAGACTGAAAGATGAGATAGTATTGATAATAAGAATGTGTTACATATTGACAATACTTTTCTGCATATTAGGGATAAGATCAAAGAAAGACACATGACACATTATGGATAAGAGCGATATATCATACATTATGGATAAGAATTGTATATCACACATTATGGAAAAGAACTATATATGAAAAACATAATGGATAAGAACTATATATCACATATCATTGATACGAACAATATATCACACATTATGGATATGAACGATATATCATACATTACGGTAAAGAATTATATATGAAATAGGATGGAAAAGAACGATATATCACACATTATGGAAAATAATTTTATATTAAATAGAATGGATAAGAACTATATATCACAAATTATGGATAAGAACGATATATCACATATTATGGATAAGAACGATATATCACACATTATGGATAAGAACGATACATCAAACATTGCGAATAAGAACGATATATCAAACATCATGGATAAGAACGATATATCACACATTATGTGTAAGAATGATATATCAAACATTATGGATAAGAACGATATATCACACATTATGGATAGGAACGATATATCAAACATTACTTTTAAGAACGATATATGGCACATTATGGATAAGAATGATATATCAAACATTACGGATAAGAACGATATATCACACATTATGGATAAGAACGATATATGGCACATTATGGATAAGAATGATATATCTCACATTATGGATAAGAATGACATATCATACATTATGGAATACAGTTATATATGAAATAGGATGGATAAGAACGATATATCACATTTTATGGATAAGAATGATATATCAAACATTATGGATAAGAACGATATATCACACATTATGGATAAGAACGACATAAGGCACATTATGGATAATAACGATATATCATACATTATGGATACGAACGATATATCAAATAGTATGGATAAGAACGATATATCGCATATTATGGATAAAAATGATATATCACACATCATGGAATACAATCATGTATGAAATAGTATGGATAAGAACGATATATCACACATTATGGACAAGAATGATATATCAAACATTATGGATAAGAACGATATTTGGCACATTATGGATAAGAACGATATATCACCCATTATGGATAAAAAAGTAATATATCAAACAGTATGGATAAGAACGATATAAGACACATCGTGGATAAGAACGATATATGGCACATTATGAATAAGAACGACATATCACATATTATGGATAAGATAGATATCATAAATTATGGAATACAATTATATATGAAATAGGATGGATAAGAACGATTCATTACATATTATGGATGAAAACGATATATGGCACATTATGGATAAGAACGATATATCACACATTATGGATAAGAACTATGTATCAAACTTTATGGATAAGAACGATATATCACATATTATGGATAAGAATGATATATCACACATCATGGAATACAATTATATATGAAATAGGACGGATAAGAATGATACATCACATATTATGGATATATCACTTATGATGATGAGAATGGTATATTATACATTATGGATAAGAACGATATATCACACATTATGGATAAGAACTATGTATCAAACTTTATGGATAAGAACGATATATCACATATTATGGATAAGAATGATATATCACACATCATGGAATACAATTATATATGAAATAGGACGGATAAGAATGATACATCACATATTATGGATATATCACTTATGATGATGAGAATGGTATATTATACATTATGGATAAGAACGATATATCACACATTATGGATAAGAACGATATATTACATTATGGATAAGAACGATATATCAAACATTATGGATAAGAACCATATATCACATATTATGGATAAGAATGATATAGCACACATCTTGGACAAGAATTATATATGCAATAGAATGGATAAGAGCGATATATCACATATTATGGATTAGAATTATACACGAAATATAATGGATAAGAATGATGTAACACATATTTTAGATAAGACTGATATAGAAAGTAAAGTCGAAAATAATGATATATTTCGTTAACGTATATTATCGTAAAAACGGAAAAAAAAGGATTTCCGTATTTCAGTTTTATTGGACTAGCAGACATTATCGTATATATGCCAAGCCTTGTATCTAGCTGTGAGAATGTTTGAATCCGATTGTTCAAATGTTTACCAAGTAATGCAGTTATTCGGGATCAAAGCGCTTAAGACATGTCTTCTTTAATACGTGTATGCGTGTAATTCTGTATCGTCTACCTTTGCGAATGCGTGAACTTTCGCGGAATGGAACTTATTTTTCTCTTCCAAATTTGTAGATAAATTCACGGATGATACATATCATTTCTCTTGTGCAAGATAGTGATTAATAATGTATTACTAATAGTAAACTCAGGAAACCTGAAAAACAGCAATATAGTACTGTAATATCCGAAAACCAGTCAACCGGTCATGAAGAATACTCACATTATTCTCAGTATTCACAAATTTCCCATCGAGTAGATATCCCATCCCTTGGTATTCCATTGCATTACTCAGCCAGTAGATATCCTATCCCCTGGTATCCCATGACATTACCCAGCCAGTAGATATTCCGTCCCTGGTATCCCACGACATTACGCAGCCAGTAGATAAAACGTCCCCCTGGGATCCAATCACATTACCCAGCAAGTAGCAATACCGTCTCAGGGATCCCACTACATTACATAGCCAGCAGAAATCCCGTCCACTATGATCCCACCACATTACCCATCTAGTAGATATATCGTTCCCTGCGATCCCGCTACATTTCGCATCCATTATAAATCATGTCCCCTAGGATCCCACTAAATTTCCAAGCCAGTAGATATCCCGTCCCTGGTATCCCACGACATTACCTAGCCAGTAGACATCCCGTCCCTGGTATCCCACGACATTACCCAGTCAGCAGATATCCCATCCCTTTGGATCCAATCACATTACCCAGCAAGTAGCAATACCGTCTCAGGGATCCCACTAAATTTCCCAGTCAGTAGATATCCCGTCCCCTGGGATTCCATGACATTACCCAGCCAGTAGATATCCCGTCCCCTGAGTTCCAATACAATACTATCATCTGAGCCAGATGAGCAAGCATTCAGTAATCCTCTTGTGTACATCTTAAAAGTGAACATAATTGGAACGATATAACTGCACTTTACACCAGAATTCGCACCCGTTGGGGACGTTCGACTCTAATATATTGGATGATTTTGGAGGGAGATCGGATTCCTCACTGACCAATTAAGCCGCCAGGTCAATGACCTTGTTGATTAATGCAGGAAACTTCATAGTGTTTAACGTACCTGTAGAAAAAGAGGAAACTAAAGAGGAAACGAGCTATGAATTGAAAAAGCAAATACAGAAATAAAAATACACACGGCAAAAAATTAACTCAGAGAAAACTTAATTCCATCGGTGCAGAGTTTGCATATTTTTCAGATAGAGACATGGTGCAAACAAATGTTTGTCGTGTTAAGAAGAAACATGAGCAGTTTCCTCACGGAGTTTATTTAAGACACATGCATTTATTTCCCACTTTACGATATTTAAATTGCAAAAGCGACAAGTGTGGGTGGGGAAGAACGCGGTTCTAGCGACAGATAAGCCATTAGCAAATGAAACACAGGCAACAGTACCGTTGGCTCAAACGCGAGAACAGAGCGAAAACAAAGATAGCATCGGCAAGGAGATATACAAAGGTATGCAACGTAGATGACGAGCACTATGACTACATTGAAGATCTTCATCACAGAACCACATGCAAAAGATCCTAGCGTAGTCTAAAACGGTGTCGTTAAATTATTCAAATGGAATGCAGAAGGGCCTACTGAATTGAAAAAAGAAACAAATTAATAGAACGAATTTCTTTGCTAATTCGACTTCATATGGTTAGTATAAGGTCTAAATAAACTGCTCACATATTTTCATGTTTCAAGTTTTTCACTTTCCTATAAAAAAATCAAAACGTGCTTTGTTTGGTTTAGATAAAAAAGGGTTTATTTTGCTTTTGATGATGACATTAAATTTTCGTTGCTATATTCCACATGAATAATCACGGATAGACAATTCTTGCAAATTTCGGTTTATTTGGAAAGCTACAGATGGAAGTCCATCATCACACCCATAAGGGAACATTTATGGTAGTGGGTCTTAATAGAAGGAGCACTGTAAAGCAGATTGTTTTGACACTATCTAGCTTCATAATGCATACTTCTGACCTTCCTAAGCCACGTTTTAATTCTGAAAAACCAGTAACAGTTTTTGGAAAATAAGAAACGCGACATACCTAATTGAACTTAGTGCACGCATTTTAAGTGGAATATTTTGGTAACGATGCAGATAAGGGTCAGTACAAATGTTGCACAACAAACACAAAAGCATAAATGTGTCTTGAGTATTGAAAATAATGTTTCATTCGGTAAATAGCTCACAGAGTACACAAACTTTACAGAATGTTCGAAATCACTGTCAATTTCCATGACGTTAAAAACATCTAACAAATCGTCAAAAGTATGAGAATTTTTCAATGCTACGGAATAAGTGTTCATTGCTAATATAAAATAAAGTGAGTGGGAACCTAGAAGAACACGTTGAGAGTAATACTTATAGAATTAGGAGCCTTAAGTACAGCTGATGAAAAGGCTAAACATTGTGGTTATTTATTACCAAACTTGCAAATCGATATTTACAAAAGAACCGGGCATTTTCAGGATGGGAAATGTAAAGTTTGTAATGATTATATTGTACCTTCCTTTAATGTTAATTTAGAGAAGAAAGTAAATTATATGAAAGTGATTTTGATTCATTAAAATATTTTCAAATCCGATAGGAGGCACTACATAATGATGAAAAAGAATATGCCACGTCTATTTAATCTATTTATAAATGATTTAGTATCAGACCTCCGGCTAATTGTAATTATATCTTATTTAAACAAGACATATCTGACATGATTGCGCTTATTTATGATGATGTTGTTGCAAACTGTATAGATACAGTTCTTGACAATGGCAAATTAATATTGTGTAGACATTTTCTGTATTATGCATATCTATACATTTTATAACTCATGGTTTATGATTTTTTTGTAGTTTCTGTCATTTGATCCTAATTGTGCAGAATGTCTTTATTTAGATTTTGCCTCGTATAGCCCGAGTCTGTTAAAATAACACAGTACCTATAAACCATGTATGCATGTGTTGACAAATATTAATAAGATTCTTAATTATAAGACTTATGGCGCCTTTGGCTCAAATGTTGTATGGGCTGATGGGGCTTCCACTATTCTAGATGAACAAACTTAAAGACCTAATAATGTTTCCTACCTCTAATATTCTCAGCATGTTTTTTATGTTTTCTAATTTCATGGTGTTTGTTTTTGTAATCATATCATTATATGTTTTTTATCTTGTAAGTGTTGTCTAATGTTGTAAAGCGCTTAGAACTTCTAAAGATTAGGCGCTATACAAAGTCCTCATTATTATTATTATTATTATTATTATTATTATTATTATTATTATATCAAACTGTGGTACCTGAGAGATATAGACATGACAATTTTTAATGAAGCACACTAAACTCATTAGTCTGGTCATTTCGGAGTCGTCAAAATTAGAGGTGATCTTTTCAAGTATTATAGATATTGTTTTATTTGTCAATTGCCTAGATTTTGCTCGTTTTGTTGGACATATGGTCCATGGAAGATTTTGGCTGTTACAAGACAAACGATTTTAGCAGGGGATTTCGACATTGTTCTTCTATATTATGTCTTGTACTGCAAAGTAGGAAGATATAATCTTTGTTCACTCAAAAATACAATTAAGGCAGTAAAAACTACTAAGGTTGGACATTTTCAACCATGTAATAAGGTTTTGTCAATTTTACCAATATTTCAAAATCCTCTTCAGATTAGATGGTATGGTCCTCATAAAGTTAAAAATAAAGTGATTTAAATCATATCATCTACACTCCTGAGAGGCGGAAACAGAAACAACTCTGCCATATCAATATGTTACAGGAGTATCTGATTGAGAGCTCAGAAAATCATTCAAAAAGTTCGTTGTTCCTGTCCAAGACAGTGAAAATTTAAATGAAGAATACAACCAGATGTAAGGACTTTAGGTCAAACATCTTCATATTTCTGCAATATTAAAGAGGCTGGACAATAAACTTTCACATCTACAGCCACGGGTAAAGGATGAGTTAAAGCAGCCAATATGTGAATAGGAGCACGTATTCCCAGATGTTCTAACAAACAAAATCTACCATAATGTTGAAATCATATATTTTACCTCAAATGTTAATGATCATCGAACTCATTTGGACGACGAGAAAACTAATATCGATACATATGTCGTTATTTGAATGGAATATTTCCGTCTTACTATCGACCTAATAAAATCATTTGTAAGAATGTTTAGCACAGCTTATGAATACATAAGGATTGGTCTTTTCAGATGTCTTAAAACTGATATTGAGGTCTCCCTCAGAAAATTCGCTAAATTGTATCATAAGAAAGGTTAAATGTTTAAGACTAGTGGCAAGGCACCTAACATGATAGCAATATAACCTCACTGGCTATGTGATGACTGTACAATGTAATATAATCTACCGATTACGACATTTTAGTTTCTCAGATGCTAAAGCTGATCTTAAGTTATATAGGGACTATATATTAGCGATAAAATCACCCAGAACACTTAAGCAAGTATACACTGGAGAGTCCCAAACGAATAAACGAACTCACGCGAAGAGAAACTGTCGACAATTCTTGCATCTTTTGAAACAGGAAACGTATCATTCCCATCAAGAAGTGAAACATATCTCCCCATCCGAAAATGCCAGTTATGATCTACTTTAAATCTTTATTAAATAAACCATTTAGATGACTCTGACCATTGTTCGTGAACAACTTCTTTACTAAGAGTATGATGACTTAATTACTCTTATTGCAAATTATTAAATGATGGTAAGGTTACTTAAAATCAATAAGGAAGCCCCCGCACCTGAGATAATATTCATTTGTGCACGATTAAATCACTCGTACTATTAACTGACGCTTATTTTAACAAAATCGTTGAATCCATTTGTTTCCTAAACAGTGGGAGAAGAGCATCATCTGTTCTATATATTAAGTACCGTGCCAAGAGCGATCCAAACAATTACCGATGCATCTCCTTTATCGATACTCTATGGAAAACTTTAGTGATATAATGAACGCTTTTATATATTTGGCCTGAAGAAAATAGTCTGCCAGACAAAGTTTGTTTGTTTGATTATATTTTAACGGTGCACCAGCACTCTTAGGCTATTTAGCACCATACAAAACGTTACATGCATAATCGTTTAAAATTATAAAAAGTCTGATATCGACCAGCGATATCAAAACCATATAGTTAAAATTAAAACGATAAGATGGTAACGGTGAAAAATAAAGCTTCCCGATCAACGGGGGATGTAAATGGTGTACGTTAATGAAGACAGATGAAAAGGTATTGAAAAAGGGACGGTATGTTACATAAAACTGCTCTAGGTGATGGCATAAAACTTAGAGTTTAGGGCAAATGTTCACTGCTTTCAGGAATTCTATAATACAAGTGATGTTTATTGTAGCAAAAAGTTCCTTCATGTCATGCACATTGTAATACTGATCGCGCGTAGGTTGCAGGTCGAAACACACTATCTTAAAGTACTTAAAAGTGAATGGTTCATTGCAAGAAACGCACTCTGGTGGGTCTTCACTTTTTAATATATGGGAGTGAGTTGTATATGTATGACCAATTCAAATTCTTGCAATGACTACCTCCTCCCTACGGATGGTTCTGTAGGAAGGAGTCCATTCTCCAAGGGATGGCTTGATGGCATGAAGTTTATTATTCACTGCATCATTCCCTGGTACCTGCCACTTCTGACGTAAAGTCTCTTTGATACTATGTATAAAGTCATGATACGGTATTTTAAAATCAGTTGGTTCTTGAGATTGGGCCATTTTAGCAGCTCAATCTGCTTTTTCATAACCTTTAATACCAACATGGCTAGGTAACCAGCTGTATATGACATTGTGGGAGGTACTCAGCTTAGCATTTTTGAAGAACATTACTCAACAATGGGTTCTCCAATTTTCTAGTGTGTAGTGACTGAAGTACTGACAGGGTGTCGGAGAAGATTATGCTGTTTAAAATACGTTTGTTTTCGATATATTGCAGAGCAAGGTCTATTGCTCTGATTTCGGCTGAAATAATTGATGTGCCATTAGGTAAGCGAACATGTGTTGTGTGATTTCCACAAACGAAGGCTGCAGCAGCCTTTTCCTCATCCTTTTATCCGTCGGTATAAATTATTGTGTGGTTTTTAATTCGGTGAGGAGTTCATGATAAGATTTGTGGAAGATGGAAGGGTTTGTCTCGGATTTTTATTTTCGATTGTGAAGCGTAAAAAGTACTTTTTGTTGCTTAAGTAGCCAGATTGGTGTTTCGGAGATGGACGTTTTCTGAATTTTAGAAAGATCAATTTTTGTTCTGTCAAGGCTGGATGATATTATAATGCCAAAGGAAGGTATGGTGTTTGGTTTCGTTTTCGTATAAGGTTCTGTATTTGGGTTGAAAAACAGACGAAAAGCAGGGTTCAGAGGGTTTGATTTTAACTTGAGAGCATACGGTGCGGAAATCATTTATGTTCGATGTGATAAAGGCGGTTCGTTCGCTTCAGCTAGAAGGCTTTCACACGAGGATGTCTTAAATTCTTAAATGTCCCAGAGCAAGTCTTATTCCTTGATGATGAATTGGATCAAACATTTTCAAATATGACTTTCTGGCTGAACCATACACAACGCAACAATAGTCCAGTTTGGAGCGAATAAACGTTCTATATAAATTGAGGATGACGTTTCTATCAGCACCCCAGTCAGTGTGCGCTACTACTTTAAGTAGACCTAGAGATTTTAAGCATTTAGCTTTCAAGTTCTTTAGGTGTGGAATAAAATTCGGTTTTCTGTCGAAGATAATACCCCCAAAAATTGTTTCCTCAACAACTGGAATAGGTGGTCCGTCCAACGCGAGTTTAGGTTCGTCGTGATGACTTCGTAACTGACAGAAATACATACATGCAGTTTTTGATTTCGAGAATTTGAAACCGTTAGTACTGGCCCAATTTTGAATCTTCTTTATGTTTTGCTGTAGTTGTCTTTCGATGGTATACATGTGCTTTGATCTATAACATATTAGAAAAGCATCAACGTATAGCGAGCAATCCACACCAGGAGCCAAACACTTGGTGATGCTATTAATTTTGACGTTGAAAAGCGTCACAGGTACAATACTGCCCTGGGACACACCCATCTCTTGCTCGTGCAAATCTGAGAGGGTAAAGTCCACTTCTACTTTGAATTCTCTGTCTGAGAGAAAGTTTGATATGAAAGAGGGCAGATGGTCTTTGAGACCTAGATCGTGCAGGTCAGTTAGTATCCCACACTTCCATGTCGTGTCATATGCCTTTTTTAAATCAAAGAAAAGCGCTACTAAAAGTTCCTTCTTGATCAATGCATCGCGAATAAATGTTTCCAATCTAACCAGATGATCATTGGTGCTCCGGCCATATCGAAAGCCACTTTGGAGAGTAGATATTAAATTGTTACTTTCCAAGTACCATACAAGCCGAGATATGATCATTCGTTCCGTTGGTTTGCACACAAAGCTCGTCAGAGCAATGGGTCGATAGCTGTTAGGATCTGCGCTATCTTTACCTAGTTTGGGAACTGGTATTACTGTTGCTTCTTTCCATATTGTTGGTACATTACCAGTAATCCATAAATTATTGAAGGTTTCCAGAGGACCTCTTAATGATGGTTCTGGAAGGTGTTTCAAAAACTGGTAATGTATTTCGTCAGGCCCAGTGGATGTATCGTGGGCCTTATTCAGAGATTACATCAGCTCAAACAGTGTAAACGGTTGATAATAACTTTCTTGAGTTATTTGATGTGAATTTCAACCGTGTCTTTTCTTTCTGAGTTTTTATTCTTCTGAAGGCTTCTGAATAATTAGACGATGAGGAACTTTTTACAGAAACTATCAGCAAGAATACTGACTCTGTCAAGTTTGGAATTGAGATTCTTGTTGTTTAGTTTGAGATGTCGAAAGGAATTGTGCTTTCCCTTTTCATTTTTTCTCGGATCGTGTCCCAAACGTTCTTTATAGAGGAACGAGAATTTAAAGTTGAAACATTTTTTCCATGATGCTCTTTTACTTTCTTCAATCCTGCGGCGGTCTTTGGCCCGAACAATACGGTACTTAGTTAGATTCTTGGGCGTTGGACGATTATTAAATTTTTCAGTGCTTCTCGGCGTTGTCTAGTGGCCTCTTTACATTCTTTTGTGAACCACGGTTTTGGGGTTCTTTTACAGTTTGGTAAGGACATGGGAATGGATTCTTCTGCAATGTCGGTTAAAACAGAAGTACAATATTGAAAAGGGTTATTGTCGTTTAAAACGGTATCACTGTTAAGCTTAGCTTTGCAAAGTGTTTCAAAATTCGCCCAGTCGACCTTCTTTAAATTCCATTGTGGAATTGCTTCGCCAATTGTAGCATCCGTGTCCTTAAGAGAGATTGGAAAGCGATCACTGCTGTGAAGGTCATCAGCGACCTGCAATAGTCCAAAAGCAGAGATGGGGAAGAAATTGTCAAATCGATACACGTGTATGTACCCGTTCCTGGGTATAAATAAGTCAGTGATTGTGGTGTTATATATACACAAATCGTGTCTAGAAATGAAGTCTTCTACTTTGTGGCCTCGGTCACTTACGTGGCTTGATCACCATAAAATGTTATGGGCATTAAAATCCCCGAGTAAAACAAATGGTGCGGGAAGTTGTTGAACAAAGTTGTCTAAATAGTTTGGTACTACGTTGGTGTTTGGTGGTAAGTAAATAGAACAAAATGTAAGCGCTCGATGTAGAGTGACATTTACAGCAATGGCTTGCAGATTCGTGTTTAAAGGGATGACGCTATGAGGGGCTCTATTGTTCACAACAACAAAAACTCCATCTGAGGCCCTGTCAACATTTTGGGAGTAGGTGTTAAACAGGAAGTAGTTTTTAAGTGTAATGTTATCTGTATCGTTCAAGAATATATCCCGAAGGCATAGTACTGCAGGATCATGTTTGCTGAAAAGGAGGAGATTATCATTGTAACTGGCTTTAAGTCCTCGACCGTTCCATTGTATGATGGTGTTCTTCATTATAAATTTAAATTGAAGAATGTGGAGCAAGGCTAAACCTTTCGCGGAGGCAATTTGTGTGGTTATTTCTCTGGAGGAAAAACAGGGGTGAATTTTTTACTTGTAGGCCTGGAGCTACCTTGAGCGCATGGAGCAGTTTCTTCTGCATCCATGCTCTCAATGTCTCTGAACTCTTTTGTTGCCTGTTTCCATGAGATTTATTTTTATTCTTTGTTGGTTTCGTTGGTGGTATATTCTTAAAGGTTGTCTGAGTAAATGCCGTGTTGTTCGTGCTTGGTAACTGGGGTATTATAGGTTGGTGTTAAATCGGGTAAATCTGTCTGTGTTTGAGCGTCTTTCGTTGTTTTGGGATTGTTCTTCACTACAGTGGAGAAGGATGGGCCAGGGTGGACTGTTTTGGCCTGTACAAGTTTTCTGGCTTCTTGATAGGGAAAGTTAGCTGTGTACTTCACCCACTGTATTTCCTTCTCCTGTTTCCACTTATCACAATCATTGGAACTGGCGTGGTGCTCCTTTCAGCAGTTGACACAATGCGGAGTTGCTCTACAAGCAGACTCCTGATGAGAATGATCTCCGCATCGGCCACATATTTGGCTTTTTGAGCAGCGGCCTTCGTGATGGCCATATTTTGGACACTTATAGCATCGAAGGGGGTTTGGAATGTATATCTTACATCTCAAACTTCACTTGTAAGAAGCCAACGTTGACCACTCTGGGTACTGTTGATTTGTTGCATCAAGGTTGTTGGCAGACCAGCGCTTTCGATGATTCGAAAATTCGTTAGGAACATTCGACTCTTTTGGACTTGAAAAGAACGTTTAAAGATTATCATTCAATTCACAATTCTGTAAATGCTTCTGATTAAACTATTAATTACGTTTTAGAAAACGTGTTGGTTTCGCTTCTTTCAGTTACTTAGTTTATGACCTTGGATTCGTAACACGAAAGGTGATTGATACACTAATTGGTTGTGACATCTTGATAATATCATACATAGATTCTTAACAGGAAATTATATTTGCATCACCACGATGAGTAGTACCACATTTCATTTCCAAACAATATATATCTTTTAACGTATATTTAACGTATTCAAGTCCAAGCACGGGTTAATTTAAAATCTATATGATACGTCAAAGAAATTAAAATTGATTCAGTTTTTAAGTAGTTATTTGCAGCACTCCCAAATTCCAGACAAACTAAATTGGAAAGAATTTGTAAAGTCGATAATTGCTGGTTTTGAAAATAGCCCTTGAATATCACACGAATGAGATTATGAGATATTCTCTTCGAGACACGAATCCTTGCGATCTGCATGAGTATGGCAATCGACTAAAATAGTGTTGTATTTACTATGATAGCTAGACTATGGGCTGCGTTCCTCATTCACAGCTCCATATGTGTATTCGTTATGGAAATGACCGCTCCGGTGGCCTAGTGGTTAGAGCGTCCGTCTCGGATGCCGGAGTACGTGGGTTCGATTCCCGGCCGAGTCATACCAAAGACTTATAAAAGTGGTACTAACAGCTACCTCGCTTGGAGCTCAGCATCAAGAGGTTAGTGTTAGGACTGGTGAGTCTGGTTTCAAGATAATGTGACTGGGCGGGACATAATACTAATGTCTGCGGCTAGACATCACTATAAACTTTCACACTGCAGACATCGTAGCGATATGACTGATTATTATTTTTAAGCTACCTTACAAATCCAAATCACACACACACACACACACACACACACACACACGCGCGCGTTATGGGAATGTTTATACAGACTTGATATATCATAATAGTGTTACATGTCCTTAAATGTCGATTTTAAGAAACTCTTTCTGGGATATCCTGAATAATACTTTTCCTCTGAGTCTGCAGGTCATGGTATTTAAGGCAGATGATGAGGGTTTCCTACATTCGTAATTCAAAACGAAAACTAAAAGTTAGTTGTCTGGAATGCTAATACATTGTCAAGGAGTGTGCAGAAAAATTTAATGTTGGATATAATACAAATATTTTACGTCTAATATTCTATTTTATAGCGTAGACGAACTGTCTGACGACAGTCGTACTAGATATTTCTTTACGGGCCCTGGGTAGCGATTGGTATAAGGTGCTATTCTTTACCCATCCCCCATCCGGGTCAATGTGGGTATTTGAAAATATTGCAATTCATTTCTGGTGGGTCAATGGTTCTTACCTGAGTTTTCCCAAGTTCTTCCTTCACAATTTAAACTGGCAGCCATATGCAGTGTGCGGAAATTTTCTTTATACCCAAAACAGGAATAATATATCTCCTTACGTATTGATATACTATGGCCTAGTTTTGACTTTGTCTACTTGATGCCAGGCTGAATAGTTTGCCTGTATTTTTCCTTATTTGTATGTACTGAAAGTTTATGTAATTATTTAGTAATTTAATTTGATAAAAGTTGCATTATTATAATCAAGAGATTTATTATATTAATTAGTATATCATTTAATATTATACGAAACGAAATGATTATAAGGAGGCGGAGAGGGACCATGGTGGTAGGAGGAGGAACACCAAGGTCTTTATTATAACATCGTTTGAAACTTTGATTGCCTTTACTTATATTTATATAGCATTATATTATGTATAAAGGAAAGGTCAATGGTAACAGTTATTAAAATTGGGTGTGACTGAGAAAATGTTAAGAATAATTAAATCTATTTGCTTCTCAGTGCAGTTTGGTACAAAGGAACTAAACTAACATTCCGACTATTTTGTTTGGTTTCCCGGGCTTCGTCAAGATGCAAACTTTTGTCTTTCTAATTTTCTCTATACGTCAATGATTACATTAGAATCAAATATAATGGCTGGTATAATTTTATGAGAAGTTTTTATATATTGTATTGCATGCTGATGATACGGTGATATTTTCAGAGACAGCAACAGGTCTACAGCCAATGAGTTTGTGTATGGGCGATATCCACCTTGCGTAAAAATGTGCGTTCATTCATAAACTGTTATATATGCATATAAGGTATAATATAGATTTTCGAAACCGCTCCCCTCTTAGAAAAATTGCTAATACCAGCAACAGAACGGTTTGGAGTAAAGTAAAGGTTTGGTCTCATCACACTCATTACGTATAGAGAGACTGGTAAACATGTCAGAAACTAGTGGCTTGAAATGAAATGTGTACTTTATGTAAATGACGGTACGAAGATAAATATAATTTTCTCTAAAATGTCCTCTAATTGTCCCATAGAAAATCTTCTATCGATCTTTATTACTTGCAAACGTGTGTATAAACTATTATTAATATTGAAAAACGATGATTCAGCAACCGTAAGTATATCATGAGGATATGTGTATAATCCAATAATGCATTACAACTTAAATTGTAACCTCTCGCTTTCTAGTTCTCTGTTCGTCTGTCTGTCTCTCTGTACATTTGCACAAATTCTATATCATCATTATGTATTAATTTATTGTTTCATTTATTCAACGGTGTATTATGTGTGCATAATGAATTATATTGACTATGTGTTTATGTGCATACGTGAAATCAATAAAATTATGTTTCATCTCATTAAAACACGGTATAAGCGATGGCATTTGCTTCAGACAAATTCTATAATGCTATTTCCCTATCTTATCCACATCATCAGCGCTAAATACCTGTCAAAAGGTAAACTTCGATTACAAATGAAAACCACATCCTGTACACTTTAAATGAAGGATAAGCAGTAATTCGTTTTGATCTTGTCATAGAAGATATCTAATAAGACAAAGAAATGCACCTGACAAAGCATCAGACTCTTCAAGTCTGTTCCAAGCGGCTCCTCTAGGAATCGAACTCGGGGAGACAAGTGTGGTGTAGAACGGGAGCATTATCTTCAGGCGAGTTATAGAGAGTACCATCATCAAAGAAATAAATATCGTCACAGTTAAGAAAGTCATGTCTTCACTCTGGATAGGCATTTTATACATAATCGCTTTTTCAAAGAATTATTCAGACCACACAAGGATGAATAACTGGGTCACAAATTAACTAGGGTTTCGTACGGAATTGATGGAAAATGGCAATCAGTATGAAATAATTGAAAAAGCATTGGCACTTACACATACAACTTTGGATTCAGGTTGTTTAATGTGATTAACAGTGTTCGTACTGATTCGCATTATGTCTGATTTTTTTACGATACGCCTCAAGTGGAGGCAAAGAAGTGGTATGTGGGTGGGTGTTAATTTGAAAGTAATGACCATTAATATACCGCAAGATGTATGATCTTCCATTACGAGAGTCCTCCGAATTTGAAGCAAATTATTTCCACTTTAACCTTTTTTCCTTCCGATTTTTTTAATAGAACGATATATCTTTATTGAAGTCCGAATAGGACATTCCACTAGTAATTAAGAACAAATCAAACTTTAATACGAAAATTTTTGTACCAATTATGCTTTTGAGATGCTTCATAATAAAAACAATATAAATGTAGAAGGCAATTTGATTGAAACAGACTATTTGCATATTCAGTTAATCGTCCGTAAGAAAGGACAAACATATAAAGTGATGGGGTCTAAATATTGACCTCGTTGATAGGAGTTTCTTTCTAAAGGTTGGTTAATGCAGCTTTCGTGTATAACACAAGTGCCAGAAATCCATCGCGTTCTTAAAGCGCTGCATTAGTCTAAACACATAACATGTAGAATTTAGTCTAAACAAAATTGAATTAATGCTGATTTCTAGCAAGGTGAAAAGGTATTTCATTGGCATGTAAAACAAACTCATTGATATCTGAAGATAACTTTCAAAACGATCTAGGTAAGATACTTTTTTCGACGGTACATGGTAAATTCACATTGCTAAGTTGTTTCCAAAGCTTGATATATTCTGAAAAACAAGGAAATTGTATTTTGTCTTACGTCGCTCAAAATTTCAGACTTTAAAAGTTCTTTCATTCGCCATGGTCTTAAAATTACCATACAATATGTGACAACTGTACATTATACTAGTCTCAGAAAATTAAAGAAAAGGAAATATAAAGGACATAAAAGTAAATATATCAATCATCGAAGCTCCTGTCAGAGTCGTCAAAGGAGTAACAAGATATCCTTTGCTTAATATGTGGACCAGTCTCAACGACAATATAAGAACTCTTGCTTTAATGTCTTTAAATTTAGCTACGTTTGTTTATAAGCCATCGTTCTACTCTTACCATTTTGACTGGATAGCTTGGCACGTGGTTTTTACATTCATGCTAATTGTTATTATGTTAATCTGGCATATGCATTAAATTTTCCAGAGTCACATATACTCACCTAGACTCACCCAGATTAACCTAGACTCTCCTACTCAAAATGAATGTGATTTTGATGTTTCAGCTTGTTTACGTAAGGTCTTTTGTTTGGATGCGATTTAAAAGAAGCAAAACATTTGTTTTCGAAATCTGATTTTCATAATCTGAGCTCTGCATACTTTGAAATATTTTAAATAATCAAGATTAAAACTACTTTCAGTCTGTGTTTACAGTGACAGTAGGGTTGCTCAAGTGTTTATATAAAAAAGAAATGTTCATGTAGCACATGACAACGGAAACAAACGGGTCGGGTATGCAGCACATGGCAACGGAAACAAAAGGGTCGGGTATGTAGCACATGGCAACGGAAACAAAAGTGTCGAGTATGCAGCACATGACAACGGAAACAAAAGGGTCGGGTATGTTGCACATAACAACGGAAACAAAAGGGTCGGGTATGCAGCACATGACAACGGAAACAAAAGGGTGGGGTATCACAGTCTTAAGCAGATATATACAACTTAATTCAGTTCATTGTTTTGACCCAAATGTAAGTATATTCATGATGCCTGCTAAGAGAGCAGTAAAATGCTTTCTTTTGCTTCAAATGACCTTTTGCTTTTATTTATGTTTCCACGATGTTCGGGGCTACAGAAATGAAAGACTTACATAACGTTTTACATTTATTAAAAAAACAGAATGTACTAACCAGTCAAAGTAATTTAAAATTTAAAAACAAAAACACTAGTAAAGGAATGCAAGCTACTATATGCATATCTGCCTTTTTTACTTCACCACCACCAAGACATGATATCAAGTTAACATTACCACTAGTACAAGAACAACAACTACTACTAAAGCAACGCCAATAACTAATGATACTAGCACGACTACTTCTGTAAAATCTACTGTTACGATGATGGCAACAACAACTAGTACTACTACTACTACTATTGCTGCTTTTGTAACTTCAACTACAATGATGATGACAGGGACTACTACTACTACTACTACATCTATTAGGACCACGACTACTATTACTACCAATACACCCAATAGTTCTGAAATGACTGATACGTCAAGGAAACTGCTAACGATACTTGTACAACAAAAGAAACACCAATAACATACACTTGAAACAGAAGAATATTAGAAGTCCTATTCTCCATCCACGTGATCATCCTGTTAGCTATCCTAAAAGTACATTGTGAATGTCAAGGATGACATGTTTAATTGTACATTGTTCTCATAATTCCGCAATGTTGTGCTAAATATAGACTAACTTAAAACGAATAAGAAAACAAACCATACCCCCCCCCAGCATTATGCTTCCTTTCAAAGATCATTTCAAAGTGGTTCCAACGCTACATAATTTGAACTCATAGTTTTTATAAAACGACATTCAAACCTTGTTGAAATGAACTAAATGGAAGTAATTTGGTGCTCGTTTTTATAGCAGTTGCTATAGAAAATTCAGAAATGAACAATGTGGGAGCAATTTGGTGTTCCTTTCCTAGCAGTTACTACAGAGAATTCAGAAATAAACTGAATGGAAGTAATTTGGTGTTCTTTTTCTACAAGTTGCTATAGAAAATTCAGAAATGAACAGAATGGGAGCAATTTGGTGTTCCTTTCCTAGCAGTTACTACAGAGAATTCAGAAATAAACTGAATGGAAGTAATTTGGTGTTCTTTTTCTAGCAGCTGCTATAGAGAATTCAGAAATGAACTGAATGGAAGTAATTTGGTGTTCCTTTTCTAGCAGTTACTATAGAGAATTCAGTATTATTTGCCAGAAAAGTAATTTAGAGTACCTTAAAAGGCCATGTCAAACACGAAATGAAAATGTGGACCTGGTTATCTATGTGAACAGGTATCATAGTGTTACTTTCTATCTATGCCACGCAACAATTTCCCTGATATCATTTTCAGTGAGTATTAATGCTGTTACCATATCTATGTCAAATTGTTTTAACATCACCGCCATTATGGAGAAACAATATATGGATATCATTATTATCTTTCATCTTTTCCTTTGCCCGTTTGTTTTTCATTTTTATTGTGAACGATGAAAAACTATATTGTACATAATCGCTAACATCACGTGGTTTGTCCTGATCGGAACTGTGTAATGCTATTTGAACTAAAATATATAGGATCTTCCAGATTATTCCTATTAAGACTATCATGCCACGAAGGGACCGGTTAGTAATTAGTGTGGTATAATAAACAAGAAGCAACCCATTAATCTTAAGTAAATGTTACCTAATTATACCGTATATAATAACTTATAGGTCGAATCTAACTACAAACATCTTAATTCACATACAGATAGAGGTACATGTAGCTTCTTGGGAGTAATCAAAGGAGCTGTCAGAGTAGACCATGATCTGTCTTACCGTACTGTTAATTGTGTACATACGGTCGTGCTATACTGTGCCAACTCCCACGGAAAATGTCAGCTAAAATTAAAAGCAAACTAATTGTACAACACCATTAGCATAAACTGCTTATTATATTGGTTCCGACGACCGTATTCACAATAATAGGAAGCAATTCAGTTTCATGGTCTAAAATGTCTAAAATGATTCCAATAATGGATCAATTACGCAGCAGCATCCCACGAGACAGTGCTTTCATTCACCTTACAAATGAAAAACACATCTTTTCTATAGACAAAAAGTCCTTTCGAGAATATGAATATCGTAGCCTATATTTAGATGATTAAAATGACGCCATTTAGGTAATTGAACCTGTACTGAACAATATTTAAGTGAGCAAACATAACGTAAGTGTATAAACTAAATATTATGGAAAGGCACCTGGGTAGATGTGACAGGCTAGTTTTACATCACCATCCACGTCCCTACCCCAAGAAGGTCCTTATGGCTAAAACTGGATAATGACGCATGCAAAAGCCGATCCGTCGAATTGAAAGTATTATGAGCAGTCTTTTCAGTTCAGGAATTTCTGCTGAGAACATGCAGGCCAAGTCGAATAATGGTGATATCACGCCAGGAGTCTTCGGTTCATTCAAAGGTACTAAAATGTTGGCAAAATCGCAATATTAGGCCTCATTGTTATCGCAATTTTCTTGTTCGCACATTATTTAAATATATCATCCTCACGTGGATATAAGCTGGGGGTTGGCATTGAATCAAAAGGTTGTATTTTCAACAATTTCAGAATTGTTGTTGTTTCCACTGCTTTAGCCACTCAAGGCATCACTTACGATGAATTTCCAGCCAGAATATTTTATAATCTGATCGAGGTTCAGCCTTTCTGCGGGCTGTTAGCTCGTTTTTAGCTACTTTGTCAATTACAACCGATATGTTTAGCTCATTGTCTTAAAATTCCCAATTCATTTTTGATTACCACCTATTTCTTATGCTCACAGAGTATGAGCTTAACTACTTTTGCGCAGATGGTCTTATCTGTCAACGCTTTTGACACGTAGTCTGCGGTAGCATTAATATTTGCTTCAGAACAAGTGGATGTGTCAGCCAGGGTTTTGACTTTCATAGTGAGACGGTGGCGAATAACATTTACTGTAATGAAAATAAATCATGCTCAAAGCGGCGATCACAAGGGCAATCACAGTATGGGGGTGGTTTATGTCTATCTATATTATGTGTATTATTTCCATAATAATATTTTAGTTAGGGTTATTCAGTTAATAACTACTAAATACTAATTTTCACCAATGTCCGTAGTACTTTAAGGATGATTCAAGAAAGGGTTCAGACAAGGTTCCAAGGATTCAAGTAAAGAGTACTGTAATTCAAGTAAAGATCACGTGATCTGATATTGAGGACGTGTTCTGAAAGGACACACTGACATAATCCTTCATTAGCTGCTGTAAACCCTGTCATTCTGTTGACTGATAAAGTGATTTCGAAATTATAGCATTATTTATTCAAAGGCACATAATGCATTCTCTCTGATGCGTATTGATATTCTTTAAAAGTATTTCGTAGAATTAGGCATTCTTAGTTGTACTGTCAGTCTTGGAAGAGTTATATGGAGAGGATTGATTCATGTATATAATTAATCATGCTCTAACAATCATTTAAAGAAAATTTGGATTTATAGCTGTCACGGGATTACTGTGAATTCAGTTAAATAAATTTTGAGATTATATCATGGTGATTTCTTCTGTATTGTAGATACATTAGAACATGACTGACTATATTTTGGAATATCTTTGGAACTCATTCAGATTACTCGATGCTTTTGGAGAAAAAAACCATTTAGGATTTAATTTTTTATTCACAATATAGTAAGTTATTGCAATTCCTTCAGTTTTTATCTGAGTGAAATGAATTATATTTTCAGCTGAACAAAACTTGTAGGTTTTGCTATTTCTTGTTAGATGTTATAAAACCAGGCACCTTTAACAGCCTCATATAGTTCTTAGGCAAACGTATTGTGGATCCCGGAGTTTGGGGTCTAGTAGAATTACAAGTCGTGTATTAAGAGGGTGATATGAATGTTGCATTGATCTAAAGCGTGGGGTGTTAGTTTCCTTAACACCTTTAGATCCTGAAATGCACCCACCTTTAATTGTCGGTAGGTTTCCAGACTATTCATTTTTCTGGGCAATTAACGTGATGTGACAGATCATATTGCTTCCAAATATAACCCTGGTTATGTTCTTAGAAAGGCAAGGGACTGTACATACACCGAAGGAATGATTCTGCCCGCGACCTTGTTGTCATATATGGCGTCTATATTATAGGAGCAATCTCACCAAGGAAATACTTAGATTTACCCTGGCTGTTGTTCCAAAATTGAAAATGCTAATACCGCTATATTACTGCACGTTGGCTTTGAGTGCTCTAGGCAACCCGTGTTTCGTCTAATTGATTTATACCCTCGTTCTATCTCATTTGAGCCGGTAATGTGACCCCAAGTTGGCACCCGTGCTCACCCACCAGCAGTTGGTATTCCTTCCCAATGTCAACTTGTTTTTGAGATTTGTGCGAATACTCCTTCGTCCTCTTTAGGATCGTCATGGGGCATTACTAACTCGTGGTCTTTGTTTCTGTCTAGTTACGCCCGCGTAACATGTCAAGGCCATTCTTTAAAGCTCCGTGAGATCTCATTGTAGGAGCTAAAGATCGTCAGAAAGGCTAAGACTACGATCGAAAATGGGGGCCCAAAGTGGCCGAGTGGTCTAAAGCGCTCTCCGTTACAGATCACAGTCATCTCACCCCTGTCCGCGGAGGTTCGAGTCTCGGATTTGGCCGATGTGGGTATGTGAGAAAGCTTGCCAGTAGCTTCTCGTGTATCGGTGGTTCTTTCCGGTGTTTTTCCGGGTTCTTCCTCCGCCATTAATACTGGCCACCATGTATAGCCTATCGTGTGCGGAAAAAATGGCGTTAAACCCTACAGCTACAACAACAACGATCGAATATGCGTCAACACAGTGACCCTAGCGCCATAAGATGTCTCCGGTAGCGAACACAGACGAGATCCGGATTGTAAGGCTTTCGTATAAGGCGTTCGATAAATGACATTACTGCTATAATGTGCCCATAGGGCACCAGTTAATCAAAAACACTGTTCATGTCCCGTCTCTACATCTTTCTAGAAATTAATGGAACAACTAATGATGCTAGTGATAAGCGTAAAACAACCAACGTTTGAGATCTTATGTCGAGCTCAATCGATAGCGGCCATTCGTAATAACTGCCGAGATCCCACCGATGGATATGAATCTTTTGCTCGTTAAGTTCACGATGGCTGTGGCAGCAACGACAACCCCGTAGTCAGGTAGTTCAGCCTCTGATGACAGTATGGCGACAGCATCTTGGGTACTAAAGAAACAATAATTACGTAAACGCATAGTATGCTTGTCGTCTTGCGAGCACTGGTGCTTGTTAGGACTCTACTGTCATAAACTACGTCAAAGTAAACAAAGATTTTAATTATATAATCAATGTTGTAAAAGAAATTATGAAGAACTTATAGTATCATTAGTTGAATATAAATTATTCCTAAAATGATATATTCAAACCCAAGATAATTCAATTTTCCAAATAAATTGTAGATCTTCAAATCCACTGATCTGTCAACAGTCATGTGTCGAAATGGTATTATCCAGAACTCCTTTGAATAATTCACAATAGTTCCATAATAATATTTTAGTTTAATCAGCACCCTGTAATTCCTATGAATAATTCAATAAGTGTTTGCTCTCGAATAATATCTAAACGTAATACTTCTGATTGATGCTGCAAGAAGAACATAAAAGACAAGACAGACCAAATGCATCAAGAACCATGTACCTATATACAAGAATAAGGAGTGAAAACGCATTTTGCTCCTACTAGCTATATATATATATATATATATATATATATATATATATATATATATATATATATATATATATATATATATATATATATATATATAACATGGGTATTTTAATTTCAAGGGTGACATTGTACTCCAGCTTATTGCCATAATCTAATAACAAGACATAGACCAAACTAAATTACGTCCTCAGGCGGGATTAACATGATCAGGTCCGGAGAAATCCCGATTGTTCAAGTTCGAGATCAGGCAACACAAGAATCCGGAGACTACGAATCTAACAAATAGGAATTTGTCGTGGTCGGCATTGCAACGGGGGTTTTAGCCATCGGGTTTCTAGCTTGTCTTCACAGGAAAACAGATAACGGCAATGTACGAGAAAGTTATCGTGATGACATGCACCACAAAGTTTCTGGTCAGCCAGTCGACTTGTCAACAGCACACAGCTTATCAACATGTTTGACCTGATAATTCCTGACAGACTCGCCATCACTTTTTCTGTCAGCGTTTTCAGCATCCATTCCCGCCGCTCAAAATGTTTGTTGTACCCATTCCTTTTGTTATGTAAACCGACATTGTGTGGTTGTGTGGTTGACATGGGTATTAATTGTGGGTAGATGCCTACCTGACTCTTTATATTTTTGTTTCGATTTTCTTTTTATAAACAATATATATTATATAGCAAATACTTGTATATACTTTTACATTACATATTAAGATAATTATTACTTGAAAGTAAGCTTACTTATGTGGACTTGTTGCCTTGGAGTTTCCAGAAGGGATCTTGCTTATGAATATGATGGACAACTCCATTACGATGGCAAAGTAATTCCAGAAAAAGGTTATGGCCCTATAGGTCAAGTGGTCAGTTACATAAAGTTGTTTACTTCAGGATTAATCATTCCGTGTTTTAGCACAGGTGCTGGTGGAAGCAAGTTATGTCCAGATGAACGGTTTTAACAGATGTTTATTAATTGGAACTATAAAGTGTTTTCGCCTCTAAATTACTATTTTGGAACGTATTGTGAATTCCTTCAATACTATTTTGGACTGGCACATTAGCAAATTCCATGTTATCAGAATTAATTCTTAACACCACTGGAATTCATTCAGAATGCTGTCTAGTTTAGGACTTGCGATTTGAATCTTTTAACTATTCGGGATTTAACCCCCATTAATTTAAATTCTTTTTAAAGTTTCTTGTCGTACTCTATGGAAACAGAAATAGGGACAACTGCTTTCACCACTCATTAACTCCTTAAGTTCTCGTACAATTTTTGTATCGATATAGCAGTATTTATTTCATCAAAGAAAACTGGATATAAGTATGGCACATCATTTGATTAGGAATTAACAAGATTTATTTTGTATTTTTATAAAGATGTTTCTTTGCTTTGTTTTATTCCTCCCGAGTGATCTCCAATAGATAATCTTCTTAATTACGAGCTCCTTTTGTCAAGCTACAAAGGTGAGAAAGCATTGCAGGCAATAAAGGACCCGTTATAGAGGTGGATGATCTTAGTAGTAACACCGGTCAAAAGACGGATTACAAAGAAAATGTCTGTCATGTCCTTATAACGGATGACTAGACAGATAATACTCACTGTTCTATTCCATTTAAAAAATTATGACAGAAACAGATACATTGTTTGGAAATCAACCAATCGAAATATGTCAGGGCACTGATATATATATATATATATATATATATATATATATATATATATATATATATATATATATATATATATATATATATATATATATATATATATATATATATATATATAGATGATTAGGTAACGATGCAGATAAGGGCCAGTACACGTGTGTTTCACCAAAAATATGAAACAAAACTACAATTGATTAAGTCCTGAATAATTTCACTTTCATTAAATTCTTCAGAGAACATATATTTATATAATTTTCAAATTGTTGTCCATCGTTTTGAAAACGACGAATATAACTTTTAGAATTACACGCATTCTACAGTGCTACAACGTAAATGGAATGCTGATTGTTAATCTGGTTTCTTTACTGATATGCAACAACACTCTTCAGCATTGGAACCAAATGTTAATGTCATTGCTATTGGGCTCATTGAGTAAAAAACAACAACATTATCGATGAAGACACTATGACATTGGCATGCATTGGTACATAAAGAAGGAATTCGATATTTTGATAGCATTGGTTCATTCATGTGACGCAGATTTAAATTTCTCTTTCAAGAAATAATTCTTGCTTTAGTGGTGAATCTTGAGAAGAGATTGAAACACTATTCGATAATAATTTGAGTGATTACAATTCTTTCAAATATCATGTAATTAGAAAGAATTAAATAAAAAAGGAAAAGGAATACAGAAAGTTCTGTCGAACGTATAATTACTATAAAATGGATTCATAGCGTAAACATTGCACGATTTAACAAAATGAAACCCATGTGAGGTTTGGAATCGATTTAAGAGGCCAAAACATTCCAGTAATTATTCCAGTGATTGAGCCATACCAGAACAGTAGGTAATGGGGGCTGTTTAGGGACAATGGAAATCCAAGTCAAAAAGGTCGTGGGCACGAATAAGGACAAATGGGAATGTAATATGGACAAACCCTGTGGCGGCTGTTTAGGGACAATGGGAATTTAACATCTGACTATACATACATATATATATATATATATATATATATATATATATATATATATATATATATATATATATATATATATATATATATATATATATAGGGTCAATAGGAATGGAACAGGTGGGGTGACGTAACAGTACTGAAGATTAGCAACAATGTAGCAAGGGGCTGACCTCAATCGGAGCAAACAGTGGAGGAAAAAACCTAGAACGCTTGGCGGTAACGGGACTGGCGGACCAGACACAGAAATAACACAGATAATATAGATTATACAAACATAAACAACTGTACAAATAAATAAATATTTTTAGGTAAGAAAGCAAATCTTTCGAGGCATATGAGTGGCCCTGAAAAGGGCCTTTGGGTTCTCCTTCTTCTTCTATTTTCTCCAGTTCTTCCACAATCTCCTCACTTTCTCAATGATTCATTTCTTCTTCTTTTCCATCTTTTAAATCCAGTCAGGATGCCCCAAAGATCTAAGTGTTTCTTGAACCTTCACCCAGTTTTAATTTAGTTTGTCAAATTCCTCTTTTTTCTTTCTGTTTTCTTTGTCCTTTCTTTCTTTATCCCACATTTCTTTTATCTTCTTCACTTCTTCTTCCAGCACTTTTCTTATTATTTCTTCTCCTTTTTTAGTTAGTTCAGTCCCCAGTTCACTAAAGACCACTCTGTCCAATGCAATATGTCTTCTAAATAACACCTGACTTTCATTACATTATCAAGGGCCTCCTTCAATGTGCCCACTCTCACATATGGAAGTTGAATGAAACCTCTTAAATTTTCTACTTTCTCATCTATCATGCCTTGGACCAGATCCCTGGCTACTTTCAGGCTGGTAACTTGACTTGAAACAAAGTCCTTGGTAACTGGATACCTCCATTCGTTCTCTAACCTTTCCACCTCACAGGCGGCATCCACTATCCAGTACCAACTGTCTTTAAAGTCGTTAAAGAACTATATTGCCATCTTCGTTTATTTAATGTTGAATTGCGCGAACGACGAACGCTTTGACTTTATGTTTGTCAGGCACGCACCTGAAGGAAAACATCCTTTACACTCACAGCACATATTATCTACTATCAACACACGGGAATGATAAAAACAAATTCTTACTATACTATCCACAAGCCCAAATATACTATCCACATACGGGAAGGAGAAAAACAAACCCAAATATTCCATCGACACACGGGAATGAGAAAACAAACCCTTTTTATATAATCCACGAAACGAAAATATAATATCCACACACGGGAAGGAGACAAAACAAACCAAATTCTACTATCCACACGCAGGAATGAGAAAAACAAACCCTTACAATACGATACACAAAACCCAGTTATGATATCCACACACGGGAAGGAGAAAAAGTACGCCAAATATACTATCTACACACGGGAAGGGAAAATCAAACCCATATTATATTAGTCACAAAACCAAAATATACTATCCACACACGGGAAGGAGAAATAAAAACCTTACTATACTATTCACGAGCCCAAATATACTATCCACACACGGGAGGGAGAAAAACGAACCCAATAGATCATCCACACAGAAGGGAAGGGAAAAAACCACACACTCTTCTATCCACACAAACGTACGAGAACACTTACAATTCCCAAAAATAAACTATCAACACCAGCGTATGCTCACTTATCCAAACACACACTCTACTATCCACACAAACGTATGTGAGCTCTCTCTCTCTCTCTCTCTCTCTCTCTCTCTCTCTCTCTCTCTCTCACACACACACACACACACACACACACACAAGTATAATCACACTAATCCGCACTCTCTCAAATTGGCAATTTACAAAGTCTCTTTTCTTGAGTACTGGGGTAGCCCTGCGAAGGGCTGTTTTTTTATATATAAATACAAATGCACCTAGATAATAGTTACATCTCCCGGGTTTGGCACCACAGACACATCTGCGGCTCCAATCCTGCTCCCAATCGATTCGTGTTGCTGTGAGGGATGAGGGAGGTTGACTGGCTTCACTCTCTCAATCTTCACTTTGAGGGATAGTGAAGACTTCCATCTCTCTTCTAACATGCCACACGCGTGGATACTTTGGCTTTCTTATTTCGTCATCCCAGTTTTCAGTCTCGCGAACCACTGGTCTTTGTACTGGTGGCAGAGGTTGTGGCTGTGGTTGACGCAGTTGTGGTGCCGGGCTTCGTGATCTAATAGGATGGCCTGAGGTAATTTGTCTGTTTAACAACATAAAGTGGTAAGGTAAGTAAAATTGTTGTTGTTTATAATTCCAGAGTTCTGCGGCTGTCCGAGGGGTCCCTAGCAGTAAGAGGAGTGTCTCCGTCCAAAATGTTGTTGTTCGAGTGGAGATTGACGATGGAGGCAAGATTCTCGTTGGTCCTATTCGAGTATTTCAGGGAAAGATTGGGAAGAAAGTAACCGATGAAACTGCTCAATAAAATGGTCCACAATTGTTTGTCTCCTTGTTCCAAACTAAATTGGCAATGGACGCACCGATGACTTAATACACCACTAAGATTTGGCAGAAAAAGACGATTTGCGTTTTAGAAACACGTTCTCCACACCACGTCCACAAGGGTTGTTTTAGTAAATATTGCAGAGAAGAACTGGGTGACGGAGTGGTCACTGCAGTGGTAGCGGTAGCTGAGTCTGTGTTCAAGGGCATGATGGTCACATTTTTTTGTAGTCGATGACTTGTGAAGCGTCGATCCAAGAATCAAAACTAGGAGGATATCCTTCCCAACGCAAAATGACTTCTTTGACACGTGTTTTTTCCACTTTACGGGTTCTTCTTTCCAGAATGCTTTCGATGTCGTAAACTTCGTCTTCTTTTTGGTCAAGCGTTGTAAGCAAGTAAAACGTTCCTTTTAACACTTCCCCGTTCTTGTCTTCCAATTTATAGACGTAAAGATGACGACCATGCACTCGTCTATTGACACAAAACAATTCGGTGGTCCAGTTGAGTAAATCACCTTTGTCGAAAGTGCATTTGATTTTGCCAATGCGCACCCAATATCCTACTGTCAACATTCCACCTTTCTTAGGGAAAGTCACCATCTGAGACGTACCAAACAGCCGCTTGAAAACGGCCACTTTGTTGTCGGGAGTCACTTCTTGGAGGAGGGAGCCACGTCCGATGCTTCGATGGTAAGAATGGTTGTACGATTGAACCAAGTGTGGTAAGCCGTCGATGTGCTTGAGAGTGTGTTGATGTGTAAAATATTTCCACATGCGTTTTTCCAGGTACGTTGGAAACGTTCCACGGTGCTGGCTTTGGTTTTGGGACTGTCCGTGCTCAAAAGATGAATGTCACGTTTTTTTTTTAAATCGTTTTGGAAAGCTTGGTTCAGAAATTATGTGCCTTTGTCAGTTTGCCATCGAAGAGGGTGACGACCGCTTTGTTTCAAAACCAGTTGGAGGGCTCACACTAATTCGCTGCTCGATTTGGAAGTCAATGGCACGACCCAGGTAAATTTGGAAAAGACGTCGATGACACAAAACAAATATTTGTAGCGACTATTGTAGGTAGCTAAATGTGAGACATCGGCTAAATCGGCTTCCAATTGATGATCGATGCCCTCCAATCTCGTGTTCGTCGAATGGATTTATGTAAAGTGTACGTGGCTTGTTCTTGTAACCATCGTTGAACTTGAGGTAAACGGAGACTTTTAAGGCAGGTATTGGCAGCACGATACAATTTCTGTACTCCTCCGAATCCCGCATAATCGGATGGATCGTTGTAAATGCTGCCTAACACCTCCGTTTTTGTTCATATGTTACCCACTCTTCACTGATGCTACTCTTTTTTTTCAGATGGTATTTTCATGGTTTGTAATACTTTGCCTGTCCTGCGAGGGATAGGTGTCGAGGAGGAGGAGGTCTGAACAGGGGTAATCGGTTCTTTTTTCACTTCCGTCTTCAGCTTCCTTTTCTCTTGTAATGGGATGGACATCATCTATTTAATCCATCCAATTCCGGATGTAGGTGGTGTTCTAAACTTGCATACTTTCTCTAGTGGTGTTGTTAACTTTCGTACTTTTTCTGGCGGAGTTTGAAACTCTCGATTTTCTGTCTTGGTCACGGGGGGTAGTGGTTGTGGTGGACTTTGCATCAGGGTCTTGAAATCTTTCAGGTGGTCAGAGCTGTTTCGTCTAAAGCTTTCTGGTGAAAGAGTTGCAGCCTTGCATCAATTGATCGTACTTTTGTGATTTGTCTGTTTCGGACAACTCTGCGATTGATAAATGTCTGAAATTCGTATTGTAACTGAGATATCTTGGTCAATTAGGAATGCGTTGTTCTTGCCATCGATGGCATTCCATCCATCGTTCGTAAGGCACTAGAACCAGTTTTCGTCCTTCCATTCGATTTCAATGGTCACATCTGAGATTTTTGGACTCCAGAGATCCCTTTTATCTTCTTGGTCCCTTTTTATCTTCCTCCCCCGAGTGCTCCCAGCATTGTTCCCAATACTCCTTTCAACAAGGGTTCTAGCAGCAGAGGCTAAATTCCTCCGCGTTGTACCAAGAGCTTTTTCTTTTGATAAATGGGGATTTGCTTTTGAACCATTTCGCGAAGAACGTGACAATGTTTAATCAAGTATTTGTTTGGTGTTTAGACAAAGGTATTGTGCCTTTCAAGACGTTCAAACAACATTCGATCCCCATGTTTGGCTAAACGAGGAGACAGCCATTTCCTTTTCTTTCCCTTGGGTTTAGAAGAGGGATGGCTTCTGGTGGGTGACATCTTTGGGTGTTCATGAGCACTAAAACACTGATTCGCATTGCTTTGCGAATGTAAGTTTGCGTTCTGGCTGAAGTGTCTATGCTGTGGATAGGAGCTGTTTTCTGGGGGCTCTTCTTTTCCTGGGGACTTTTTTCTTTTTCTGCGGACTTTGTATTTTCCGGGGCTGTGCCCTGGTCTTGACATTGCTGCTCTATTTCTTGTTTGGGCTTTATTTGGCTCTTTGGGATGGCATTTATCTTGGGGAGATCTTTGGGGACATTAGTATCCCATTTTAAGAGGGAACCAATGATGACACCTAGAGAACCGCTCCCTCCAGGCTTCAAAATGATTTGCTTTGTAGTTTGAGTGTCAATACGGGGAACAGCCAGTTGCGTCAAGGCTACTTTGTCTTTTTGAAAAAAGCTTTTGGTTTGATGAGGAATGTGAATGATGCTTTGCAGTAATTGACGTGCTGTCACCGTACACCATCGTAAGACATTTTGAGACTGGCTTCTAAGGCACGAGCTCGTATTTGTGGATTTTTTTTGCGACTGATGCCGTACCAGGCACGAATCAATTTGACGGGAAGATGAGACTGAGTGACGTAATGTTGACGCTGTGTGAGACAGACCCAAAGTGTCCAACGTTTTTATAGATTTATTTTGTTAAATCGACGTGTATAGGACAAGCCATCTGTCTTGACACCAGCCGTGAAACAAATGGGTACGAAATCGCAAATAATCGAGGGGGGTGTTTAAATCCACGAATAAATATTCGTGTGTGGTTTGAATGGCATCGTCGTACTCATGAGTCAGCCGAGGCGTTCCTAACTGGTTGGCTAAGACGTGCACATGCGATTTATCTCTAGGGCTTTTAAACAAGACCACCTAATGAGCTTTGAGACTGATGGCTCGATGGGCTTTACTTTGCTGAAACACCTTTTGTGTAATGTAAATGACAATGCCATTAAGATGATGCCCTTTGCGCGTAAAACACAGATTAATTTCTTCTTCGTCTTCTCCTAACATGTTGAAAATGATCAGATGGGTTTGACTGGGGTCAGTCATGATTCCGTCGTCTTCGCTAGGAATGCATTCCACAAACACGAAGGAATCGCCTTGACCTTCTCGCAAAAGGCTGTACGCCGATTGCCACTCTTTCTAATACCACACCATCCGTTGAGGTGGACATCGATCAAATGATGTTTATGTTCGATCGAACGTTTGACAAATTCTGTTTTCTTGAACCGCTAGGTCCAGCAATAAACATGCTAAAGGGATGGCGAAGATACAAGGACTCCCAACTTTGAAAGTGGAGGAAGAGGGAGCAGAGACAGCAGAGGTAGCCATAGTGCAAGAAATGTCACTTTTTCGTCACAAAAACAGACAAGACAAGAGTTTTTGTACTTTTCAGGAAACGTTTATTGCAAGTTAAAATGGAACAATACGAAAGACAAAAATACATAAAAGCCCAATGCTTAAGAACAAGAATAAAACACATCAAAACGATCAAAGTGGAATATACACAAGTGACTGTACAACATGGTTTTGGTAACCAAGGTATCCTAGGGACAGTGTGTAATGTTCCTAGAGTCTCTACTCTTCTAGCACTGTCATAAGCACAGGTTTAAAAGTTACTTTTTTTCCCTGGAGTTTTGAATTGAGGATCACAAATCTTGGGCATAATCGGCCACGTCTGTGGTCCAAGCTTCAAAACCCCAATTTTTCCAGTCACGTACATCATTCAATGAGGATTTAAGTCACACGCTACCCACACATCGTCATACAGACCTGTGGTACCTAAAAGTTTACGGATTTCTTTTCCCCGTAGAGGTCGAGAAGTATCCAGATGAAAACGCAAGGTTTTGAACTAAATGAGTTTTTCGTGCTCATTTAAAGGGACCAATATCGTGTTTTGTTTGGTGGTAAGTACTATTCGTAAAGAGTCCACAAGGAATCTCTTGGCAAACGAAATCCCAGAAAGGAAGTCGCTAAGACACACCACACGTCGACCCCAATTCATTGGACACATTTCTCGTAATAAGTGTTGATAATCCTCCACTGTCTGAATAGTGTAATTGATTTCCTTTCACGTAATATTTTGTATCACTTCTGATAATTGCTGTTGCATGGTAGCCTGTTTTTATACCTCTTTTGTCGGAGGCAATACGTGTACTTTCTGCCCAGAGATAATCGTAGTATCGGAGATGATCCAGTGAAGAATAGAAATGATTTAGTCACTAACGTGCATGTCACGCTTCATTCAGAAATTTCCTCTTGAACTACAATTACGTTGTGTGAAAGATTTTGGTAACCCTCTAACTATTCTTCTGGAATTCGTTGTAGTAAGTCTACCTTGTAGCACATAGAATCAGCAGTAACAAAATAATCCGTTGTGCCACTTGGTAGTTGATCAATGTCTGACAGCTGGACCACATTCATCTGAATCAGTCCTCTTATACTATTCAGGTATCAGTGTTTTAAACACCAGTGAATTAACGGATGCAATTGTTCTTTGTGTTTCATTTGTATTTTGACCAGCTCTCGGTAAATGCATTCTCCCAACTACACAGGCAAACCACGAATATTCTCTTGTAAATTATCTTTGATCATGTCATACTAAACCCTCTTCTGTCGGAGGTAATAAGCGCATTTTTTAACAGCATCGGTTTTATTTTAGTTCCGTACAAAAATGGTTTAGTCACTAACTCACACACGACACATCTTACAGAAGTTTCTTCTTCAACCAAGATTTCTTAGTGTGAAAGATTTTGGTAATCCTCTAACTCGTCCGTTGGTATTAGGTGTATTAGGATCACCTTGTAAGTAGAATGAGCGGCATCGAAAACTTATGAATCTCAGCCGAATCATCAACGTCCAACCAATGGAACACTTTGAAATGAATCAGTCCTCTTATACCCTTCAGGTTTTAAAATTGGTGACGTGACAGATGCAATTGTTCTTTCCGTTGAACTTACCAACTCTAGGTAAATGCGTTATCTCAACTCCATAGACAAACCACGAATGTTCTCTTGTAAATTATCCATCCAATGATTACTGAGTGCGTCCCTCTAAAAGTATGTAGTGACACTTCGGAGACAATCGAGCATGTTCCAAGTATGCCGAATCTTTGTGTTCTCACTCGAATAGTGGCACATCCCAACTGAAGCACTTGACTTTAACCCCTTTTCCCAAGTAGAAAAATCCGGTTCTGGCTAATTCTTCGGGGGTATTTTCTCCCAGATGTTATCCTTTCACTTTACACTCCGTGCGCACATCTCGGTGTTTGTCCCGGTATTCGTAGCCGTAATTGTTATGACCGCCACTAGCGTCCTTTTGTCCAGGCTCCTAAACGGTCTCCTTTGATGTCATTGTGACGTTGACCCGGGCGATCGATGTAGATGCAACTGTCCGTGTCAAAAGAGAGGACGCGATCACCAACAGTTCTAAAGTTTCGTACAATTTTAAGCGAGCATGGGCTGTCACGTAAGCTGCAATGATGACATTTCCAAATTCGCCAGCACTGTAAAATGTCCTAGTTCTTCTTCGTAATTGACTAAGATCAAGTCCTCACGAACGACGTCTACGTGTTTCATGTATTTCGTTTTGTTCTGAATCATCTGGAAGTACTGGGAAGGTTCAGTCAAATACTCTGTCTTGGTGAAACACGGTCATTGTGCCATTTTGCCCCACAAGCAATTTAACATCATATTGGCAAACGATCGCCTGTCTTTGTTTTTCTCGATGTGGTATAAAGTGATGCCTTCCTACTCCCAGTATTTCTCCTTGATTTTGTTTTGGTCTTCGGGCGTGTGGCACCAGGAAGAATAGTCGATGGCTTCTTGCTTCATTTTCAAAAAGTAATCCACGTAGTCTGCGAAAATGCCTTTCTGAGTCTCGTCGCCCTTTGTCGTACTGTTCTGTCTTGGGAAAGTTGTTAACTACGTACACTTCTAACAGTTTGTATCCCAGGTCCAGAGCTTTGAACAATTCCACGCTGACCCACTTTCCCGTCAAGGCGCGTTCTTCCTGGGTGTGCTGGTAATGCTGGTCCAGGTTACACGTTTCGGCACAAGTGCGCACAAATGAAATATCAGTGTTCCTTGGCAAGGTGAGGTAAAACGGGATGGCAGAAGTCGGTGGAAGGCGAGACTTTGCACTTGATCAGTCCTTCTTATTGTCGAATGTTGTCCAAGTCATTGTGTTCCGTCAGCAATTGCGGAAGCCCTGCGAGAAAACGACAATATTTGCACAAGTAATGATACAGCAAACACACGTTCTCTTCGTCGGCTTGATACAGCAAACAGGTCGCATTTGTCCGTTCTCCGTACAAACTGTCTTGCGGGTTCAGTGGGTCAACCAACTTTAGCTTTACACGATGCGTTTAAACTCGGATGGTTTCCAGACGGTGATCGTAAGCATGTTCCGACATTTCCACCACTTGGTATAATTGTTGATCTAACTTCAAGCGTCGCTTCCAAGTTGCCTGGTACAAGTCTTCCATGGTCCGTTGTAAAAACTGAGTTTTAGTGTCATGTTCAGGGTAACAGAGGGGACATCCTTAAAAAAGCAACCGTTAAACTCGTACACGATCTTGGGGTTTTCTAAGTCCCAACCATCTGCTGAATACGTTCCGATGGTCTTTCGCCTCCTTCGTTGCGGGCGTGTTGGATCTATTTGTCTTGGTTGTCGAACAAGCGTTGGACTTTGACCGAGTATTGACGTTTGACAAAGTTGGTCGTTTGAGGGCGGATGACAGCCAGGGTGTTTTCGGGCATGAATCATTGGCAGTACACGAAAGAACACGCTTTGGCAAAGGTGCAGGCCTCTTTCATAGTATCGCTCTCTCCGTGTTCCATGAACAATTCTCGAATATTTCCACAGCAACGCCGTAAAATGTCCACGTCGGAACGACAATACTTTAACATTTCTTCCTGAAAGTCGATGAGGTCCGAGGCGTGAGCCTGGTCCCAAGCGTCGAAAGCTTCTCGTTGTTCGGTACGCATGTTGTTGTGGTCGTAGTCGTGAGCCTCAAGCAAATGGGGTTGAACGTCATGTTGATTGGCTTCGATATTGAAAACGTGCGGAACATAACCTTTGGCCATTTCTGTCATTCCATACGTTTTAGGCATACGACTCAAAGTCATGACCAAGTAGCTCATAGAACCTTTAAACTGTACTTGTTGCACTTGCATGGAAATGATTTTGGCTCCGTTCAAATTTATTTAGGACGTTCGGTACTTTGTTCCGTATAGCATCTCAAAAGAAAATGCCCATCGTATCCCGAGAAATTGTAAGCCATGACCGTGGCATGGCGATGACAATCTCCATAACGTTCGATGATCTCTTGGCTCCAAGTCTCGTCGATTGGGTCCAAGAGTTTTGGGCGAAATCAGCTAGCGTGTTCGGTCCCCGAAAGATTTCTTCACGTCCTCCAGGAATCATGCTGCAGTGAGTGCAATGACTAAATATAGGCTCTTGGATGCATTTCTCGCACGCTCGATGACCCACGCATAAATTATGAATATGAATGCCGGTCTCTTGCATGCATTCGAAATCGAAAAAGATGAAATTCCCTTTGTTCTGGTCATCTTCCTCTTCTTGCTTGGAATTATATTTTTGAATGTACCATTCGTGTTCCAAGTCCACGATTGGTGACAAATGTGGCATCATTTCTTTCCTCGACATACGAGTGCCTTGGCACTATTGGTACTTATGCCTTGTCCCCAAGTGGGGCACAATCTCAGCAGTTGACAAGCACTTTTCTGCTGTTAACCTTGAGTCTTTAGATGTTGTTAACAGGCTGGACTGACAAATGTGTGCTGATAAGCAGGGCAATGTACACGTTCTTGTCCTTCGTCCATACAAGGTTGAGATGCCAAACATTACTCACATTTCGATCAGCAATGCTTGTGTTCCTCTCGATTGTTATAGCCATAGTCACATGTCTCACGTTAATAATTGTATCCCATGAATGGGGCTATACTGGTAATGTCATCGAAATCAGCGTGATAATAGACTTGAATGTATTTTCTGTCTTTGAAACTTTGCATCGAAACAACAAAGGATCCTCACACTTCTTGAGGATGCACATTCAAGGTGTAGCGAGGAGCAAGGACATTATGCAATTTGCGCTTTTCAGGAATGCCACAGGGTGTGTCTCTGGATAGCCCCGCTTGCTTTGACAAGAGTTCTGCTTCTCTTTGTTGTTTGGCTCGGTTCGATTTTCGAATGTTCTCCCAGGTTTTTTTTTCCATTCTACCGTGTCGTTCTTGTCGGCATACGTTCATCCAACCAAGATGGCCCTGGCTAAATACATCGGGTCTTGAGGGTTGTTAATTTGTACGAGACTCTTTTAGGTGCTGCTTCACATTGTCGTTTCAGTGTGGTTAAAAAGAATCCCACACCACGGCGATGAAGCCCTCTGATTTTCTCCAGCGGTACGTCGGACTTGAAATCTTTAAACTTCACCGCGCTGGTGTAAGCCGTCGTTCTAAATTTTCTAGAGGAGTCCATTTCAGTCTCTCGATTATGGTAGTTATTTTCAGGGTTTACTAATGGTAGTGAACTTTGGTTGCGTGTAGACTCTGGATTCTATCTCACTCGTGTCATCTTCAAAATCACTGGCATGAATTTGTGCCAAGACTTCAGCTACTGTACGTGGCGATAAATCAAGTTTCTGACCCTTACTTTCTTCTCCCATCTCCGTGACATGATGCGATCGTTTCATCTTGACTGCATACAGTCAAATGACTACATTTTAAACGCCTTGGGTGACTTTATATCTATGCCAAATCGGTGTATATATAATGGATGTGTGTCTTCCCTTTCAGTATTCATTTCACTTTCAAGCCAACCAGAACGATGGAAGAGCCCACACATATCGAGCTTCTTATCAGAGCTTTGCGAGGTGTAATAAGAACGTTTTTTCAGACAAGCCGACGGACTACACACCCTCCTTTCGAGAATAAAGTCAAGATACTTGCTATATCTGTAAGAAGAAAGGACATTGGTCTCAGAGTGTCCAGACCGTCAACAGAGAAAAACAGGTGCTAGAAGATACAAACGTCAAGATACTTGTCATCATTGTCAAGACAAAGGACATTAGTCTTCATAATGCCCTAAGAACAACATGAGCAAGAGGACAAGGGACAAGAGAGGTTCCAAACAGGAAGAAAACGAGGTACCGCACTTAAAGGAAGAACTCAGATACGTGCTGAAAGAGAAAAATGAAAAGAAAACAAGACGAGAAGAAAATGAGGAGGAAGGAGAGTAAAAACCTGTGAAAGTGTAGAAATTCATAAAACAGAGATAGTAAACAAAAACGCAGAAGATTTTGAACTTTTTAAAGTGATGTGTTGTGTTGTTAATTGGATTGTACCAGAATAGACCAGACAGAAAACATATGTGGCCCTTAGTTTTGATTTTTAGAATAAGAACCTACGCTCACGCACTCACTCACACGTACATCATGGGTAAAAATGGGCTTTTGAGTTTAAAATTATTGTGGTAATTGAAATACTATTTCTTTTCGAGAGAAGTGGGTGGCCCTGAAAAGGACCGTTGGGTATTAGTTTGCTTTAAAAAAAACAACTCAGGAACGGGTCTTAATCATCTTTAACTGTTTTAAGTGTTTGCCAAGGCTAAGACCTACGTTTAATCTAGCTCCGGTCGATGATTTGGTAGAAAGCACTATTGGTGGTATCGCAGGCGCAGTAACACGGCTGGGTTGTTTGGCTCTGGAAGGTCTTTTTCTCTTGGGTCGTATTAAAGAAGTCTGATACATTTGTTTCTGACTCCTTAACTCTGCTAAAATGTCTATGAGTACCGTTAGGCTTTCACTATTCTCCTTCTCTCTTAGAAATTGTCTCTTCTCTGCTGCTTCTTCCTGTCGTTTCCTTCTTGCCTTTTCTTCTTCTCGCTGTTGCTGTTGTTCTGCCTCTTTCCAATGTTGCAAAAATTTCTCCCATTCTTCTTTTTGTCTCCGTTTCAAATCTTCGACGTGTGGTAAAGAAGGAGAAAGTGGCGAAGGTATTGGAACAAATTATTGCGATGAAGAAAGAAAATAGACTAAATCCCAATTAAAATTGATCTCTTCCGGAAGTAGGCCTGTGTTGACTTTGGTAGCCGCTGCTATACCATTACTTCTCGTCTCTACGGCCGGTGTTTTCTTAGTTTCCGTCATGTTTGAAAACTATGTTGCATGGATTCACTGCGCACAGACGTTAGCGCATCTATATAGGGAATGTGACGTCACAGACTGCTTTCTTCGGATTGGAAGACCGACTCCGTGTTGGGACTGAATTTTGTAACGCGTGTTTGGATTGGTGAATAAACAATTCGTTTCGATCCACCCTTTCACTATAAATAACAAGTTCAGTTAATTCCCTTCGCTTGTTCTCGTCACAACCGTGACGTCACCTCACCTGTTCCATTCCTATTGTCCATATTACTGTATTGAAATAGTTTGAACTGCAAAATATGTCACTAAATGTGATCTAAATGTTTCTGGAAAAGATACTCACACTGAAAGAGAAACTAAATTTAGGCGTTTCCAGATGGAATTTATCATTATAAAGTGATGCCGTCTGGTATTAAACACACACACACACACACACACACACACATATATATATATATATATATATATATATATATATATATATATATATATATATATATATATATATATATATATATATATATATATATATATATATATATATATATATATATATATATATATATACTAAGTTCTGTACTGGGTCTGAAATGTCGAGGTTCATATCACCACTGACGACTAATTTCCGCACCGGGGTTCATAGCAGGATAAATGTTTAATTTCTGTACTGGTTCTAGGATTTCGAGATTCAGAGAACGATATATAACTAGTGTCTATACAGGGTCTGAAATATCGAGGTTCATAGCACCATAGACGTTAGAATTCTGTACTAGGACTGGAATGTCGAGGTTTTTAGCACTATAGATGACTAATTTCTTTACTTGGTCTAAAATATCGTGTTTCATAGCACGATATATGACTTATATCTGTACTAGGTATACAATGTCGAGGTTTATAGTTCGATAGATAACTAATTTCTGTACTGTGTTTAACAAATCGAGATTCATAGCCCGATAGATGACATTTTTTTTGTACTAGGTCTGAATTGTCGAGGCTATATAACTATAGATGTCTAGTTTCTGTACTAGCTTGAAATGTCGAGGCTGATAGCACTATATATGACTAATTTCTGTTCTGGGTCTGAAACCTCGAGGTTCATAGCATCATGGATGACTTTTTTCTGTACTGGGTCTGAAACGTCGAGGTTCATAGCACAATAGATGACTATTTTCTGAACTGGTTCTAAAATGCCGTGGTTCATAGCACCATAGATGACTATTTTCTGTACTGGGTCTGAAACGTCGAAGTTCAAAGCACAACAGATGACTAATTTCTGTACGGGTCTAAGAGGTCGAGATTCATAGCACAATAGATGACTGATTTCTGTACGGGTCTAAGACGTCGAGATTCATAGCACAATAGATGACTGATTTCTGTACGGGTCTAAGAGGTCGAGATTCATAGCACAATAGATGACTGATTTCTGTACGGGTCTAAGAGGTCGAGATTCATAGCACAATAGATGACTGATTTCTGTACGGGTCTAAGATGTCGAGATTCATAGCACAATAGATGACTGATTTCTGTACGGGTCTAAGAGGTCGAGATTCATAGCACAATAAATGACTGATTTCTGTACGGGTCTAAGAGGTCGAGATTCATAGCACAATAGATGACTGATTTCTGTACGGGTCTAAGATGTCGAGATTCATAGCACAATAGATGACTGATTTCTGTACGGGTCTAAGAGGTCGAGATTCATAGCACAATAGATGACTGATTTCTGTACGGGTCTAAGAGGTCGAGATTCATAGCACAATAGATGACTGATTTCTGTACGGGTCTAAGAGGTCGAGATTCATAGCACAATAGATGACTGATTTCTGTACGGGTCTAAGAGGTCGAGATTCATAGCACAATAGATGACTGATTTCTGTACGGGTCTAAGATGTCGAGATTCATAGCACAATAGGTGACTGATTTCTGTACGGGTCTAGTATGTCGAGATTCATAGCACAATAGATGACTGATTTCTGTACGGGTCTAAGATGTCGAGATTCATAGCACAATAGATGACTGATTTCTGTACGGGTCTAGTATGTCGAGATTCATAGCACAATAGATGACTGATTTCTGTACGGGTCTAAGATGTCGAGATTCATAGCACGTGGTAGATAGAATGATGGATGAATACTTTATATACATGGTCTAAACTGTCGTCGTTCATAAGACCATAGATGACTAAATTATGTACTGGGTCTACAATGTCGATGTTCACTGCATCTTAGATGAATTATTTATGTTCCTGGTAAAAAATCTCCTGGTTCTTAGCACGATGTATGACTAGTTTCTGTACTATGTCTGAAATGTCGAGGGTTATAACTCAATAGATGACCAATTTATGTACTGAGTCTAAAATGTCGACGTTAATAGCACCATTGATGACCAATTTCTATTCTGTGCCTAAACTGTCGTGGTTCATAGCACCGTTGCTGTTTAATTTTCTGTACTAGCTCAGGAATATTGAGGCTTATAGCGTTATAGATGACTAATTTATGTACCTGATCTACATTGTCTAAATTCATAACACCATAGACGACTAATTTCTGTACTGGGTCTACATTGTCTAAATTCATAACACCATAGATGACTCATTTCTGTACCTGATCTACATTGTCTAAATTCATAACACCATAGATGACTCATTTCTGTACTGGGTCTACATTGTCTAAATTCATAACACCATAGATGACTAATTTCTGTATAGGGTCTACATTGTCTAAATTCATAACACCATAGATGACTCATTTCTGTACCTGATCTACATTGTCTAAATTCATAACACCATAGATGACTAATTTCTGTACTGGGTCTACATTGTCTAAATTCATAACACCATAGATGACTCATTTCTGTACTGGGTCTACATTGTCTAAATTCATAACACCATAGATGACTCATTTCTGTAGCTGATCTACATTGTCTAAATTCATAACACCATAGATGACTAATTTCTGTACTGGGTCTACATTGTCTAAATTCATAACACCATAGACGACTAATTTCTGTACTGGGTCTACATTGTCTAAATTCATAACACCATAGATGACTAATTTCTGTACCTGGTCTACATTGTCTAAATTCATAACACCATAGATGACTAATTTCTGTACTGGGTCTACATTGTCTAAATTCATAACACCATAGATGACTCATTTCTGTACCTGATCTACATTGTCTAAATTCATAACACCATAGATGACTCATTTCTGTACCTGATCTACATTGTCTAAATTCATAACACCATAGACGACTAATTTCTGTACTGGGTCTACATTGTCTAAATTCATAACACCATAGATGACTAATTTCTGTATTGGGTCTAAGATGTCGAGGTTCATAACACGATCTATAACCAATGTCTGTACAGAGTATGAATTGTCGAGGTCCATTGCACCATAGACGACATACCTCTGTACTGCGTCTAAAAAGTCGAGGTACATACCACGAATGGAGAATTTTGTTTTACTGGGTCTAAAATGTCGTAGATCAAAGCAACATAGATGACTAATAACTGTACTGGGTATAAAATGTAGTGTTTCATAGCACTATACATGAATAATCTCTGTACTAAGTCTGAACTATCGAGGTTTATAAAACGATATATGAATAATATCTGTTCTGGGTCTAAAATGTCGAGGTTCATAGCACGATATATGTTAACTTCTGTACTGGATCTAAACTGTCGAGATTCATAGCACGATATATGTTAACTTCTGTACTGGATCTAAACTGTCGAGGTTCATAGCACGATATATGTTAACTTCTGTACTGGATCTAAACTGTCTTGGTTCATAGCACGATAGAAGATTCATCTCTGTACACGGTCAAACATGTCCAGGTTAATAGCACGAAATTTAACTAATTTCTGTACTGGGTCTTAATTGTCGAGGATTAAAACACGATAGATGGCTAATTTTTCTTCTGGGTCAAAAATGTCGAGGTTCAAGGCAATTGAGGTGACTAAATTCGTTACTGTGTCTAAAATTTCTAGGTTTATAGCACCATAGATCATTAATTTCTTTATTGGTTCTAAACTGTTGTGGTTCATAGCAAGATAGATGGCAATTTCTGTACTATGTCTAAAATGTCGAGGGTTATAACTCGATAGATAATTAACTTCTGTACTGGGATTACTCATTTCTGTACTAAGTCTGAAATGTCGAGGCTTATAACACTACAGATCAATATTTTCTGTACTAGGACTGAAATGTCGAGGCTTATAACACTTCAGATCAATATTTTCTGTACTGGGTCTGAAATGTCGAGGCTTATAACACTTCAGATCAATAATTTCTGTACTAGGACTGAAATGTCGAGGCTTATAACACTACAGATCAATAATTTCTGTACTAGGACTGAAATGTCGAGGCTTATAACACTACAGATCAATATTTTCTGTACTGGGTCTGAAATGTCGAGGCTTATAACACTACAGATCAATAATTTCTGTACTAGGACTGAAATGTCGAGGCTTATAACACTACAGATCAATAATTTCTGTACTAGGACTGAAATGTCGAGGCTTATAACACTACAGATCAATATTTTCTGTACTAGGACTGAAATGTCGAGGCTTATAACACTACAGATCAATAATTTCTGTACTAGGACTGAAATGTCGAGGCTTATAACACTACAGATCAATAATTTCTGTACTAGGACTGAAATGTCGAGGCTTATAACACTACAGATCAATATTTTCTGTACTGGGTCTACTCTGTCGTGGTTCTTGACTAGGTCTGAAATAGCAGATCGTATAGCATTATAGATGTCCAATTTCTGAACCGGGTCTAAAACGTCGAGGTTCATAGCACAATAGATGACTAATTTCTATAATAGGTCTGAAATGTCAACGTTCGCAGCACCATAGATGATTAATTACTGTACCGGAGCTAATTTGTCGAGGTTCATAACAACATAGATGACTTTTTTTGTTCTAAGTCTGAAATGTAGGGGTTTGTAGCAAAATAGATGACGAATGCCTGTACTGGATCTAAAACATCGAGGTTCATAGCACCACAGATGACTATCATCTGTACTGGGTTGACACTGTCTTGGTTCATGGCACGATAGGTGACTAATTTCTGTACTAAGTCTGAAATTTCGATGTTTATAATACGATAGATAACTAATTTCCGTACTGGGTCTAAATTTTCGAGGTTCATAGCACGATATGTGACTAATTTCTGTACTGGATCTAAACTGTGGTGGTTCATTGCACATTAGATGACTAAATTCTGTACAAGTTCTGAATTGTCGAGGTTTATGGCAACATATATGACTAACGTATGTGATGGGTGTAAAATGTGTGACGTTCATAGCACTGCAGATGACTAGTTTCTATACCCGGTCTGAAATGTCGAGGCTTAGATCACGATCACTAATAGCTGTACGGGGTCTAAAATGTCGTGGTTCATGGTTCATGGCACGATAGATATCTAATTTCTGTACTTGGTCTAAAATTTGTGGTTCAACGCACGTTAGATGTCTAATATCTGTACTGCGTCTAAGATATTTTGATATTCATAGCACGATATCTAACTAACTTCTGTACTGGGTCTAAAATGTCTAGGATCATAACGCCATAGATGACTAATTTCTGTACATGTCTAAAATGTCGAGCCTCATAGCACCATAGATAGATAATTTCTTTTCTATGTCCAAAATATCATATAATTAATTTTCTGTACTAGATCTAAAATGTCGAGGCATATGGCACTATAGATGACTAATTTCTGTACTAGGTCTAAAATGTCGAGGCATATGGCACTATAGATGACTAATTTCTGTACTAGGTCTAAAATGTCTAGGCATATGGCACTATAGATGACTAATTTCTGTACTAGGTCTAAAATGTCTAGGCATATGGCAATATAGATGACTAATTTCTGTACTAGGTCTAAAATGTCGAGGCATATGGCAATATAGATGGCTAATTTCTGTACTAGGTCTAAAATGTCTAGGCATATGGCACTATAGATGACTAATTTCTGTACTAGGTCTAAAATGTCTAGGCATATGGCAATATAGATGACTAATTTCTGTACTAGGTCTAAAATGTCGAGGCATATGGCAATATAGATGGCTAATTTCTGTACTAGGTCTAAAATGTCTAGGCATATGGCACTATAGATGACTAATTTCTGTACTAGGTCTAAAATGTCGAGGCATATGGCAATATAGATGACTAATTTCTGTGCTAGGTTTAAAATGTCGAGGCATATGGCAATATAGATGACTAATTTCTGTACTAGGTCTAAAATGTCGAGGCATATGACACTATAGATAACTAATTTCTGTACTAGGTCTAAAATGTCGAGGCATAGGGCACTATAGATGGCTAATTTCTGTACTAGGTCTAAAATGTCGAGGCATAGGGCACTATAGATGGCTAATTTCTGTACTAGGTCTAAAATGTCTAGGTATATGGCAATATAGATGACTAATTTCTGTTTTGGGTCCAAGATGTCCAGGTTCATAGGACGTTATAAAATTAATTTCTGTACGTGGTCTGAAATGTCGAGGTTCATACCACCATAGATGACTAATTTATCTACGGGTCTAAAATGTCGAGGTTCATAACACCATATATGACTAATTTCTGTTCTAGGTCTACAAATGTCTAGCTTCATAGCACCATAGATGACACAGTTCTGTAGTAGGTCTGAAATGTTGTGGTGTAAAGTTCGATAGACGACTGAAGTTTGTATTGTTTCTAATACGTCGAGGTTCACAGCACGACAGATGAATAATTTCTGCACGGTGTCTTAACTGTCGTTGTTGATTGCACATTAGATGACTATTTTCTGCACTGGGTGTATAAAATGTCATGATTCATAGCACCATAGGTGACTAATTTCTGTGATTGGTCTACAAAGTCGATGTTCATAGCATGATATATGACTAATTTATCCACAGGGTCTAAACTGTCGTTGTTCATAGTACCATAGATGACTTATTGTTGTACAGGGTCTAACATGTCGATGTTCATGGCACGATATATGCATAATGTGTACCGTGGGTCTTACCTTGTGCGTTGCGTGGTACGATATATGCATAATGTGTGCCGTGGGTCTTACCTTGTGCGTTGCGTGGTACGATATATGCATAATGTGCACCGTGTGTCTTACCTTGTGCGTTGCGTGGTACGATATATGCATAATGTGTACCGTGTGTCTTACCTTGTGCGTTGCGTGGTACGATATAAGAATAATTTGTACATTGGGTTAGAACACGGTAGATGAATAATTTCTACATTTGGTATCCGATTTCGTCATTCACAGCACTTTTTCATAGAACGATAGACGCATACTTTCTGCTTTGGGTCTTAATTTTTATGATTCATTATAACGCTTGCGTTCATCTTAAATGTCGTGCTCCATCGCGCGATATGTGAGTTATTTCCTTGTTGTGTCTTAAATTTCCTGTTTCATAGTACGTTAGATAAATTCTTTGTACATTGGGTCTAAAATTGAGTATTTCAATGCACGGTAGATGAATATTTTGTACATCGGGTCTTCAATTCCGTGTTTCATAGCACGTCAGATGAATACGTTGTACTTTGAGTTTGATATTGTGTGGTACATAGGAAGGTAGATAAATACGTTGTACTTTGAGTTTGATATTGTGTGGTACATAGGAAGGTAGATAAATACGTTGTACTTTGAGTTTGATATTGTGTGGTACATAGGAAGGTAGAAAATACGTTGTACTTTGAGTTTGATATTGTGTGGTACATAGGAAGGTAGATAAATACGTTGTACTTTGAGTTTGATATTGTGTGGAACATAGGAAGGTAGATGAATACGTTGTTGTTGTTGTTGTTATAGGGTTTAACGCCTTTTTTCAGTACAAGATAGGCTATACATCGCGGCCAGTATTAATGGTGAAGGAAGAACTTGGGAAAACCACGGAAAGAACCACCAACCCACGAGAAGCTACCGGCAAGCTTTCTCACATGTCCACATTGGCCGATCCCGGGACTCGGGACTAGATAAATACGTTGTACTTTGAGTTTGATATTGTGTGGTACATAGGAAGGTAGATGAATACGTTGTTGTTGTTGTTGTTATAGGGTTTAACGCCTTTTTTCAGCACAAGATAGGCTATACATGGCGGCCAGTATTAATGGTGAAGGAAGAACTTGGGAAAACCACGGAAAGAACCACCAACCCACGAGAAGCTACCGGCAAGCTTTCTCACATGTCCACATTGGCCGATCCCGGGACTCGAACCCACGCAGACACAGGTGAGATGGCAGTGATCCGTGACGGAGAGCGCTTTAGACCACGCGGCCACTCGGGGCCCCAGATGAATACGTTGTACTTTGAGTTTGATATTGTGTGGTACATAGGAAGGTAGATGAATACGTTGTACTTTGAGTTTGATATTGTGTGGTACATAGGAAGGTAGATAAATACGTTGTACTTTGAGTTTGATACTGTGTGGTACATAGGAAGGTAGATAAATACGTTGTCTTTTGAGTTTGATATTGTGTGGTATATAGGAAGGCAGATAAATACGTTGTACTTTGAGTTTGATATTGTGTGGTACATAGGAAGGTAGATAAATACGTTGTACTTTGAGTTTGATATTGTGTGGTACATAGGAAGGTAGATGAATAAATTACACTTGGATCTTCCATTTTGTGCTTGATAGTAGGAGAGATGAATATTTTGTATGATGGCTGACGGCAATTATAAACTGTACAGAAATTGTTCGTGTCTTTTAGGCCTTCAAAATATATATCAAAAAGAGCACAAAGTGCATGTTGGTAAATCATACGGGATATGTATATTCTACATATTCGGAATGGAATTTAGATCTTAATTTTATTATGGCTGGAAAATGACACTTTACATTATCGTTAAACGGTCATTTTGTTTAAGTAAAAATGGAGGGGGTTGCCTGATGGACGACTGGTCTAGGGCGCTCGCCTGTACAGAACAATGACATCTCACCTTTGCCCGCATGGGTTCGAAACATCTGCTTCGCCATAGTGGATATATGAGAAAAATTGCCAGTAGCTTCCTGTGAGTAGGTGGTTCGCCCCAAGGTCTATCCAGTTTAATCAAACAAAGTGTCCTAGGTGTATAGCAGCTTATCGTGTGCTGAAAAATATTGTTAGTATACCCTACCCACTCAAAAGCTCCCAGTTAATACATTATCTAGTGTTTCAAATAATAATAATAATAATAATAATAATAATAATAATATCAGTTATGAGGAATAACGATGAACTGTCTTAATGCCCGTACCAGTCCAGTGTGCTTACGTATGACAAGCTATGAAAATTAATTATTTTGATCACGCTGGAAAATGATCCACTTTAAACACACTATGATGGCTTAGTCACAGTTGATTAGTAACCAGAAGGGGGATTGAAAGTAAGGCAATTCAGTGGAGGAAATTCGGTGCCATACAGCATGCAAAACATGATATGTGGACACGACATAAAATGTTCAAAAAATTACAGTTGGGGAAATTCGGTGACTAAGAGCGCACAAAGCAAAAACGTTTTGAAACGACAGGTTGTATTCCCAAGACAAGTGAAAATGTCGCTTTTGATAGAAACTACTACAGAATATAATACGTGACTTTGCAACATTAGCCGAGATAATTAGAATGTAATGCTGCATTTAAACTGTATTTCTAGACCCATGTTTCGTCCAAATTTTAAATCATAATGACACAACAGTCATTCTCTGTCACTGCTATAATCACGGCTAAATTGTTCTTGTATACCTGAAGGCAAAATATGATTTATATGAAGCCGCCCTCAAGTCTTCGTTAATATCGACTTCACTTTCATCATTTTAGTTGAATACCATCAGAATGGAAACTTGCTTCAGATAGAAACAACTATCTACTTTCTTTGTCTACTTCAGTTGTCTCATTAAAAGTAAGTAATTTACTACACTTCCACGTATTAAGTTTGCTCGTGTGCAAATTTTCAGTGAATTCCACTTAAATCGTATCTTAATATGGAAGTGATTTTACGAATTTGACATAGGAAAAATCGGTTCTGTTAATTTATATCTGACGTAGAACAATTTGTTTTCATTATTGTACTTGCTAAATGATCATTACATTGGTACAAACTATCAAGAGGGAGAACTTTTCACGTGCCTCATTTTTTTTGAAATATTACAAGTAGCTTCCTTACTACTCATTCTACACCATAAGTTTCAGTTGTGAAAAGGAAAACAAGTGGGTATCCAAAGCGCTCCATGATGGCATTTCGTTTCATGTATTTTGATTTTGCTGAATTTGTAAAACTAAAAAAATAAAAAATAAAAAATAAAAAAAGAATTTAATTATAGCTGGCCTGGGATACCACTGGATATAGTGCTGGACTCAAGCAATCGACAAAAGGCTGGAAAAGAATCTATACACCAAGCCAACTCTGCATGTTACCGACATAATCTTGCGTACAGGCCATCAACCATAGCCTTAAGCGCCAATTGGAGGATGAGAAAATTTACTCTTTGTAGCTAAAAACTATTTTAACAAACAAAAAAATGACAAGAAAATGTCACCCACAAGGTTGCCGAGCAGGGTTTGCCAAACGAGCATTGCGGCAGATATATCTACCCGCACAAAAGTCAATTTTGCATGGATGGTTTGATGTGTCTACCCCCAACGAAGTTCATCAGAAGGATGATAGTTTGCATGGATAGTTTGATGTATGTACCCCCAAAGAAGTTCATCAGGAGGATAATAGTTTGAATGGAGAGTTTGATGTATGTAACCCCAACGAAGCACATCAGGAGGATAATAGTTTGCATGGATAGTTTAATGTGTGTACCCCCAACTAAGTTCATTAGGAGGATAATAGTTTGCATGGATGGTTTGATGTATGTACCCCCAACGAAGGTCATGAGGAGGATGATAGTTTGCATGGATAGTTTGATGTATGAGTAGTAAGGTGGGGCACCCTAGGGACAATGGGACAAAGCATTAAAAAGACCCCTGGGTCAATCTAGGGACAATGGAAATTTAACATGGAGAAAAATCGTGGGTCAATCTAGGGACAATGGGAATTTAACATGGAGAAAAATCGTGGGTCACTCTAGGGACAATGGGAATTTAACATAGAGTTTGGGTTTGTCTAGGGACAAGGGGAACTGAACATGGGATTTTTAAAAAAAATTTTTAAACTTAAATTTAAATTTAAATTTTAAAAAAGGGGTAGGCAATTGAAAGGCTATCTCTTTTCGAGAAATATGGCTGGCCCTGAAAAGGGCCTTTGGGTTTTTTCTTCTTCTTCTTCTTTTAACTTCTTAACTTTTTCCACCATCCTCTTATTTTGTCCATCATTCCTTTCTTCTTCTTTTCTGTTTCCGGCAGCCAGTCCGGGTGGCCCATGGCCCGGAACTTCTCTTGGATTTTCATCCAGTTTGTGTTCAGTTTTTCTAGTTCATCCTTTTTTTTCTATTTTCTTCTTCTTTTCTTTCCTTTGACCAATTTTCTTTGATCTTCTTGACCTCTTCGGTCAGCACATTCCTCATTACTTCTTCCGTTTTTGTCAGCTGGTCCAACCCCCATTTTACATATCGCCACTCCGTCCAATTCAATATCTTTTCTAAGAAGCACCTGACTTCGATGACATTTTCAAGTGCTTCCTTTAAACTTCCAACTCTTACATAAGGAGGGTCAATCAATCCTCTCAGTCTCTTTTCCTCTTCTTCCATCATTCCTGTTATTATCTCCTTTGCTTCCTTCAAATTATTAAAATAGTCGAGACACTTTTCTAATTTGAATTCTTTCTCTATCTTCTCCATGACAAACGTAACATCTACTATCCAATAATAAATGCCTATCAAATGATTCAGTAACGCTGTTGCTACCACCATTTTCTTTGTCTTTATTCCGTGGAATGGGTTCTAATGGCTAAACTGTTAGCTTTATAGTTAAAGCGCGGACGTGATGGAAAACATCCCCTAAAAACATAAAATTGATCTTACCTAGATCATGACCGAACAACGCGCGGACGTGAAGGAAAACATCCCCCACTTTCTCATTTCATATAATCAAACCCAAACTATACTCTCCACATACGCTAAGAAACAATAAAGAAACCCATAATCTACTATTCACACAAACTTCCTTGAACATTTACAAACAAAAACACACAAACTCATACACTCTCACTATCAATAAAGAGTTAGTGTTTATATTCACACTACTCTACCTACACTCATTGGCAAATGGATCGTTATTTCTTTTCTAGAGTATTGGGTAGCCCTGAAAAGGGCTGGTTTTTTTGGAACTTCATGGACACCTGGTTAATGGTGGCACCTTCCAGGCCTGGCGCCACATACACATCTTGTCCCCCAGTTACTTTTTACCTTTTTGGGGGAGAGAGCAGAGGCAGGATATGTGGCTTCAGAATCCCAATTTTCGGTTTCTGGGATTCTGAAATTTTTTCTTCTTCTCTCCTTTTCCTCCTCCTCTTCTTTGTATCTTCTCTCCTCCTCTTTGTATCTTCTTTCCTCTTCTTCTTTATATCTTCTCTCCTCCTCTTCTTTTATCCTTCCCTCTTCCACAATGGCTTCCGCAGCCAGTTCATTTAATATGCGCCTGGCATATTCCAGATGCACATGAAGTTCCAACAGTTTCTCCAGTCTCGTGTTCATTTTTGGTGTTGATCAATCAACAAGGGTAGCTAGACTGCCGAACGAGTTTCAATTTATAGTGAAAGCGCGGACGTGAAGGAAAACATCCCCCTAAAACATAAAATTGATCTTACCTAGATCATGACCCAAAACAACGCGCGGACCTAAAATAAACACTTACTCACTTTTTATGCTACCCATCACTATTTTAAAATTTTTTATAAATCACTTCAATTGACTATTTACATACGCAAAGCAATCCAATCTAACTCCAAATATACACCTCAAACACCAAAAAAAACCCAAACATCATATTAATCTACTATCCACACCAACGTACTTGAGCACTTACAAACACACAAACACATACACTCTCACTATCAATAAAGAGTTAGTGTTTATATTCACACTACTCTACCTACACACATTGGCAAATTGATGGTTATTTCTTTTCTAGAGTATTGGGTAGCCCTGAAAAGGGCTTTTTTTGTTTGCTATGGCAATCTTTTTTAGTTTCTAAGAATGCGATGTCCTCTGAGGATAGACTTTCTGGCGATAGGTCTGCTTCTTCGGAAAGAGAAGAAGAACTCTTTGGTGTCGATACGACAATCGACAAAGCCTCTGTCAGCTTCAGGTTGCTGCTGCTGCTGTTGTTGTTGTTGTTGCTGCTGTTGCTGCTGTCTCTGAAGTCTGTACTTCTCTATCCATTCTTCTTTCTCCCTGTTCATTTCTTCTCTGAAGAGCTCTTCTATCAGGTCTTCAGTGACTTTTAACATTCTCACATTCTCTATTTCTTCTGGCTTCGGTATCAGATTGTGTCTGACCCTGTGCAAATTCACGTAGGCTTCGTTGAGTTTAGCTAGTTTGGAGCACATCTTCGTAGGAGGATGAGTCGACAATGGATGGTTAGACTGGAAACAACCCCGGTTCTTAAAGTCAAAGCGCGGACGTGAAGGAAAACATCCCCCACACGGTTTTCGAGCCGCAACGTTTAGTGAGTGTCATGAGAGGGATAGTAAGAAATGAAAGAGCATCAATCCAACATTCTTATAGCTAAACAAAAGACAAAGGCATTTTTTTTCAAAACACAACATTTTTTATTCAAAAATCACTTAACACTAAACAACAACTTTTACATTTTTAACAATAATCCAACAATATAACATCAAACAATTTTTTCTCAATTAACAATCTACTTTAAACAGGGCTGACAACGTTGTGAATGAAATTGTGATTTCCACTGTTGGAAATCATTAGGCCATTGATGGACACTACGTTTCCTAGCTTGAGACAAAAGATAAGCATAATGGTCACAAAACCATCGATCTACTTTCACATCATTTCTAGAAGAAGAACGAGGATCAAAATGAGTCACTAAATGTTCTAAGGAATAGCCTAGGCTGCGATGATGCAGAAAATACACACAATATTGTCCACACACCAAGGAATCTGTACCTTGTAATTTCACATTATTGAATCGGGTGGTTTGAGCATTTCTTCTCATAAAGTCAATGATATCGTCTTCCAAAGGGGGCAATCCGTACGAATCGAAATATTCCACACATCCTTCTTGAGGAAAGTAGACGGCTACCCAGTGGGTTCCTGGGAGATGACTGCCGTCCGTGTTGATGACGTAAGCTTGATGGTCTTTAGGTTTGCGATGAGAGAGTTCATCTTTAGCACAGACGACAGGATTCCAAGAAGCCGTATACGAACTGTGGTTCAAAAGGTAATAAAGTTCCCAGGTATCCATTGATTTGTGTGTGCTTTTTTCTTCTTCTTCACAGGTAATAATAAGTCGTCAATTCGATCCTGACTTTTTGCTTGAAAATGTCTGACGAATAAATGGTTATTCGTTCTGTTTCCTCACTCTGATTCAGGAGAGCTTCGATACGATGGATCTCTTGAGTGGTTAATGGTGGACAAGAATGGTCACGCAAGTCTTTATACCACTGGTGCAACACGTCTTTGTCCGAGATGAGACTCCAAGCTTCGTCCAGATACTCGTCCAATTTTTCTTCTTGACTTAACATTAGGCATTTATCGTGTTGAATTTGACTGGGATGATCGTTTTGACATCCATAACAATTTTTCTTGATCAATTCCGTCATTTTTTCCACCAAGTGTTTGGCAAAACAGGAGACTAAATGGGCTTCTTGTTCTGGCCATCTCGACTTCATTATGATCACTTCTTCTTTTTCCACGGTCTCCTCACATTTCATCTCGAAAGTTTCTTCACTAGGTAAAGAGGGATAATAGTCTTCCATGGCTTCTAGTAATCTAGGATGACTTCTCTCAAACTGTTGATTTCTATCGTATTATCGAATTCTGCATACAGGATGACGTTCACCGTTACATCAGGGTCTCGCTTTGCAAACTGAATTTCCACACGAATTTGGCCGGATTTTATAGGGTGGAAATGTCCCTCGTCGCTGCCTTGGTCTGGAGTGAAATCGAAAGCCCACAAAGCGTAGCCTCCTGCGTAATCTTCGTACGTAATGCCGTGACTGGTATTGGTTCCTAACTGTCCGGTGGCTTCGTACAGGGACAAGTACGACCTCAAGTAATTCTTCTTCTCAAAGTCAGGTTCAAAGGGTCGGGTACACAAGGTCTTGCCATCGCGACTGACTTCGATCTTGGACACGCCAAAGTGTTGAAAGAAGAAAGGATTTTTAGCCAAAGCTCCGTTGAAGGCTTCATTTTCGACGATACCAACGATCAAACGTTTGGGTAGCTGTCCTTGGAACAGATGATCTTCGATCATGGATCGCTGTCCCTTGGGAATGGTGAAGGTTTTCACTTCCACGCGTCGTATGGGATACTTGGCCGTCGTTCTGCTCAATGTTTGACTGATGTCGTTACCCACTTTAGGTAACACTTCTACACGTCGTACGTAGAGCCTGGCTTCCTCGATGACAGTTTTGCAAGCGTCAGTACCTATCAAATGGAAAGCGGCACTGCTACGATTCAGTCTTAGGCGGACATTCACCCCGTTCAGCAAATATTTCTCTTGCAACCACATGTCCAAATGCAAACGATCCATTAGTTCTAAACTCTGTCCATTTTTGATTTTGTCTCTTCGTTCTACAAATCCGTCATTGTTTGGTATTTTGCTTGCATCTTTTTCGAATGTTTCAAACTGGCCTGCTTCGTCAGCTTCCCATACCACACAGGCATTGAGATGAGTGTTCTTGGCGTCTATTCCGTACGTCAAGAGATTTTCCAGGTACGCTCGATAAGGGTAAGTATCCATGCTGCTGCTGACCAGTTTGTTGTTCAAGTACAAGTCCACTCCGCTAAACAAGGAATGCATGAAATTGTTGACGGGAGCTATTACCTCATCCTTTTCTAGGGGCGTATTATCCTCATCGACAACTTTGACTTTCAAGTACAAGTAACTGCTATTCAGATCGATGTAATCTTCGGGTTGTCCTTTGATTTCAAACTCGATGGGAGCTGAGGCTGTCAATGAGGAGACGGGATGAAATTCCACCCACTGGGATTCTTGCATCGTCATCATGGTGGGGGGCATGGCAAACAGATCCAGTTCCGTCTTGGAACAGGCGCATGACTCTCGGTGCATCATTTTTTTTGTTGCTGTGTCTCAATAATCGAAAACGTCTAAGTCTCGAACGGTTCTTCTTTTCTTGGCCTTTCTAGCTTGAAGTCTGGTGAAAGGGTGTTTTCTTCTTCGTCGTCTCTTTCTGCCTTGTCCTTGCTGAATGCCTGACTCGGTAGCGTGCAGGGCATTTATAGGTGTGTCTCGTCGGCCTAAAATGTCTTTGCCCGTTTGTAGCAAGACATTTTTGCCTGCCCTCATGAAGGCTTCTTTAGGGTTTTGTTTGTCGATGATGACATTTTGGAGAAATTCTTTGCCTTGCGTCAGTGCCGCATCTTTCAAGGCGTGCAATCCGCGTGTCACCATCGGTTTCAATACCGGAGCCACCGAACGAAAGGCCGATTTTAACATGTCTCCTAAACCGTGTCCTCGCTGTCGTGCAACCCCTCGGTACACTGGATACATGACTTACTTACGAGTCGTGAGAAAACCGTTTTCGAAAATGGAGTTTCACCGTGACTTTTCCTTTGGTGAATGGAATATTTTGTCCCAAATCTCCTTTTATAGTAATGTTGACCGTGTCCAAATACGACTTGCTGACAGGTAAATAGTGAGGATGGACAAATTCGCGGTGAACGTGGTAAGTGTTTCCACCTTCCTCGTCAGCGTTCGTGGCAGAATCCACTTTGAAAGGAATGACACGCAGTAACGGCACGGAGGTGTGTCCCACCACGTTGTACTCCACCACATCGGAGTACACAAAGATCAAATTCAGTCCTTGGTTCAGTTCTACCGGGGTACGAAAATACTTGGCAAAAGTCTCGTTGTCGTAAATGCCTGATGATGATGATTCTTTTTGTTCTGCTTTCTTCCTCAGCTCCATGTCTCCGCCCAACATGTTAAACAATTCAGGATAAAATACAATCGACACGATTTTACTCCGCTCAAATTTCATCAAGAAGCGACGAGCTACTTTGTGGTACTCCATGGTGACACTTTTGTTCCTGACAATCTCAAAAGCTTTCCCAAACACGCCATTAAACTTGGAGGCTATGGCGCTGACCAAATGATGACCACTAAAATAATAGCCTGGGAGAATGGACAAGTGGTAGGTCCACTTTTGAGTTTTGTCATTATAGGTTTTAATGTCAGGTATGGTTCTCTTATCCAACTCCTGTTGCAATGGCTCGTCATGAACTTCCACCGTAAAACAATTTTGATTGGGAAGGACATTGAGGACTTGGGTCGGGTGAATCATTTCTACTAAAGCCACTTCCCAATGGGCTTCGTGATCTAAGGGGATGGCCTGAGGTAATTTGGCCGTGTAACAGCACAACGTGTTGTTGGGAAACACCTCCATGGAACTGTCACTGGGTAAGGTTAAGTAAAATTGGTTTTCGTGACTCATTATTCCAGAGTTCTGTGGCTGTCCGAGGGGATATTACTGGACGTCAGAGGCGTGTCTCCGCCCAAAATGGGGTTCTGATTGTGGTTGGAGTGGTGACTGACACTGGCACTGGACACAAGGTTCCCGTTCGAGGAGAATTTCAGGGAGGGATTGGGAAGCAGGTAACCGATGCAACTGCTCAATAAAATGGTCCACAATTGTTTGTCTCCTTGTTGCAAACTCAAATTGGCGATGGCTGCCCCGATGACACAATACACCACGAAGATTTGGCAGAAAAAGACGATTTGCGTTTTAGGCACACGTTCTCCACACCACACCCACAAGGGTTGTTTTTGTAAATCTTGCACAGAAGAACTGGGTGAAGAAGGAGTGGTCGACGTAGCTGCGTCTGCTGTGTGAAAGGGCATGATGGTCACTTCTTTTTATAGTCGATGACTTGCGAAGCGTCGATCCAAGAATCGAAACTGGGTGGATATCCTTTCCAACGTACTTTGACTTCTTTGACACGTCGTTTGCCCGCTTTACGGGTTCTGCGTTCGAGAATGCTTTCGATGTCGTACACGTCGTCTTCTTTTTTGGTGACACGTTGTAACTCGGGCAAATAAAACGTTCCTTTGAGCACTTCTCCGTTCATGTCTTCCAATTTATAGACGGTAGGATGACGGCCATGCACTCGTTCAGTGACGCGAAACAGTTCGGTCGTCCAGTTAGGTAAGTAACCTTTGTCAAAAGTGCGTTTGGTTTTGCCAATGCGCACCCAATCTCCTACGGCCAACACTCCACTTTTCTTGGGGACAGCCCTCGTCGGGGACGTACCAAACAGGCGCTCAAACACCAGCACTTCGTTGTCGGGAGTCACGTCTTGCGGGGCACGTCCGATGCTTCGATGGTAAGATTGGTTGTACGCTTGCACCAGGTGCGGTAAGATGTCGATGTACTTCAGAGTGTGGTGATGCGTAAAATATTTCCACATGCGTTCTTTCAAAGTGCGTTGAAAACGTTCCACGATGCTGGCTTTGGTTTCGGGATTCTCGGTGGTAAAAAAATGAATGTCACGTTTCTTTAATTCTTTTTGGAAAGCTTGGTTCAGAAATTCGGTGCCTTTGTCCGTTTGCCATCGAAGAGGGTGACGACCGCTTTGTTTCAGCACTCTTTGCAGGGCTCGCACTAACTCGCTGCTGGATTTGGAAGTCAAGGGCACGACCCAGGCAAATTTGGAAAAGACGTCGATGACACAAAACAAATATTTGTAGCCACGATTGTAGCTGGCCAAATGAGAGACATCGGCTAAATCGGCTTGCCATTGATGATCGATGCCTTCCACTCGGGTGCGACTTCTGGCAAACTTGCGTCGAATGGGTTTGTGTAAAGTGTAGGTAGCTTGTTCTTGTAACCATCGTTGCACTTGAGATAAACGGAGACTTTTCAGTCGCGTTGTGGCAGCACGATACAATTTTTGAACTCCTGCGTAACCTGCAGGATGCGAAGGATCGTAGTAAATGCTGGCTAAGACTTTTTCCATTTTTTATTTTTTTGTGTTGGTTGGTGTGTTAATAAGTCACCCACTCTTCGGTGATGCTACTTTGGGTGGGTCGAAAGGGTGGTTTGGAAACGGATTTACGTGTGCGATGGGCTACGGGAGTAGAAGTCGAAGGTAGTGGTGGTGGAGGTGGCAATGGAATGGCTTTGGTCTTCTTTTCTTTTTTCACTTCTGATTTCCCTTCTTTCTTTTTCACTTCTGTCGAAGGAGGAGTGGACATCATCTTTTTAACCCAAGCTTTCATTTCTTCTCGTTGGGGTGTTGGGGACGGGGTCAACAAGGATGCTGCAATCTTACTCGAGATGGGAGCTGCTGAGGGTGTTTGAAACACTTCTCGCATCTCTTCTTCCTCAGGCCTTCGTGGGGTAGCATCTCTGGTGACCCCAGGGGATGGTGGAAGTGGTGGTGGTGGTGGTGGTGGTAATGATGATGGTGCTGGACTTTTCATCAAGGTCTTATAATCTTTCAGAGTGGGTAAAGCTGTTTCGTCTAAAGCTTTCTGGTGAAAGAGTTGCAGTCGTTGCAAGAGTTGACCGTACTTTTGCGATTTTTCTGTTTCGGACAAATCTTGGCGATCCATCAAGGACTGCAATTCGTGTTGTAACTGGGACATCTCGCTCAAATTGGGATTGGGAGGTAAATGCGGGGTGCGTTGTTCTTGCCAACGATGGTATTCCATCCATCGTTTGTAAGGCACTAAAGCTAGTTTTCGTCCTTCCATGGGGTTGTCAGGGGTCGATTCTGAGATCTTGGGACTTCCGAGGGCCTTTTCATCTTGCTCCCACCAGTCCTCCCAACATGGTTCCCAAGACTCCTTTCAGTATGGGGCCTAACAAGAGAGGTAAAATGCCTCCACGTTGCACTAACATCTTCTTTTTTTGACGAATGGGAATTTTCTTTTGAACCATTTTCCGAAGAACGTGACGATGTTTGCCTAAGCATTGTTTCTGGTGTTTGGACAAAGGGATCGTGCCTTTCAAAACGTTCAAACAACATTCGCACACGGTATCGATGACCTCTTTGAAGGCCGTTTGAATGAGTTTTTTTCGTAGGGGTGGAGAAGCTTTGGACAGGACAGATAACATGTCCCCATGTTTGGCTAAACGTGGTGGCAGTCCTTTCCTTTTCTTTCCTTGGGGTTTTCTGGAGGGTGACATCTTTGAGTCTTCAGGAGCACCAAAAAAACACTGATACCCTACTTGGTCACAGGCCTTTTTTATACTGGAACGCGTCGCCACTGATTGTCTTTACGTCGTATCAGTTTGAGGACAGGCATGACACGTCGTGCAGGGGTACCTAACGGACTAAATCGAGCCAGTTCTTGCTTGGACAAATCTAGTAAACTTTGTAACATGCCCGATCTTTCATGGACTTTGATTTTGGGAGAAGGTACTTTGTAAGCAGCAGCCACTGCCGCTAAATTGGAGGGTCCTGCCACTGGGGAAGTTCTTTTGGGGGTCATCAACGGAGAAGTTCTTGGTGTGATCAACGTCTCCAAGTACTCTTCAGTTCTGGGTGTCATTAACGGAGAAGTGGATGAACGTGAGGCTGCCGGAGACGCAGTCACCGCTGTGGCAGGTCGTGGTTTGCGAGTGTAAGGTTGTGTCCTGGCCGAAGTGCCTCTCTTGCGACTAGTTTTCTTCTGTGGACTTTTCTTTTTCTGGGGACTTTTTTTCTGTTTCTTTTTCTGGGGGCTTCTTTTCTTTTTCCGGGGTGGTGGTGTCTGGTCAGAGGAGGGTCCTGCCACTGGAGAAGTTCTCCTTGGGGACCTGGTCTTTTTCTTCTTGGGGCTTCGTTGGACTTTTGTCTTGGGGATAACTTTGGGGGCATTAAGATCCCATCTTAAGAGAGAGCGAATGATGACCCCTCCTAGAGTACCGCTCCCTCCAGGTTTCAAAATGATTTGTTTTTTGGTTTGAGTGTCGATGCGGGGATCGGCCAGTTGGACCAAAGCGACTTTGTTTCGATCGAAAAAGCGTTGGGTTTGATGAGGAATCTGAATGATTCCTTGGAGTAATTGACGTGCCGTCACTATGAACCGTCGTAAGACTTCTTTGAGACTAGCTTCTAAGACACGGGCTCGTGTTTGTGGATTTATTTCTCGACTGATGCCATACAAGGCACGAATCAATTTGACGGGAAGATGCGACTGAAGGGACGTCATGTTCACACTGTGTGAGACAGACGAAAAAGGGTCTGAGGTTTTTATAGATTTTTTTATGTGCAGTGAAATGAAGTCGAGGACGGAGTCGTGTACAGGACAGGCCCTCCGTCTTGGCACCAGTGGTGAAACAAGTGGGTACGAAATCGCAAATCCTCGGGGGTCGTAGGTTTCAAATCGACGAGTAAATAGGCGTGTGGCGTTTAAGTGGCATCGTCGTACGCCTGAGTCAGCCAAGGCGTTCCTAACTGTTTGGCTAAGACTTGCACTTGCGATTTATCTCGAGGGCTTTTAAACAAGACCACGTAATGCGCATTGAGACTGATGGTGCGATGGGCTTTTCTTTGTTGAAACAAATTTTGGGTGATGTAAACGACACTGGCATTACGGTGATGCCCTTTGCGCGTGAACCACAATTTAATTTCTTCTTCGTCTTCTCCTAACATGTCGTCGAAAATGACCAAATGGGTTTGACGGGAGTCAGAGACGATGCTGTCGTCTTCTTTAGGAATGCCTTCCACAAACACGATGGAATCGCCTTGACTTTCTCGCAAGAGGCTGTACGCCAATTGCCACTCTTTGTAACTCCACACGATCCGTTGAGGTGGCCGATCGATCAAATGATGTTTATGCTCGATCAAACGTTTGACGAATTCGGTTTTGCCTGAACCGCTAGGTCCAGCAATGAGCATGTTAAAGGGATGGCGAAGATACAAAGCCTCCCAACTGGCACGATCTAAGTGTTCGTCGATGACTTTGACAGTAGAGGAAGAGGGAGCAGAGACAGCAGAGGTAGCCATTGTGTGAGAAATGTCACTTGTGACACGAAAAACAAACAAGACAAAAGTTTATATACTTTTTCAGAACACGTTTATTGAATGATTTTTTTTCTTCCAAACATGAATACGAAAGACAAAAATACATAAAAGCCAAAGGCTTAAGTACAAGAATAGAAGGCACATGATAACTATGAACGTGGAATAAAAACAAGTGTCTGTACAACATGTTTTGGGTAATGTTCTAACCAGTTCTATACTAGGGGGTAAGGTCACAAAAGTGTCCTCCCGAAAGGGTCTTTCAGGTCTGTCCACGACAGTCCTGTCCTGGGTGACGGGTTCTTCTGGCACCGTCACTAAGACGGGTTGAAAAGTAACTTTTTTCCTTGAACACCTCTCGTGCATACTGGGCCACTTCTTGGGTCCAAGCCTCAAAACCCCATTCTTTCCAGGCACGGACATCTGTCCAATGGGGATGTAAGTCACAAGCTACACACACATCGTCATACACGTCTTGGGTAGCTAAAAGTTGACGAATCTTTTTTTCCTGTTGAGGTCGAGAAGTATCCAGATGAAACCGCAAGGCTTTGAGCAAAAGGAGTTTTTCGTGACCATTTAAGGCCATTGAGGTGGTAAGTACTGGTGGTAAAGAGTCCACAAAGAATCGGCTGGTAAACGAAATCCCAGAAAACAAGTCACTAAGACACACACCACTTGTCGTCCCAAATTGAATGGATAAAATTCTTGTAATAATTGATGGTAATGATCCACGGTTTGAATATGATGATTTAACACCTTCCACGGAATCTGTTCAATGACATGTGACATAAACCGTGGCATGGCAGCCTGTTTTTATATTCTCTTTTTTTCGGATGCAATACACGTACTTTCTAGCCAGAGATCTTCGTTCTCCAGTAGGGAATCTGAATCTTGCATACTGTAACCGAAACGTCAGAGTTCGTTTAGAAGTTTCCTCTTCCGCTAAGTAGATTCCACGTAACAAATGTTGGTAATCCTTTACCTTGTCTTCCTCAATGCGTTGCACTAGGTGAATCTCGAAGTAACCATAATTATGAACATGTCGATCATTAGCGACCTCAAAGTTTTGAACAATGTCTGACCATTGAAACAATTTCTGACGAATCAGTTCTCTTATACCATTCAGGTACCAGTGGTTAAAGATCTGGTGACGTAACGGATGTAATTGTTCTTTACGTTTCACTTGTATTTTCACCAGCTCTCGGTAAATCTTTTCTCTCAACTCCTCAGGCAAGCCCAAAATGTTCTCTTGTAAAGTATCCATAAGTATATACACTGTTTTTGGAATCGTTGGGTGGTGGCCAATAGCCTCGTTTAACTTTGTGCCTAATGTAATATCCACTCATAATCAGTCTTCTTGTACTTTGGAACAGAGCATAATTTAAAAACGGATGAATCATTTTGAGTTTGCGTTTCACTTGTATTTTGATCAGTTCTCGGTAAATGCGTTCTCTCAACTCCACAGGCAAAGCACGAATGTTCTGTTGTAAAGTATCCATGAACAGATTATGGTAAAAAGTTACTTCAATGTCTCGGTCCCACTAAGGGTAAGTAATGACAATTCGGTGACCATCGAGCATGTTCTACGTAGGCCGAATCTTGCGGTTCCCAGTGGTGAAGTGACACACCGCAACTGAAGCACTTGACTTTATCTCCTTCGCCCAAGTAGAAAAATCCGGCTCTGGCTAATTCTTCGGGGGTCGGTCCTCCAAGATACTTAGGCCATTTTCCTTTGAACGATTGAAGACGATTTTCAAAGTCGCAGTATTCCGACAAACGCACAGGAAACGAATATTCATCTTTCACAGGTTCGTTTCGATGAGGGTTGGGTGACATGAACAGGAGTTTGCTCAGGGCTGGATGACATCCGTAAGGGGGTAGACGTGAAGGTGAACATTCCCCTTTAAAACGAAACTCAGTAAAATGTCCAAGAGGACGAGCGGCATCACTTTCGCATCCCACAGGTTTGACACGCACAGCATCACTTTCCATGATAGGGGTAGGGACACTAAAGTTCCCATGATGCTTTACGGCATCGCTCAGGTCACAACATCCAGCATCGTACCCATCGCAAGGCTCACAATCGCATTCCACTTCCGAAGCCTCACACTTGAATTGTGCCTTTCTAAACAACTTGTTCTGTGTTTCTCTGAAAGTATTCATCTTGTTTGCTCGGTCTTGGTAGTCACAATGAACTATCGATCTTGACCATAGCCCCCTTTTTATACTAGTCGCAATGAAGTCTCCAGCTTGTACATCTTTCCTTTTTTACGTTTTTTATGTCTTGTTTCGGAAGGTACCGTCTCTAAGGTACCGTCAACATTGTACCGTAGTGTGATGGGTGGAAAGGCCATAGAAAGGTAAGGGCAATGCGGAGACCATCGATTATGTTCCAGAATAGCTGAATCTTTATAGATACATAGATCCATTCGTAACTTCAGTCCGCAAGCGAAACACTGTACCTCGTATCCCAATCCTGAATCAGGTCCCAAGTAGACAAATCCTGTTCTCGCTAAAACATGCGAAGAAGGTAATCCTTCCCTATCCGTAGGCCATTTCTGAACGTGTCCAATCGACGGGCACAATCACAATAGTCAGGTAAGAAGACTGGAAAATGGTATGGTTTGAACTTGGAGTTCTCATCGGGTTTCTCACTGGATTCTTGCTGTGGCGAAGTCATCCTTATAGCGTGTGACTATCCTCTTACAACCAATGTTTTATACCAACGTGTCCATACGGCAAAGTAAAGTGGTTGGGTAGTCGCACTCGCTTCTGGTACACGATTTGATAGACTTTTTCCAAGGGTCGACTGACGATGTGGTGAGTGGGTAAACGTACAATCTTGTTCGGTTGATAGGTGGTCACTTTAAAGTTTCCATCCTCTCCCGATTGCAAGGCTTCTTTCAATACCCCAAAGTTGACCACTCGACTGGTACGATGATTCAGAGTCAGTCCTTTCACTCTGCACGTCGTGTGCACTTCTCCTTGTTTGTCCCGGTATTCGTAGCCGTAATTTTTGGGACCACCACTGACGAAACTTAGAATCTTGTCGTCGGGATGCTCGTCTGTCCAGGCTCCTAAACGGTCTCCTTCGATGTCAGGGTGATGTTGTTGAATCGGGTGATGGATGTAAATGCAACTGTCCGTGTCAAAGTACAGGACGCGTCCTTCTAACAGTTCTAAAGCTTCGTACAATTTTAAGCGAGCATGAGCTGTCACGTAAGCTGCAATGATGACATTTCCAAAAGGGTCGTCTTGTACAAAGTCCAGATCTTCTTCGTAATTGACCAAGATCAAATCCTCTCGAACGACGTCCACGTGTTTCATGTATTTGGTTTTGTCGTGAATCATCTGGAAGTAGCGGGAAGGTTCTGTCAAATATTCCGTCTTGGGTAAACACGGTCGTTGTGCCATTTTACCCCACAAGCAATTTAACATCACTTTGGCAAACGATCGCCTGCCTTCGTTTTTTTCGATGTGGTCTAAAGTGATGCCTTCTTGTTCGTAGTATTTCTCTTTGAATTGTATTTGGTCTTCGGGAGTGTGACACCAGGAAGGATAGCCTCTGCTTCTTGCTTCAGTTTCAAAAAGGCATCCACGTAGTCTGCGAAAATGCCTTTCTGAGTAGGGTCACCCTTGTGGTATTGTTGTGTCTTGGGAAAGTGGCAAATTTCGTACTCTTCTAACAGTTGGTATCCCATGTCCATAGCTTTGAACAATTCTACGCTGACCCAGGTTCCCGTCAAGGCCCGTTCTTCCTGGCTGTGCTGACAAGGTTGGTCTTGGTTGCACGTTTCGGCACAAGTACGGCACAAGGGAAACATCAGTTTGCCTTGACAATGGTGAGGTAAGACGGGATGGTATAGGTTCGTGGGAGGCAAAACTTTGCACTTGATCAAGCCTTCGTATTGTCGAATGTTTTTCAGGTCGATGTGTTCCGTCAGCAATTGCGGGTGCCCTACGGGAAAGCGACAATATTTGCATAAGTAGGGATACAGCGAACACACGTCCAAGTATTTGATTTCTTCTCCTTTCTCTTCGTCGGCTTGGTACAGCAAACAGGTGGCATTGGTCCTTCCTCCGTACAAACTATCCCTCGGGTTCAGCGGGTCCATGAACTGGTAACTTTCCACGAGGCGTTTAAACTCGGGATCGGTTTTCATACGGTGATCGTACTCGTGTTCCCACATTTCCACCACTTGGTATCCTTCCTGTTCCAACTTTAGGCGTCGCTGACAAGTGTCCAGGTACAGGTCTTCCATGGTCCGTTGTAAAAACTGATTTTTAGTGTCACGGTCAGGGTAGCAGACGGGACATCCGTGAAATAAGCAACCGTTAAACTCGTACACGATCTTTGGGTTTTCTAAGTCCCAGCCATCGACCGAATACGTTCCGATGGTCTTTTCGCCTCCTCCGTTGCGGGCATGCTGAATCCATTTATCTTCCTTGTCGCACAAGTAATGTAACCAACGTAGGTCTTTGACCGAGTATTGACGCTTGACATAGTTGGTCGTTTGAGGACTGATGACAGCCACGGTGTTTTCAGGCATGAATCGTTGGCGGTACACTAAGGAACACGCTTTGGCAATGGTGCAAGCTTCTTTCAAAGGATCGACCCCTCCGTGTTCCATGAACAGTTCTCGAAATTTTCCACAGCAACGCCGTAAAATGTCCACGTCGGAACGACAATACTTTAACATTTCTTCCTGAAAGTCGAAGGGGTCAGAGGCGTGAGCCTGGTACCAAGCGTAGAAAGCTTCTCGTTGTTCGGTACGCATGTTGTCGGGGTCGTAATAGTGATCCTCAGGTAAATGGGGTAGAACGGCGTGTTGATTGGCTTCCGTATTGAAAAAGTGTGGAAAGTACCCTTTAGCCATTTCTGTAATTCCAAACGTTTTAGGCATTCGACTCAAAGGCATGGCCAAATAGCTCATCGAGTCTTTAAACTGCACTTGTCCCACTTGCATGAAAATAATTTTGGCTCCGTTCAAAGTGACTTTAGGACGTTCGGTGCCTTGTTCCGTATAGTACCTCAAAAGAAACTGTCCATCGTATCCGGAAAAATTGTGAGCCATCACCGTGGCATGACGATGACAATCTCCATAACGTTCGATGTCCTCTTGGCTCCACGTCTTGTCGATGGGGTCTAAAACCCATTGGGCAAAATCGGCTAACGTGTTCGGTCCCCGAAAGATTTTTTCACGCCCTCCAGGAATCTTGCTGCAGTGAGGGCAATGACTGAAGATAGGTTCTTGAATGCACTTCTCGCACGCTCGATGAGCCACGCAGAAATTAGGAATGTGAATGCCGGTCTCTTGCATGCATTCGAAATCGAAAAAGATGAAATTGCCTTTCTTCTTGTGACCATCCTCTTTCTCTGGTGGGGCTTGGTATTTTTGCACGTAGCATTCGTGTTCCAAGTCCACGATGTGGTGACAAATGTGACATTTTTTCTTTCCTCGACATACGTGTGCCTTGGCATTATTGGTAAGTATGCCTTGTCCACACGTAGGTCACAATCTCAGGAGTTGACAAGCACATTTCTTTTGTGAACCTTGTGTTTTCAAATGTTGTTGGTAACAGGTAGGGCTAACAAACGTGCGCAGACAAGTAGAACAAGGCACTGGTTCTTCGCTCAGACAGGGTGGAGAGGCCAAACATCCTGGGCATTTCATTCCACAATGCTTGTGTTGCTCTCGATTGTTATAACCATAATCACATTTCTCACAATAATAAGCATATCCCAGGAATCCGGTGATGGTGGTAATGGTATCGAAATGTTCATCGTGATGATAAACGTGAATGTATTTTCCGTCCTTAATATCTTGGCCTCGAAACAACAGAGGCCCGCGCATTTCTTGAGGGTGCACTTTCAAGGTGTAGCGTGGAGCTAGGGCATCTTGCAATTTTTGCATCTCAGGAATGCCACAGGGTGTGTCTTTGGACAGTCCGGCTTGTTGCAAGAGGAGTTCTGCTTCGTTTCGTTGTTTGGTTCGGTTCGATTTTCGAATGTTCTCCCAGGTTCTTTTCCATTCTACCGTGTCTTTCTTGTTGGCATAGGTTCGTCCCACCACGATGGCACGGGCTAAACACATCTGGTCTTGAGGGTTGTGAATTCGGACGAGACTTGTTTTGGTGTTGCGAAGGTCGTCCACCAATAACATCTTTTTGCGTCCAGTCCCTTGAGGAGGAGAGACGTGGGCCATTTTCAGTGTGGCTTTACCATCGTTGATGTCAAACTGGTCATTAGATTGTTGTACGTGTTGAATCTTGTCCATGATTTTGGAAGGGGTTAGTTCTGCGGGTCTGCTAAACTCGATCCAAACAGGGGATTTCAAACCGTCGTGATCTATGGATAGTGTCAAGCGATCGTCTTCTTTGGGTTGACATTGTCGCTTGAGTGCGGTGAGCAAAGAATCCCACATCTCGGTGATAAACCCTTCTGCTTTCTCCAAGGGTACGTCGGCCTTGAAATCTTTAAACTTCACCGTGTAGGTGTAAGCCGTGGTTCTAAATTTTCTAGAGGAGCGCTTTTCCGTCTCTCGAATGGAATAGTACTTTTCAGGGTTGACTAAGGGTGGTGAACTTGGTTTAGAGGATTCGGATTCTGGTTCACTCATGTCCTCTTCAAAATCACTGGCATGAATTTGTGCCAAGATTTCAGCCCTGGTACGAGGCGATAGATCACGTTTCTGCCTCTTACTTTCTTCTTCTTCTTCTTTCTTCTCGAATGAATAGGATCGTTTCATCTTGAGTGCAAAACGTCAAATGACTCAAGTTTAAACACCATAGACTAATTTATAGTCATGGCAGACCAGCGTATATAAAATGGGTGTGTGTCTTGTCCTTTCACTATTCATTTCACTCTCAAACCGAGCACAACGATGGAAGAGACTACCCAGATGGAACGTTTCGTCAGAGCTTTGCGAGGGGTCATTAGAAAATTCTCTTTAGACCAGCCCACGGACTACTCTCCTTCCTTTCGAGATAAAAGTCAAGATACCTGCTATATCTGTCAGAAGAAAGGGCATTGGTCTTCAGAGTGTCCAGATCGTCAAAAAAGAACAAAAACAGGGGCTAAAAAAGACAAAAGTCAAGATACCTGTTATTATTGTAAAGAAAAAGGACATTGGTCTCCAGATTGCCCCAAAAAGAAAGAAGAGGAATCAGAAGAAAAGAGGAATTCTTCAGAAGAAGAGAGGGATTCTTCGGAAGAAGAGAGGGATTCTTCAGAGGAAGAAAAGGAAGAAAGAAGACAATTATATTTAAAAGATGCAAAGAAACAGGAGAAGAAAAGAAGAAGGGAAGAAAATGAGGAAAAAACGGTGAAGAAATTCAAAAAACAGAGAGACTAAACAAGGAGAAAGAAGACGTCAATGAACTTTTAATTAAAGTGTTCTGTTGTGAATTGTGAATTGGATTGTAACAATGGATAAAAGAATAAATTAATGATACAAGGTAAGTGTCTTTGAGTTGTGATTTTAAAATAAGAAGCTACACTCACGCACTCATACCAAACGACACGTACTATAAGGGTAAAATGGGTGGGTTATTTTTTTGAGTTATTGGCAAAATTGAAGGGCTATCTCTTTTCGAGAAATGTGGGTGGCCCTGAAAAGGGCCTTTTATCTTTATGGTGTAAGGGTGAGTTTAAGCAATCAACTTTAACTGCCTTAAGCCTTTGCCACGGCCAAGGCCTACTTCTGGACCGCGTAATGTTGATGATGATGATTGGGTTGAAATCACTAAGGGTGGTACGGTAGGCTTAGTCACAGGGTTAACGTGTTTAGCTCGGGAAGGTCGTATTCTCTTCGGTCGTAATAAAGAAGTCTGATACATTTGTTTCAGACTTCTTAACTCCGCTAAAATGTCCAACAGTACCGTGACCGTTTGATTTTCACCCTCTTGTTTCTTTGCTGCTACTTCTTCTTCTTGCTGTTGTTGCTGTTGTTTTTTTCTTACCTCTTCTTCTTGCTGCTGTTGCTGTAGGAGAAAAGCTTGTTCCGCTTCCTTTTGTCGTTGTATAAATTTCTCCAATTCTTCTTTCTGTCTCTGTCTAAAATTCTCCACTTGCGGTAATGAAGAAGGTAACGAAGGTTCCGGAACAAATTCTTGCGAGGAGAGAAAATCCACAAAATCCTAATTCACCTCTTCTGAAAGTAAGTCCGGGTTCCCTTGGGCAGTCTCCCCTGTTGGTGCAACCCCAATGGATCGTTTTCTGAATTTCCGTCATGTTGAATCACTGTCGCATAGATTGACTGCACACAAGCGCTAACGAATCTATATAGACCAACTGACGTCACAGACTGCTCTCTTCGGATTGGATGCGGGCTGACTGAATTTTGTAACGCGTGTTTGGATTGGTGAATGAACTCAATCCGTTTCAATCCTACCTCTACCTATAAATAAGCGCAGTTCAGTGCATTGATTCACCGGTTCTCGTCGCTTCAAGATGTGGACCGATGTGCAATCTTCTACGCTTGTGTCTTCCATGATGTTCCGGACGGACATGCTCATGTATGTCCGGTCCAAGTGGACCGTTGTCCACAGGACAAACACCAGTCTGTGGATACGTAGGATCTACGTGGAGAGGCAAGGATGCCTGAAAAGAGTCCTGATTTACGGGCCAACAGTAAGACGCAGCCTAAGGACAAGAAGAAGACCAATGCGATGCCCTTTATGTTAATGAATACATTAACATAAACCCAAAGGCCCTTTTCAGGGCCAGCCATATTTCTCGAAAAGAGATAGCCTTTCAATTGCCTACCCCTTTTTTAAAATTTAAATTTAAATTTAAATTTAAAAATTTTTTGTTTAAAAAATCCCATGTTCAATTCCCCTTGTCCCTAGACAAACCCAAACTCTATGTTAAATTCCCATTGTCCCTAGAGTGACCCACGATTTTTCTCCATGTTAAATTCCCATTGTCCCTGGATTGACCCACGATTTTTCTCCATGTTAAATTTCCATTGTCCCTAGACTGACCCAGGGGTCTTTTTAATGCTTTGTCCCATTGTCCCTAGGGTGCCCCACCTTACTACTTGTATGTACCCCAAATAAGTTCATTACGAGGATAATAGTTTGCATGGATAGTTTGATGTATGTACCCCCAACTAAGTTCATCAGAAGGATAATAGTCTGCATGGATGGTTTCATGTATGTACCCCAAAGAAGTTCATTACGAGGATAATAGTTTGCATGGATGGTTTGATGTATGTACCCCAAAGAAGTTCATTACGAGGATGATAGTTTGCATGGATGGTTTGATGTACGTACCCCCAACGAAGTTCATCAGGAGGATAATAGTTTGCATGGATAGTTTGATGTATGTACCCCCAACGAAGTTCATCAGGAGATTAATAGTTTGCATGGATGGTTTGACGTATGTACCCCCAACGAAGTTCATCAGGAGGTTAATAGTTTGCATGGATAGTTTGATGTATGTACCCCCAAAAAGAAGTTCACAAGGAGGATAATAGTTTGCATGGATGGTTTGATGCATGTACCCCCAACGAAGTTCATTAGGAGGATAATAGTTTGCATGGATGGTTTGATGTATGTACCCCCAACGAAGTTCATCAGAAGGATGATAGTTTGCATGGAAAGTTTGATGTATGTACCCCCAACGAAGTTCATCAGGAAATTAATAGTTTGCATGGATAGTTTGATGTATGTACCCCCAACGAAGTTCATCAGAAAGATAATAGTTTGCATGGATAGTTTAATGTATGTACCCCCAACGAAGTTCATCAGAAGGATAATAGTTTGCATGGATAGTTTAATGTATGGTACATCAAACGAAGTTCATCAGGAGGATATATCTTCTCCCGTATCATGTTATACGGGGACGCACATATATATACACGTTAACCGTATTATAAGACAAGTCACATGGGTCATGTATGCGCATTTACTGATTTTAAATTAAATATAAATTCTTCTTTACAAATTTGGCACAATTTTCTTTAACCAAAGTTTATTATATCCTGAATAATGAATGACCTGCACCTTAACTGTCACCAAGAAATTTCCAGACGAAAATTATCAATCGCTATGGACTTCTACAATGGAGGCCATGTACTAAACTTGCGTCAAAAAAGAGCGCGTCTAGTGAAATCGTCACAATCGAGGGTAGTACGAATTTATTAATATGCGTAACTTTCACTGTGACATCACAGCGCGTGAAATTCAATCTGGATTGTACTGGATCACACCTTCAGGTTATTTTCGTTCAAAACTATATACGTACATTAGCATTGATTTTGTCGTATGCAACTCTCGGGGCGTCAAAATAATGACGTTCCAAAGGAACTGAGCTCCATACGAATCCAGATGAAGTGAATCCTTGCCACTTAGTGGTATGTATAATCAGATCTAAAAAAATGACTCAATTACTGAAATAATCGGTGTTGAATGCCTACATGATTTGCACTATAGATGTTGTCTGCTGCTACCAAGGAACCCAAGCCTTTGAAGTCCAAAGGTTCTGCAAATGTCAAAATCGCGTTAACCTGATATGGTCTAGTGATACGTTTAAAATCTCGTACCTGATTAATATTCCAGGAGAGTCAGCACGTTAGCATCTAGCGCCCGCTGACGCATGAGCAGCAAACTCAATCAAATAATGTTTTTGTGCAAGTCGTTCGCGGTGATACATAAATGCCTACAAGGTATAATATGAAATCGAAAGCTGATTTACAATCGTGTGTTGAACGTACACCTAGGTCGTGATTCAGCTCAACTTCATGATCGTACCCACATATCTGTTTCTGCATCTCAACATTTCCGACACTGATACATATAAAATCTTCTACTAACAAGGGTTGCATCTCGGTCAAGCATGAAGACTGTCTGTTTAAAGATACATGATGTCACTGTTTGGATTACTCGTGTATGTGCCAACACAAATATCTCATCCAGTAAACAGATCGATATCGGTCAATACTTCTAGCTCTTAGTTTTTGACCAACGGTTTTAGGGAAGATGCATAATGTGCATGATCAAGGTTCAGCTGTATCTCGAAACGTCTCGAAAATGTCGATGACCAGAAGCACGTCAATTTTCGAATACGAAACGCGATCCTTGCCACGGTTCGACAACGAAACGATGACATAACAATGTTCACGTGCGTGTAGTTGTTGGCAGAAATGCCTTTGCAACACAACCGCGATTGAAATGCCGGTATGGTTGACAGGTAAGTGTCAGCAAATGTGTTCGAATCACTGATCCTCTCATGTGGATATAATCCTTTAAGCGTGAGCACGGCGAACTTAAAATTATCAGTATCATGTTTGTCAGGGGAAGCACGCCAGAATCGATGAGCGATTGTAAAACGATAATTATCATTCACTGCAATTTTGCTAACTAGTTTATCCAGGCTGGAAGATAGGAACTTCAGCGAGTCAAGGAGCTATTGTTGTAGCAGACGAAACGTCTTGAATTGTTTTTGGGATAATGCTTATTAACGCCTTCGATGATGTGGCAATGTCTGGCGTTAGTAAGCGACCATTTACCCACCAAGCACCACAAATATATTTGTTTTACTTGAGTAAATACGCAACTGCGGAATGCATGTGTTGTGTGCGTCTGCATTGTATATTCCTGTTATGTGATTTGGCACTTTGGCGTCAATTTCGAAAGGACCTTCACAAATTCAGTAAAATGTCATTCGGGATATAATTATGTACGCGGACGAAGCAAACTAGTGTCAGCTACATTTCCCGGTAACGGGAGCCGATTTAAGAAACACCTCTACCTATTCCTGACCACGATATAATATTGGTGGTTCCATCATATCTGACTATAATGCATCGACATGTGACTTCTTATGCCTTTTGTCTTGTATTCGAATGAATCACGCAGGTCTCTTGGTCATTACATCTCAAGGCCACTTTCATGCAATACATGTCCGCTAAGATGATTTACGGATGTTTCATTCTTTGCTGCGTCGATGTGAAATTCAAAACGTTTCTCCCAGGTTCTGGCATGATTTTAAACTGCGCCCTTTCACTTATTTCACCACAGTATAAGTTATGATAGCCAAGGAGATGTTCGGTTGTGAATAAAAAGCAGGCAACATCGACACAGAAACGTTTTACCATGGTGTTTGATGTGTCATTTATACATCCGAGAAAGAAATTTTCATCCACACGCAATGATACGCTCCTCCTAAACATCTGAATCGCACAACAACAGTGGATCAATCTCGCTTGGCCCATTTCAAGTATAGCATTGTACATGTGGTGATAGTGTAAGGGCATGAAAATCCATTGTTTACGCCATCAAAGTTAACAATGAAACCAGGATTATATTCCTCGACCTTTTTTCCAATAAGGCTTTATGAAATATGCATAGGAAATTCTTCGTTACAAAACGAAGTTCACACAGAAATTGTTGGTTTTGCCTCGGCTGATATTGGGATCGCTGGCGGGATGGAACGCAGTCAATGCAGTCACGCTTTCCTATTCAAAACAGCGGTCGTCATTGCTTTCTACGTTTGTTAATGACGCAGTGGAGCACCACGCTGTGGCTTTTCTATATAATGAGACCAGTTTAACGATAAGTTTGGGGAAGTATGTAGTTGAATTTACATGTCGCGTTCAATAGTCCATACTGATCCTCGGAATGTTTACTATTTAAGATCAGAATGTCACTGCTATCAATTTATGGAATTGTCAGTTATATTTCGCTTTCTCTGATGACTTGAAATTAAGCGGGATGCTCAGATGTACACCGAGAAAAGTGTCTACTTTAATCTCGTAAGTGCTGCTTCGAGAGACTTTCTTAGCATCTTTGCTGGTATGTACGCGGTCTGTTGATCGCATGGTAGTCGTCAAACTTACCATGATGTTTTCTAAATCTAAATTTGTTGAATTGTTTTTGATTTCTGAACATACTCGACTGCCATTCCAGCAAAAGCATGTGCATTATGGTGATAACGTTAATCATTATCGGACATATGTGTACATATGTTTTCGTCCCACTTGGTCCGTGGAGGGATTTTAATATTAAATCGTGTTCCGTCTGCACGAAGTTGTGTTGCGGTCTGTAATGGTTCGATTGTGAGACATAATAACGCCAGTATATCTGCTACTGGCCTCTCGGTATTTTTATATTAAGCTGGCGCTCAAATTAAACAAGTTGCTTTTTATTTGCCGTGCTGTGTCCGTTCTTTTTCCTCTGGTGACCTGATTCTGCGCTCACGTGCGGATTACCCGACTGGTTCGTTCATATTTGCGAAGTGGTTCCAGTGTATTTGCAAACAGTTTCCATAGTAACCTCGATTCTTCCAGTATACATTAAAACGGAAATGTCTGCATCTGCTGTGGCAGGGATTTGACAGTGCATCTCTAAAAGAACACTTGTCTGAACAATGTAGATATCTTCTGCTATGTTTGTGGTGAAGTGACTTTTGAATCACAAAGCGCAGTATAACCAGTATGTTTAAGAAAACATATCACCTTTTTTGCTGCAAAATCAGAGATCAGGACAAGAGGTGGGCCCCACACATTTCCTGCACAACCTTTGCGACAAATCTTCGCCAATGGTTGAATAGGAACAGGAAATCTATACCTTTTGCAGTGCAAAGGATTTGGAGAGAGCCAACTGATCATATCAGCAATTATTACTTCTGCATGAGAAATGGGTGTCAAAGAAGAAAAAGGGGACTGTGCATTATCCAAAGATTTCATCAGCTATATGCTCAGTACCCCACGGAGAAGCACTACTGGTTCATGATGCACCAAAATCATTCTCGATTGAGTTAGATGAGGAAGAGGATGAAACTTCTGGTCCTGAACTATCAATGTCACATAACCCATATTTTCTCCCATCCTCCTCTGAACCAGAATTCATAACACAAGGTGAACTGAATTACATTGTGAGGGATTTGAAACTATCCAAGAGCAAGGCAGATCTTTTGGGCTCCAGACAACAGCAGGGGAATCTCCTGCCAGATGATGTTGGGTTTCCATGTTCCGTGACCATAAAAAATAGATCTTATCTCATTTTTCTTCATGGAATGTGATATTGTAGCCTGCAACAACATCCATGGTGCGATGGCAGCCTTCAACACCTTCCGTGATCCAGATGAGTGGAGACTGTTCATTAATTCATCGACGACGAGTCTTAAATTAGGTTTGCTGCATAATAACAACGTGTCAAGATCAATTCTAGTTGGTCATTCGGTCCATAGGAATGGAACCTATGAAAACATTTTAAGGTACCTAAACTATGATTACCATCAGTGGCAACTTTGTGGTGATTTGAATATTCTTGCTATCTTGCTTGATGTGCAGACTGGGTAAACAGGTACTGTTTTTTCTCTCTCTGCAAATGGGACAATCGTGTCGAAAGATTCCTACTAAATTAAGAGAGACTGGCCACTTCGACAGTCATTCGAGCTTGGGAGGAAACGCGTTCAGTATCTACCACTTGTTGCATCAATGAATTTATGTTAGCACCCTTGCACATCAAGCTAAGTCTATGATAAAAGACTTTGCCATGGTCATGGATAAAACACTAGCAGCTTTCAAGTACCTCCGTGGACGTTTTCCAAGGTTAAGTAAAGCAAAGATAGAGGAAGTTTTCTTTGTTTGTCCTCAGTTTCGTGAACTTCTACATGATGTAGTAACCGTGCACTGCTTGGCAAGGAACCGACGGCATGGAAAACCTTCCAGTTAGTGGCAAGAAACTTTCTCGGAAACAAATAGGTAGACAACTACGGGGAGTTGGTGGAAAACCTTTTCAATGCATACAAAAGCCTTGGTTGTAATATGTCACTAAATATACATGTTTTGCACATCGTCTCACCGAACGGTGGAGCAGTAAGCGAAGAGCACGGCAAGCGATTTCACCAAACCATTCCAAAAACGAAGAAGCGCTATCAGCGCAAATAGAGCCCATCAATGATTGCAGACTATTGCTGGACAGTAGCAAGAGATGAGCCATATAATGAATACAAGAGACAAGCCAAGAAGCGCCGATTAGACACTTAATAAAGACTAAAATATGTACTCATATATACATGATAGTTGTTTGATTTTTGTTTCATAATAAATTTTATTTATATAACCCTTTGTCTGTTTTTTAAAGAGTTACATAAGCAGGACAGGTGAAATATTATCATGTAAAGCAACCACAGACACATGAAAATACCTAGATTTACAATTTGCGATTAAGCCTCTACTATCTACACAATATAAATAGACAAAAAAATGTAAAAACTTAAATATCGCGGAAACATAAGACAATCAGGAGTTTGTATTGTCATATTTCAATTTCACATATCCAAATCCATAATTAATAGTACATTTTATCTCTGAAGCAGACGACTTCTAAAAATGTGTAGATAATCAGAAATTTTATTTTCAATAACTTGGCTTCACCGGTTACGTGTGACGTGACGGATAACATTAGGAAAGATATGGGCATAAAAGGTGTTGACCTATATCAATAAGCTTGTCCCAGAATGTACGTTGTGATTCCCATTTAGCATTATCAATGACACTCGGAGAACTTCTAATTTTATTATATTACATCGATATCAGTAATAAGCTGGCACAAAGCATTAACGTCGATAGTACAAAATAATATCAATTGATTTTTTTTAATCCTCTGTTTCTTTACTTTTGCTTTTGTGAATGAACCAAATATATTTCCCTCCTGATCGAATTAGTAACAAAACTAGCATAATAGCATTTAATTACTAACAGCGAAACGAGTGTTGGAGAACTGTTTGATGGGCCTTTTCTTTCATAACTGTATCGGCTTTTTTCGTTCATGTGCATTCTGTTTTTTCGTGAGTATTACTTTAGTGGTTTAGGGAGAAACAGTTTAGTTGTTACTTACATTAACGCCTAAGGTTTAACAACTAACTGATCATTTCCAAAACATAGTGACTTTTGTTGAGTCTACAAACATGCCGTTTGTGGTAACCACAAAATCCATAAAAATTGGTTTATCACACAAAATAGCGAATTCATAGCATTTTGCTATCAGTGGTTTAACTATATGCATGTTTGGTCCGAGCTGCGCACAAAGTCTTGATTAGAACCGAGCGGACTTTAGGTTCTTATCGCAACTGTGTGTTCATTTGAACTTCTGAACATCATGTCATATTAATGGACCTTACAGTTGGATTGTCATCATCGTGTGTTTTACTATCAACATACGTTTCGCTCACTTCGCCTTCTATTTTGTCCTGACTGCGTTTCGTACTGCCACAGACTATGCATTTACCTTTATAATGCCATTGTTTTAACATCGACATATGGTCGAGCCTAATCAGATTGTCAACTATTCTTTTGATCTATGTAAGTTGTCTTTTATGTAACTCCGATATATGTTCTCATATTCATATCACTTGGTGAGAAAAATACAACCTTGCTATCAACATCTTACTTTCCTTGCTGAATCCGCTATGTACTGTTGAAAGTTTTATATGTGTTCATTTGCATGTTAACCTCGCTTTCCTGATCTTGTCAGCTCCATTAACATGTTAACAGTATCAACTTTTTTTGTAATGGATTCTGTAACTTTTTTACTGTGTCTTGGACGTTGACAGCTAAAATGTGAATTGCAAAATGGACTTATTCTTTGATTGAAGCTGGCTCTTTCCTAGTATATCCATTTGTTCCTACTTTGCAAATCCAAGTAGGTCTAGTAAGGAGGTTCAGGCTAAATTTCATCAGTTGACTAATTTCACCCATGTTCAACACGTTTTATCCCATGGTTATATGTTTTACGTTTTCTCAGGCAATACAGCAGCAGGTGTTTGCTATCAAAGTCTGGGACGCAACGTATACTATTCGTTTTATCCGTTATTGGTTTATTTTTGTTTTTTCTTGCGTTCTCTCTAGCCGTGATGCGGCGATATTGTAAAACTGCTGCATATTAAAATAGACTGTTACATATGCATGCTAGTATTACTTAATTTAAATTGCTGCATTAACAAGTAAATGTATTTTATATAAGAAAACCGTTTTTCGTTTCGAAAATAAAAGTAAAATGTATTTACTGTCATGGCATAATTTGCTAAATGCATGTAGAAAGCTCCTAGGCAGCTGCTGACAGGACATTTGCAATCCCTAGATTATTTCAGTCTGCCAAACGTTCATTTCACCCTTTGTTCTGTATTGTTTCATATAATTACCATTCTCAAAAATTGTATTATGAAGCTATAAACATATCTGTTGTTGTGTGTAAATTACGATAATTGTGTCATACATTTGCTTTATCACTGTAAACTATTTATTCCATTTTTAAAGTTAAAGATAATGTGGACATACAACGTTTTGTGCAATTAGGAACTTCATTTAGTGCGTTTCAACGTTCATAATTCTATTTTCATATCACAATCAAATATTTTTATTGCTTTCACCGTAATGCCAATTTAATGTTCTTTATTGTACAGACTCTTTAATCTTTGTATCTGTAGTATTTCGCATTTCATGATTTGTTTACCTACCTCTTATCTTTTTATCTATTGTATTTCGCATTTCGTGCTTAACATATGTTGTGTACTTTGATTTTTTGCATAAAGTTGTATGGATGCATTCACAGTGGTATTCAGGAAAAATGCCAAAAGAAAGTTCTGAATGTAATTCATTACTGTGCATTCTGGTAAAATGCCAAAATGAAAGTTTGATCGTAATTTAGATATTTTGTAATCTATATACCGTGTTTAAACTTAAATAGAACGATATTTTAATGTCTCTATAATTGATTCAACATATATTTGATTTTCAGTAGTGCTTTTTTTATTTTAAATGTTTATTTAGCTTTGGAAACAGCATCATATGTTTAAGCTTGTCTCCCTTCATTTCTTCCACAATATCATCCATTACCCTAGTAAGACATTGACGACTCTATAAACACCAGATTAAGCGGCTTCTTTATTTTCAGCATAGCCACCATTTATTTATTCTCATAGTTTTATGTGTTTTCTTTTTTTTCATTCTATATTTATGATGAAGATAAACTCGCATGCTATATATATATATTTTACAATTGGAACATTTTTTTTTCGTTACATATGACACATTCTAGAAACGTATTACCTTTCAAAGTTTGCATGCTCCTTACAACAATGGATACATGGTTGAAATGGCGTGTCAGTAATGAAGCTAACATGAAATTATCAGGATAATAGATCTGAAGACGCCCTATATAAAACTAATGCGGATAGAACAGAAAACTGACCCATTTCCCACATTATTTCGCTGTCTGCCGAAGGCCTGCTGCAAAATGTGTTTCCTAGCAGACACGTCAGAACATAACCGCTCTACCCATCATGCGTTAAGTCGAGCCAAACGTTTAGTTCTTCCAATGTCACGGAATCAGTTAAAAATACTCAAATGCACTGTATAATATACGAACAATCAACTGTACCTTGTAATACATCAAAGAGCAAGAATGTATGCTATGTACAAATACAGAAAACGATCTAGTTAAAGTTTAAAATTGGTCCGCATTCAGAACGGCTACATGGAATGACATGCTGAAATAATTCCTTCAATAATATGTCTTCAAAGAGTGTATGCGTGTGTGTGATTCGGTTTTTAACATTATCTTTACCAATTATGTAGTCATATCGCTACGAAAACTACATTGTGGCAGTTTATAGTAGTGTCTACCACTGGGGCATCATGTCGCAGACATGTAGCATGATGTCCCACCCAGTCACATCATTCTGACATAAGGTCGACCAGTCCTAACACTAACTTCTTAATGCTGAGCGCCAAGCGGAATAGCTGTTAGTACCATTTTTGTAAGTCTTTGGTATGACTTGGCCTAGTATCGAACCTACAACCTTCCGCATCCGAGGCGGACGATTTAACCACTAGGCCATCGGAGCGGTCTACAAAGAGAATAATCAAACTGAGTTATAAGCAATAAGAACGTTTCACTTTGTTTACTAAATATAACACACAGCATATTTAATACGGATCTTGCTGATTCACATAGCATTATAACTGTAACAAAATTGAGACCATAATAAATATAATAGTAAACGGTTCTATTAACTTTATCTGACCTAATGCTAATTTTGAATGTCTTTGAATAAATTCATGAAGAGTTAATAAAGAAACGAATTCTATCATTTGTAAATCGTAGAAACGTCATAATATTACGTACCTCCACGGTCGAAAAAGTGTTAACCGTTCAAAAACTGCGTGACTAAGTCTATATGTAGTGTAAATATACACAAACAATAGTACTATATCAGGCCATATGTAACTGAAAATGTATGGATGGAAATGGTGTAGTTAGCAATTTCCATCCACATACCCCATGCACGTGCTGCAGTAAGTCGAATGCCAACATGGATGAACCTTCCCCATATTTAAAATAAGATTACACTGCAATTTTACAGAAACAATTCAGTGACTGCGCTACAGTTCTACTGCCTAAAATATGAATCAATCTTTAAAGCAACTCAAGTAAATGAGCGAACAACCTATGATGTTCGTGCAGAATGAACATGATATACAATTGTCCAATAATTTAATTATATCGATATTTAAAAAAACTGTACAATATTTTACTTATGCAGCATAATGATATAAAACAATTTTTTTTTAAAAAATTAAATAATTGGAACGGTAAAGCTGGATAGCTTGCATCGAGCTAAATTCCCTGTTAACACGCATTGAATACAATTACGATTTTTATGATTGGAATTGTAGGAAATTAATTACATTCCTAATACAATAAATTCAGGAAACGTTTTAATAAATAGGACTCTTACCTTATGATATTAAATGTTGCAAAACATTTGGAAAACCTTTATTTTAAAAAAGAAGCAATCCCTACAAAAGCATGGAAACCATGTTAGTCGTGTATTAGTTTCTGCTACGATGTACGTGTCTTTTTGCGTTTTTTGGGGGGTCTAAATTTTTTTATGCACAGAAGATAAGCTGAATACACTAGACACGACATCTGTATAGTTGCAAGTGCGTGACTATGATGCATATGCTATTGCGAAAACTAACACTCAACATATTATATAGATCAACATAATCGGTAATTGTATTAATGACTACTCGTATAGTAGAAATATAAAACAATATTGAATATTCGACTGTTATTGAAAAGTATCAACTATATATATAGTGGCATGAAATATATAACAGCTGAGCCAGCCAGAGTAAAATATACCTTTTGCACCTCCGTTAGATCTCATTATTATATCTCCAGCCATGGATGTTCTTCATTCTAGAAGTATCTCTGTTGATGCAGATGTAAATGATCTCAAGGTCTTCTTCCTAATTACTCGAAGCACTATGAATATCCAACTAATATCCGACTAACTATAAGATATGGGTGGATTTATTATTCAAAAGAAGCGGATTTCCATAACATTGGTAGCTTTATATCAGTTACAGACCGAATAATTAATTAAGTTAGGAACTTGTGTAGATGTAAATGATGTCGTTGCAGTATCTATATCGTCGTATATCCAATTTGTTAAAGACCGTATACCATTTCGTACCGTAACAGTTCGGATGAACTACAAATACTGGTATGATAGCACAATTCGCAGAACATGCAGTGTAACAAAGTTAAGTTCGAAAGATGGCAACACATTACTTGTGGATCTTGTCGCGGTCAACCTGTCACGTACCGATTAACAGTAACGTCGTGCCTAGGCTTGCAATAAATCGCTAACCTGTGATGGTTTAGCCTCCCTGGATTAGGGCATGCTGGACTGTTAATTAGAATCGGTTGGCCATGGGCCATAAAGACACATAGACCTTCGATGATGAAAATAATACAAATTGTGCAAAGATAATCGAGAAGTCTCAGACATTACTCCGGAGATTAACAGGGGATTTTTCGAGATGCTTGAAAGTTCTTCTTCATATTTACCCGTATAAGCTTTCCCTCCAATCGAATTATATTCCCAGAAAAGCTTGTATTCCGCCACGTTCACTAATTAAGGTCTAAATTCTTGACACTTAGTGTTCTGAATGGGCGCTCTGGTAATATAGACAAACCTAGAACATATCAACAATACCTGAGCGAACTTAAGTTTGGTAACACTGAATATCATGTTATCGACATAAGTATTTGATCTAAATAACTTTGATATAGTTTTGTGTGAGTGTTTTGAATAAATATGTGCAGCCGTTTCTACCATTCACCGTGAGAAGACTGTTGTGCAACATTGATTAGCTAGTGTTGAACAAGATGGATTCGTAAGAGGCAATATATCATTATGTGTAGATAAAATACATTTCACGAATGGTACACGTACACAACAAACACAAGGGCCAAATCCTGCCATTAAGATGTTGCATGCATGTATGTTTCCCCAAACAGTTAGTGACAAACCGTGTCATTCACTGTGGTGTGACTAGTGAAAACGCAAACTGAAAGAAGTCGGTAAAAACGTTTTGAAATTCACCGTCTGCAATGAAAATGCGGTCCCGTATCTGATCCACACAGGTTTCGAATGTTAAACATTCCATGGACGCCATCTAGATTCCATCAAATATAACACAAGATGATAAACAAGTCCAGTTCGTGTTGTACTAAACTGTAGTCGGATGCAATGGAGCAACTGAGCCACCAATATTGTATAATAACCAAGACTTGGTTGAGGTATTTATTATATGGCGTGACACACGTTTTCCTGCAATCTACAGTTGCGTATTTACCCAAGTAAAACAAACGTTCCAGTTGTACGTACCTAAACATCGAAAAGTCGCAGAAGCATCAATGCGATGGACATACCATTGAGCATCCTTGCAGCTGAAAGTGGAGTCTCCCACGGCAACCAACGTTTTAAAATGTTACGTGTTTGGGTGTCTTACAAAAGCAGCAAGAAAAGAGTGAAGACAACGTGCTTTGTAAAATTTAATAATTTTTTTTTTCCTAGAAACAAAACAATATAAAAATAAGAAAAAGACACATCGGTTTTACGAATCAAATCCAAACTTAATCAAAGAATAAAAAATAGAAGTCCTATTATTAAAAGGTCCGACATGAAACTGAGTACGAATCCTTATGACATCCACAATGGAAGACGACAACGTCTGTTGTAACCTGTCAAGTGCTGGGTGTCAACAATCTCTTGTTGAATCACAGAAAATATTATTTATTTATTTGAATTATGTATACATTTCGAAAAATATCCTTGCCCAAGAATTAATTTAGAACACTAATATTTCCAGGGAAAAGAATCACTTTTCCTAAAATTAATTTGAAGAAAATAAAATAATTAGCCCAAAGCTGGTCAGAACATAAAACAGGGTGACTTCTCAAGTGTCAAGGCACTACTGACAATTCTTTCTCAAAATACTAGTAACAAATCTAAGTACAACGCAAAACAGAGTCCCTGATGGAGGTTAAGAGTTCATCCATCTGGGAAAACCAGAGTTTGCAACAACTGTTATGTTATTTGTCACGTACTCCAAGTATGACCTCGAATCCTCTTTATAAATCTTACTCTGAGATTTTTTTTAAATGTTGCTTACTACAACTCTTACAGGTTCTGAATCAAGATCAAGAACTAGGTCAGCGTTAGAAACAAAGTTTTTATAACTGATTGTTTACTTTGAAAAATAAAAAAGTCAGTAAGAGCTGAACTCTACTGCAGCAAATAAAGTTACTTTATCATAGCATGTAATGGAATATAAAAATAACTAGTAAGCAAACAGTTAAATCAAATCAAATATACATTAAATCAAATATACATAACAAAAGTCACTCCTCAATATGCTGATACCGTGTTAGCTTTTGTCCATCATAACGGAATCTATGATAAGGAGTACGTGAACGACTTGCAAATCAGAACATTAGTTTACAGCCCTTTAGACCCTCCATCAGTCTCTGTATTCCGACGCACTTTCTGCCACCTACTATGCATATAAAAAACAATGTCGGATAGGCATTTGATTGTCACAGCCTCGGAGAATATGAAGATCTATATATGAGAACATACATTTTTGAGACGTTTCCTGATACTACCATCAATGCACGGGGATACTTTGGGATGTATGGTTGTATAAAACTTTGGTCGAGTTGGAAATGCTCTGAGACAATGAACAACATCTGATTGTTGAACGTATTTGTCTGTATTAGGAATTGCATCGGATGTCTTCGCTACTCTGGTGCAAATATTCCGCATTTAGAAAGGTAAGATCCCGTTGTCCCGAACAGTTATAGTCATAAATCTTTGCTCCAACAAGTTTTGAGGATGGACGATGATGCCATTCATGTCTGTAAGTGGACTTAATCGCATCGATCCCACAGTCATACACATTCGCAAACAAGTACACAAGTACGACAGCAACAGCGTCTATGGAAACTTCCTTGATGATGATCCCTTGGCCTGTCAAGCCATGGTGGTGATACCAGCTGTCACCACATAAGTGTCATTCCGTAGGCATGTTCACCGAATGAATCAAGCTAGTCTCGAATCTACATGTGTAGTCCACATAGGAAACCGACATATGCATCTGTAGCTGGTAATGATTGTACAACTAATTCACCGGAGCTGGGGTTTCACTAACGTGCATTGAAGGTGCAGTGCATACAAATGAACTCAGATCTACGCACACTCGGTTCTGTCATTTCGAAGAAATCTGCACTATACACGGTGGACATGGTCGTCAAGGAGAACAATTATCAAATGGCATGAAGATATTCATGATATTCCTTTCAACAAGCAGATCTTGCGCTCCGGGCCTGGATGGTCTGAATGCCATACCTCCCCAGATATTCTCAGGATTAACTCAACGATGGGGGTCAATTTGTTCTGTGGCACCATCTTTGGTAGTTACGAAAATGCAGCTTTGAAAGTCATAACCTCTCAGGATGATATATTGTTTGGGTTTTTCACAACTGTGAAACCATGTGATTTAATGCCGATTGTTTTTTAGGCTGCCATGCATCCAGGCCACATTGCCAGTTGACATGCATTCGTTTGAACATTGTTGACTAGGATGGGATAGGTGTCCCAAAGGTGATCTTGATAATACAACTGTTGATAAGAGATTAATCTGACATTTAAACTCAATGCCGGTCTTTCGTAGACGTGTAATACAACTGTGCACCCCGATAGAACCGTTTACATGAAATATTACAGAAAAGGCCTTTGGGATGTTGTCTCGGAATTATTGACATTAGCCCCAAAGGTGCATGCAACCTTGTATTCACGTACGTAACAATCGCTGGAGCTCCCGAGTGACCGAGTGGTCTAAAACGCTCTACGTTACGGATCACTGCCATCTCACCTCTGTCTGCGTGGGTTCGAGTCTAGGATTCGGCCAATGTGGGTATGTGAGAAAGCTTGCCAGTAGCTTCTCGTGGGTCAGTGGTTCTTCCCGGTTGTTTTTTTTCTGGGTTCTTCCTCCACCATTAATACTGGCCGCCATGCATAGCCAATCATGTGCTGGAAAATGGCGTTAAACCCCACAACAACAACAACATTAACACAAAAAAATTCGCTAAGCAAGTTGCATTGAGAGTAGTCAATATCATTAGAAATGTTTTGTGTTCATCGGTTGAAAACTCTGGGATTCCTTGCAGTTCAATTGACTCGAGTTCGATCCCCATTATTGGTCATTCAAGCACTATCAAAAGTGGTTCCGCTTCCACAAGCAATTACACTTCAATTGACCCTAAAAGTATCATCCCGGGTAGTAAAATCATCAAAGAAGCCACTCGGCCACGTATGACAAATTCCAGTAGTGCATTGTTAGCAATGGGATGAGGATAAAAGTTGTTGACTGAGCGAGAACAGAGGTTTTAGACGAAACAAATAACATAGAGGTAAACATAATGGCCCGATATTGCAATTCACCAGATACCGCGTTTGACATTGGAGCAGTTGTGTTAAAGCTAAAGTGATTGTCAGCATTATTGGTTTGTAACTGAATCAACCAAAGTTAGAATTTCAAGTGCAGGACACGCATAGGGTTTTTCTTCTATGTGAGACTTTCAAGGTGTTGTTCAACAGCTCTCCTTACGTCATCGATACAAAGGAAATGGAAGCAATTCTTGACAACGTTGATATTAATTACTACAACGATTATCGGACTCGTCAGATTTAGCTACGATAATGGAAGATTATCTAGTCCACACATGACATTTCATAATGATACGCTACGAGTATGCTAGATTTGCTGACCAGTCCATACTCAGAATGACACATCCAAAACCGTTGATCGAGGAAAATTTAATTGAGAACAATTGTTGTTTTCCTATGCAATTCCTCTGTCACATGTTCGGATTTTGCAGAGATCTTCGTAAGGTTATTTTCGAGGCGAAACATAAAGACACATTAACTAGTTAGGGGAACCGACAATGACGCAATTTGACATGATCATTTTGTCATTAATGGTAAAATTGCGATGCCAATATCAACATTCGGGATGCTAGTGCTGATTTCTTCATTGATCACATGAGACCGATGTTTATAGCTAGTGCAGTCTGCGTCATTTCTGTCCTTTATCACGCACACCAGTGACACATTGCTAAGCGTTACTCAGTGACAGTTTACGCGGCAAATAATTGACATGCAAGTAGTGTCTGAAGTTTCTTGTGATTAAAAAATATCAACCTTTTTCTCAAACGAATAGTTATATCAGATATTTTTTCAAATAATTTTATTTTTTCACGAAGCTTTAAGGTTGTTCGGAGTAAAAAGCAGCTTACGAAGATGAACATTGCAAGAAGAAACAATTGCAAATTCACGTAGAAATTTCCCGAGGCAAACTTATGTGGAATACCTACGAGTGTCGAACACAAACGTAACTTCATCAGCATAATGAAACCAAATGAAAGAACACATAGGTGATATTAAAATTATGCAAGTCAGATAAGGCGTAATGGAAAATACCAGTAGAATATTTCCATTTATCGCAGCTATTCTTGCATTGGTAACGGCAACAGCTTCCGCGTTTGCATCCTAATGACCCAAAACAAAAACGTTGGTGGCAAAATAAAAAAATGGTAAAGGTATTCGACTTCCCGAGGGACCGACATATTATCCTATGGAATACTTCTTCAACTAATCAGTACAACTCATAAAAAGCATCGCCGTTAATCAGTCTTGATTTACTCGCGATGGCAAAGTCACACTTACACCTCTGATGCGTCTTTATGAGTGATGAACTTGCACCACTGATCTCAAGCACGAGAGAAACCGGCATCACCAACTTGGATTTGACAGAAGGACCTGGAAGTCTTTGGGTGCCATTTGTGGAAACGTTTCGACATCTATTGCACTTTGACTCGTAAATCCAAGATCCAACCAATGATACTGTTCATTAATTACATAGATGACAGAGTCATCTACCGTTGTTTTATTCAACGCTGCCATAGGACGGACAGCACCATATCTGAAGATTTTGTTTTGAAGTAATATTCAAGTATTCACCAAGACCGCGCGCGCTTGTTGTTTTACATTGTCACTTAGAAAGTATGTCTGTCATTTAGAAATTACGCCTAATAGTATTCGAAATATTTATAACACTTGCGGACAGTAAAGTTCACAGACCCAAAATCTATGAAAGTAAATATCTCGTGAATCCAAATAACCCCTCTTTAAAATATAAAAAGCATCGTCTATCCAAACTACCCCTCCCAAAACCTATATTAAAACATAATTTCGAGTTTCCAAATAACCCCTCCAAAAAAAATAAAAACAACAACAAAAGAAGAAACAAACATTGTGCTGAAGGATAAATTTCGTGGATGCAAAATAAAATAGAAGATAAAAGAAACACACCGCTGATGTGTGTTGATACATGACACATGATAATACCTCGTATGCAACATAATTCAATGAGTACAAAAAAGGATCTGCAAAGAAATGCTGGCTTCTTTTTTGTCGGTAAGTTATTTATTTACTACATGGGAGATATTTCAGTCGATAACGTGTACATTTTGCGAAATAATGTTCTTCTTAATTTTGTGGTTAATAAACTTGGGTGGGATGCTTAGATGCTGGCTTTATATGCTATATACTTTAGAGTGTGTCGGGTGGCCCTGGGCTACTAACTCTGTTGTTTTCAGTACTATCTTATAGTAGTTACAAGTGGCCGAGGTTTTTCCGATTAAAATTAAGACAAGTAGCTTTGGTGGCACAGGACATAACGCTACAACACTTATACACACACACAAACACACACACACACACTGTCTGTGTGTGTGTGTGTGTGACATTGTTAAAAATGTTCCTGCCATTATTATTAAGCAAGTTAGGAATTAATGTTCGTGTTCCTCAATACTCGATGGTTGCAATGGCAAAGCAAAATGAGTTCATTAGCCATGTGTTTGTGAAATATGTATTTTTAACTTTCTAACATCAAATTTTTGATTTACAATGAGTCATTTGAGGCAGAACTAACTTTTATAATTTACATCTGCCATTTGTCGGACCAAAAAGCCATAATTTTAAGTGTTCGATCATAATAAATCATTTCAGTGGAAACAGGTGGGAAGTGGCATCCATAGTGAACTTAGGAAACATGCCGCGTTTTCCCTCCTTACACATCTGGTAATACCGCATTCAAACATACTGGTATCTGGGAACACATCTTTAAAACATGCTGATTGTATCGCTGTTTATTGCATATTTCATGTACAGATAAAAGGATATAACACTCGATAGACTGATGCAGAGTATCTTCTGACATAAATATATGGAAACAACAGGTGTGTTTTTAAGATACAAAGAGAAACAATTACTTGTTGAGCGTTTTTATGTTGAGAAAACTTTGCGTATGACTAAAACACACGAACATTTGCTTCAAGATTCGCCACCAGAGAGACTTTGCGGGGTTATACCATAATATTTAAGCAGAATGATACATAATGTTACCTAATGAATGCTTCCAGTTTTTTTTGCAGTCATATACCACCCTGTCAGGTCATATGCCACGCAAGAACTGGACAATATATATATAGATATACAAATATGTATACATACATGTATACATATATATATATATATATATATATATATATATATATATATATATATATATATATATATATATATATATATATATATATATATATATATATATATATATATATATATATATATATATATATATATATAGAGAGAGAGAGAGAGAGAGAGAGAGAGAGAGACAGACAGACAGACAGACAGACAGACAGATAGAGAATGGTTACAATTATATCAATCACTGTATGTTTACAATATAATTTTGTTAAAGTTATTTCCTTTTTGATTTTCTAGGTCGATGTAATAAATTACAGTCCTGTTCAACCAGACCTCATATCCTTCCCGTACTAGTTTCTGTTAAAATGCTATACTAATCACTAGAAGTGTCCGATTCCCCATACAAGGTCCTGGTTAAATGCTATAATAATTGCTAAAAGTGTCCGAAGCCCCATGCTTGATTCCGGTATAATGCTATAGTAATCGCTAGAAGTGTGCGAATGCCGATATTAGGATCTGGTAAAATGCTATACTCTTCGCTACAAGCGTTCGAGTCCCTTTACCAAGTTCTGCTATAGTGATTTAGTAATAGCAAGAAGTGTCCTAAATCCGATAGTAATCGCCAGAATTGTTTGAATCCTCATACTAGGTTCTTTTATCGCTGGAAGAGTTCGAATCTTGAATTTATGGTAAAGAGAGATAATCATCAGACCCTAATCTTACGTGTTTCTTTCATTCAGACACACTAATGCTTTAGCAAATGCCTGATAGTTTGAAATTATTACTCATTTTTGTTTTGAAAATCTTTATTAAATACGTACGTGCGAATAACAACTACTAATATTATATTCAAGTGAAGGTTGTATTTGTTGCAAAGGATCATTCAGAACAACCCCAATGACGTTGTTTACATTAGCAACACATAAGTTAACACTTTAGAAAGACGACACCGTGTGGTTTCTCCTACTTTAAAGAAGCGTGATAACAAATGTACTAAAAAAGAATTCTCCAAATAAATAATTAATATATAGAATTCAATAAGCCTATAGTGAATCAAAAGAGAATTGATTAAGCAATAATAAATAAACGTTGCAACTTCGCTGTAAGATTAATGTTTGGTAATAATTACGTATGAATGATTAGAAGAAAGACGAAAAGTATAAATAAATAAATAAATCAGTAGCCCCTCCCCACTAATGGTTCAAACAAAAAATGAAAGACAATAAATGTCAGGTGGCACATTCTGTTATCTACCCTGTATAACTTTCCTTGCAGGCTGAAATTAACACATGTGACTTCATCTGTGAAGTTAATATATCTTTTATTATTCGGCAAGGAACTATGTTTAGAGACAGCCATGAGTCAAGTGTCTGTTTAATCTACCGTTAGGAGTCAGGGAACTCTGTTTAGTAGGCAACCAGGTGTCACGGGACTCTAGTAGACAGTCACGAGTCAAGGGAGCCTGTTTAGTAGACAGCCATGAGTCAAGGGATTTGGTTAGGTTGACAGCCAGGAGTCAAGGAATTATGTTTAGTAGACAACCGTGAGACAAGAGACTCTGCTTAGTAGACAGCCATAAGTAAAGGGACTATGTTAGTAGACTGCCATGAGACAAGATTATTTGTTCATTAGACCGTCAGGAGTCAAGAGGCTCTGTTAAGTAAACCGTCAGGAGTACATATGGTCGTCTTGTACACCCTTAATGGAGCCAATATGCATTATAAATGTCATTATGAATAAAGTAAAGGACATCATCGATACATTAAAGGACATTATGAATACATTACTTTACATTATGGACACAGTATATTAAATTATGAATACAGTAAATGTGTATTTTATAATATTTTTGCCATCTTGCGAATTCAATTTACTGATTATAAAGTCCATGTTTGTCAGAATACTCAATCTGCATAGCTGTCGACCATCTTGTTTACTACAACACAGATCAGCATTTTGAAAATTTTGAAATGTGTGAGACATATTTGCCATCAAAGTGACTGGTCAGTAATTAGAAATGTGTGAGATATTTGGCCATCATAATGATCGCTACGTATTTTGGGTTGTGTGAGATATTTTTGCCATGATAATGACCGGTCAGTATTTTGGATTGTGTGAGGTATTTGCTATCACAAAATCAATTTATTACGCACACATTATATATATATATATATATATATATATATATATATATATATATATATATATATATATATATATATATATATATATATATATATATATATATATATAAATCTGTGTGTGTGTGTGAAAAAGTAAATGTCTTCAAATTTCTTCTTTTAAGATACCGATGGTATTTACAGGTATTTACACCTGAAAAATACAACTATGCAAACAACGGTAATATGAAAAATAGGGTGTTACGATAACCAGAAGATATGAAGACCAAGAACGACATATTCTTTAGAAAACTAGATGAAGTTCCTACCAACTATCTCTTGTAGCAACCGTCTAAATATCAGAAGTTACTGACTACTAGCTCCGACATCCGCCATTTTATACACTCAATTATACACAGGGCGCCACAAAATGCCCAAAACCCATTTGCAGAGTAGGTAAAGTTAATCTCAACATAGCCGTTTACTGTTTCTTTATGGATTAATCACATGACAATGGTGTGCAAGTTTATCGATGGGTGTTTTGGAATGCTTGATAACAATCGTTTGTTCCCCATCACCGGCATCAAACACGGACAAAAACATACACATATCTTATCTAGCTTTTGAACTTTGTTTTTCCATTATTGGCGTCAAAAACAGCTTTGTGTTAATTGATTAATATTATCTTGAAGTCAATATTACAGTTATGGACACATAATGGCAACTTCATATGCCAGCACATTGAAAGGGTGACTAAAACAAAGCTTGTTTAATCAAGTACCCCAAAAGTCTCTAACCTACTGAAGATTCATTGATGACGCGGCGAGCCAATCGAATGAAACAAACGAGCTATTTCAACAAATCTTGAACATTTGATACATGCGGGTTGATCGGTAGCTTATAAGCACCAAATGTTTCTACCTGAAGCACACACCATATTTTTTCAATCACCAAATGAAGTCCTTGTGTCTATTTACTGGTATATCTTTTTGTGTGGACATATGCCATATTTCATCCTTATGAAACAACACAACACATTATGATCGTCGTTCTTGTTTACGTTGATCAAGTCTACCCGCACACGTAGACGCTCAACGAAACGTTTTCATCAGCACTATAGTTTCCGCTACGGTGTAAAGCAAAGAACAGTGATTAAAACAAAATTCGTAGATAAGACATGTAAAAGAAATAAATGTTATCCAAAATGTCGATATCCAAGTCTGCGAACGGAGTGCATGGGTCAAGCACGGGACAGGAGGGAGCTCCAACAGTCCCGTTTTTGTACGCTTTGCGTGCCATTAAAATCCGGAAAGAAGGGGACGGGTCCACCATTGTTGCCTTTACCATCTTCCCGTTGTATCGTCAATGGTTGCCAACTGGCAACAGTGGTAACACGCACGTTAGTCTGCGGTATTTTTCATTAATCTGGAGAAATGTTATTTATTTGGTATCATGCTTGAGAAGTTTAAGTGTAAACTATTTAGCTAATAATGCTTGAGGAGTTTAAGTATTCGCATAAGCTGTAATGATAATAATGATGCAAGAAGTACAACGAAATTAGAAAACTGGGCAATAATCATTTGAATAAGGTTATTTGCGTACTATAAGCAAACTAAGACCCCGGGTTGACTTGATAATAAACACGTAATTACGTTGGATCTCAGATGTTTGAATGAGATTTCGAAGATGACACATAACACAAAGTGAATCCGATGATGAGCTTGACTCACTACTGATGAACAGGACACATTATTACTAAGCGTTTGGAACTAGAGGTCAAGCATACACTACCGCAATTTCCATCTACCAGGCATAGGGCTGAACCTTTATTTGAACGAAAAACTGATTTAAGGCAGGATTATGACCCTGCTGATGTTCCGCTTCAAGGCGTAACATGTTCAAGGCCCGTCCAGGCACCAATAACCATACAACCTGATTTTGCTAGCATTGCCAATAGTTTGCCCCCGCTGTCGTGTAGCCTGTCGTTTCTGTGAGGTAGGCTTACTCTGAGATTATGCTCACGTACAAAAAGGAAGGCAAGAAGTGGCCGTTGTTCTAGTACATTAGGAAAGATGGATTGAAAAGAAGACAATAAGCGTTATATCAAAGCCATGCAGGAGTCTGTTCTAAGCAAAGAAGAAACTATTACTGTGCTTTGTGCTGGGCTGACGGTGAGGATTGGCTGCCTAAGTGCTTAAGTGCTTGTTGGCATATTGCTACTATCGAGAATCACGGCGACTTGGTGTGTAGATCTGAGCCAGACACATGTTAAGAATCTATTTGTGCTCCTCCAGCATCACATATTTTGTTAGTAAATAAGGTTGTTGTGAATTTTGAGCACCTTTACACAATAAAGCTGGTGCGGGTATCGCTTGCGCCTCCAACATTAGAACCAAATTAGTTCGCCCAGGCGAAGCAAACGTTAGACTCAGCCAGCAACATCCTAGAAGCTCTCTATCGTCCTGCTGCTAGTAGGAAAACATATCGATACCATTATTAAATGCATTCCAGCATGTTTATACCAGAAGTGGACCCGGTATCTGATTTAGGACTTTTCAAGATTGAAAATAAACATGCAACCAGTAAAACCTGAGCACCATATCTAGATACTGTTGCACCGCTGCATGCAATATACGGTCGCAACAGTCTAATATAGGCTATTTTGCGGAAGGCGCACAACCTATATGACTGACTGCAGGCATAATTTAATTATCTCATAAAACAATAACAGTTTTGAAAAGAAGCGTTGTCACCCAAACACTTGTTTGGGTTGAACAACAGTTATCGTGCTTGTGTTCTCTCTCTCTCTTTCTCTCTCTCTCTTCATCGGTGTAATTAAAGGCAGTACCAACATGGTATTTTGCGTTACTATTGAACTGAAATGACTGAGGTTATACACATTCTAACAAAGTATTGATTAATCGGTGGCTCTACTTTAGGTGATATTCATTTGTCCTGATACCCGTGCAGGGCTTCGATGCAGTATGTTCAGATCAGGATTGTTCTACTTTTTCGTTGCTCATGGAAACAACAGATTTTCTGTGAGTCAGACCTAGACCACTACAACAAAATACTTCACCACAATTCTCGATTTGTATTACAGCATGGATACGCTCACAAAAACAAACGGCTACCATGTCTGGCATGAATTTGGCCTACAACACGGCTATTAGATGGGTTATCATCAAGCTCAATTGCCTAAACTATCGGTTCGATCTAAAATGCATGCCTCTGATATGTTTTACACGAATTTTGATTACTGTCCCCTATAGAAAACTATAATGGTGCAGACTACGTGAAGGCAGCACCCGGGATTCTTGAAGATGAAAAACAGTTATCGGTTAATATCCTGACGTGGAATATCACCTTGAAATTATAGAACCCTCTAGTGTAGTGCCCGTTGTAGCCACTAAATACACGTACACAATAAGTCTACGTGGTCCTATTTTCTTTAGTAGCCGATATTCTGGCGCCTTCGGGCCATTGGCAGTGTTTAAAGTTGATCGAGGTGCTCATACAGTGATAATGGTCATGTGCATCAAGGTCGACAGTGACAAGTCGGTCAGCGGAATTACCTCAATAAATAGTGCCGGTTACTATCGACATAATTCAACGCTAAACAACTAAAACGACACTTACACCGTTCTTGGTGCCGGATTTTACTTTATTACCTCCATGGGATTCGTGGCAATGGAATGTGGGCAAAGCTTTAAATCCATGATAAAAGGAGTTGTACGATAACATAATGACAGCAATAATCAGTTGTCGATGATATCGCAAACGAAAACCCCACAACTAGCTTTGCTTGTATGTTTGCTGCTGGAAACAGCATCCTGTGTGAGGGTCTCAGTTTCAATGCACATGCGTTGGTATGTTCACCTCTCTAATTTTCTTGGGATGTCAGAATTGTCCCAGACCTATGTGACCGAGCTATAAAATGATTCGTATTATGGCATTTGAGTTTCATTGTAGCATTCTTGAGTTATATTATATATTCTCACCCATGGGATAGAGAAATCTGACTTTTTTGCTAACCTTATCTTTTTTGTATCTCAGTCTGGTTATCTCAGACCTGTCATGGGGGCCCCGATTGGCCGAGTGGTCTAAAATGCTCTCCGTTACGGATCACTGCCATCTCACCTCTGTCTGCGTGGGTTCGAGTCTAGGATTTGGCCAAGGTGGGTATGTGAGAAGGCTTATCAGTAGCTTCTCGTTGGGTCGGTGGTAATTCCTGGAGTTTTCCCGGGTCTTCCTCCACCATTAGTACCGGCCGCCATGCATAACCTATCGTATGCTGAAAAATGGCGTTAAACCCCACAACAACAACAACATCAGACCTGTCAGGGTTTCCACGCACTAGGAACTGCTTTTAAAAAAGAAACCCTTGAGGTCGTTTGTGCCTGACAGAAGTTATATAATACTACAAAAACAACAAATATAACAACAACAAAATAAATTCACACATAAAGCAGCTTAAGGTATCTCCAACCTTGATAACACCACTCAAAACATTTTGATACACACAAACAAGCCGAGCTAGTTGATACTCCATTCACACAGGCAATACACATCACTGGCCATACAAAACCAAACGCTCCAAATTGCTACTGCAAAGCCGGCAAAAACCAAAAATGTGTTATGTCGAACTGGTTTCTTCTAACTTTGTGAAACAACTACAATCCGCCCCAGTTGAATCAAATATAATAATGCGATTGCAAATATAAACTCTTGTATTTACCAAACAGAACGGCTCATTCATATGTCCACGTGATATTTCACAATAAGATTTCCATGTAGTTCATCAATGCCACAGAACATATAAATTACCAAGAAAGTGATGAATTAGAAATTTTCTGATGTCACTACACACTTTGTTAAAACTGTCCATGTAGGCATATTGTACTGCAAAGTATCATACAGTTGCCCAGCATAGAACGTTGTCCAAATTAGATATGATGAAATTCCAAACTTAACCGTATAAAAGATATTAGTTATTTAATATCAATTTCATATCAATATCGATCGATTTAATGTGATAATATCAGAATTAATTAATTATGTTTATTTTGATCTAAGTCTAGGTTTTGTAATTTCCTTCGTGTATTTGACATAGTCCGGGTTCCGGTTTCTGATAATAACGACCATTTTTATTTTGTGAACATCAGTATTATTGTAGAAGGTTACTTTTGTAGCAAGATTACCGAGTTGGATTTCGGATTTATAACATAACACTTTTTATGGTGGTGCAATTACAATGTTTAACGACGAATGATTTGAATGAGAAAAGAATTATGATTAATACGTGCGTGTATAAGATCCAAATATTGGATAAATTAACATAATCCACACTAACCTAATAATGCAACAAATGAAAATACAAATAAATGACCTTGCACAGTACAAGGACATGAATGATTTACAGTACTCTCAAACGACTAAAAGAATAACGTGTTTTACTCAAATAGTAAATAATGTCGTACTTTACTCATATAGTAAAATGTATTCACCAAAATGGTGAAAAATTAAATATATTGCTCAAATAGTAAAATGATGAAAACGAACGAACATATATCATACAAAATATTTTTACCATCCCGAAACACTGGGTATTACAAACCCCAAAATTAGCCCAAGGCTAAAATATTACATGTATGGAGTTACATATTCCGTCACAAGCACAGTAGGCTACCAGTCACAATGGTCAAAACAAGCATTCACTTATCCAGATAATCATCGACCACCATTCAATTCATTGGTCAATCAAGCAATCAGCTCCCACCAATCGGTCAGCAACGCCCAATCACTTGCTACTCGACCAGCAACACTGTTCACTCAGCTCAACCTCTGCTAAGGTTCAGATTTATAACCGCTGGGGTCAACTCCTACGGTTAGCTCTGCAGCTGGTACCAAGTCGACTCCAATTAGGTCTACAGCTTCGACACCGATCAGCTGAAAATTCATCTAACACCGTATACTATGCATGACACGGGCATATACGATAAAACATAATGACATTATATACATTAAGCAAAACATATTACATTACCGGCACAATAATTAAAAAAACATTACACAGGTTTAAAAGTCAACCCACCCGTGCCCGATATGAATTTTACGGTACTGAACGTTTCTTAAAAATGCAACTATATATTGCTAATATATATATTTCTTGCTAAGTCAGAAACAAGAATAGAAAATATTTGCATTATGCTACGTAAGCCGAAACTACATAGAAAATATACAAAAATAAACGTGGTAGAATAATAGTTATAACTTATACACAAGAAATTAAAAAATAACTCAGATACCTCTACACCTGAAGATGTGCACATCCTTAAAGTACAACTCTCACTGACAAGACGTTCCGTAATGTGTAGATTTAGTCTTACGGTGAGGCATGTTATATACAGACGATGCCGACATACATCGTGTATCTGCTGGAAGCTTCCGTTCTTCCCACTGAAGGCACTTCACACATGCGATATAGGATGAACCGAACTCACTGTTTCGAAATATTGGGCAATATACATAAATCACCTTCAGGTATCTATGTACACAAAAATTCGAAACCCGAGTACATATATTTAATAAATAAAAGGATTTATACTAATCCGTGAGAAATTTCCATTGTGTAATATGCTTTATTTTATAAGAAAATGCTAATTGTGACATAAGGTTAAATAGAAGGCTACATAACCTTGACACTGAAGGGAAAACGTATTCGTGCTTTAAGTTCTAACACACTCAAGTTGGATTATATGTTGTTTCCAGTAATTCGTTTTTAGGCTGGACTTTTATTTCTTACAATTATCGAATAATCAAGTAACTATTTTGACTGGAAATACAAAAGTGCTCGAATAAAATTATTTGATAGAGGCATTCATTGGAATTGATAGTGGATTCAAAGCTGGAATTATATTACTGTGATTCAATAAAAGACTGTTAGCACGTCGACACTCTACAAGCTACTAGAGACACATCATCACCTTCAGCTTTGGATTTTGTTTTACTTCTACTGAATTGTATTCAGGACTCAAAATGATTTGGACTTAACTCTGTAATTTTTGTAATTTTAGGATTATTTGGGATTTGATTCGTAATTCCCTAAGTGCCTTTTTATTACATTTTTACTTTGTATTATTATGAATTCACAGAATAAGTATAAAAAGAAATTCCACGTTTATTTGATTTCGATAAAATCTGTGATATTTGCCACTTTAGTGTAGCACGCAATACTCGTGCATGGAACTTTAACCTAAAGCATATCGGTGATATATGTTCCTGTAGTGTAACATGCAATACTCGTATATGGAACTTTCACCTGTAGCATATCAGTGATATTTTCCTGTAGTGTAACATGCAATACTCGTACGTGGAACTTTCACCTGTAGCAGATCAGTGATATTTTCCTGTAGTGTAACATGCAATACTCGTACATGGAACTTTCACCTGTAGCATATCGGTGATATTTTCATGTAGTGTAGCATGCATTACTAGTAAAAAGAACCTTTATCTGTAGCATATCGGTGATATTTTCCTGTAGTGTAGCATGCATTACTAGTACAAAGAACCTTTACCTGTAGCATATCGGTGACATGCAACTAAAAGTAGTAGGTGATTAATTATCAATTAATTTTATCTTAACATTTCATTTTACAAGATTCCTATGATGTGTCTCCAGTAAACGTAGTTTGAGACAATGAAATCACACTAGAATGTTGATGTCCTCAAACACGTCTCTTATATTCTAGGTTCGCCGTATAATACTGCCTCATTCGTTGAATAATGCCTGCACGTGAGACAAATTAACGGATATACACAGCATATCGCTGTATGGTAGGATAAGAGCACATCCATGTTCAATGTGCTTCAGGGGGTTACTTATCAATATAACGAATGAATGCCATTACCAATAGATCCGATAATGCGAAGAAAATACGATGGAAATTGAAACTAATGAAGCTGCAAAGCTTCCAGGACTAACTTAATACTTGTGTTTTTCCATGATGAAGGAAGAAATTGATCCGCATCGCAGTGTTCCCAATTTCTAAGTTCGCGTTGCCCATGCATGAGCAGGCCGTCATATTGGGTTGGCTGTGTAAGTTCCAAATAGTCTCTGCAGTTCTACTACTGCAGTATGGGAATCAGGCCGTCATATTGGGTTGGCTGTGTAAGTTCCAAATAGACTATACAGTTCTACTGCAGTATGGGAATCAGGCCGTCATATTGGGTAGGCTGTGTAAGTTCCAAATAGTCTCTGCAGTTCTACTGCAGTATGGGAATCAGACCGTCATATTGGGTTGGCTGTGTAAGTTCCAAATAGACTATACAGTTCTACTGTAGTATGGGAATCAGGCCGTCATATTGGGTTGGCTGTGTAAGTTCCAAATAGACTATACAGTTCTACTGTAGTATTGGAATCAGGTCGTCATATTGGGTTGGCTGTGTAAGTTCCAAATAGTCTCTGCAGTTCTACTGCAGTATGGGAATCAGACCGTCATATTGGGTTGGCTGTGTAAGTTCCAAATAGACTATACAGTTCTACTGTAGTATGGGAATCAGGCCGTCATATTGGGTTGGCTGTGTAAGTTCCAAATAGACTATACAGTTCTACTGTAGTATTGGAATCAGGTCGTCATATTGGGTTGGCTGTGTAAGTTCCAAATAGTCTCTGCAGTTCTACTGCAGTATGGGAATCAGACCGTCATATTGGGTTGGCTGTGTAAGTTCCAAATAGACTATACAGTTCTACTGTAGTATGGGAATCAGGCCGTCATATTGGGTTGGCTGTGTAAGTTCCAAATAGTCTCTGCAGTTCTACTGCAGTATGGGAATCAGACCGTCATATTGGGTTGGCTGTGTAAGTTCCAAATAGACTATACAGTTCTACTGTAGTATGGGAATCAGGCCGTCATATTGGGTTGGCTGTGTAAGTTCCAAATAGACTATACAGTTCTACTGCAGTATGGGAATCAGGCCGTCATATTGGGTTGGCTGTGTAAGTTCCAAATAGACTATACAGTTCTACTGTAGTATGGGAATCAGGCCGTCATATTGGGTTGGCTGTGTAAGTTCCAAATAGACTATACAGTTCTACTGTAGTATGGGAATCAGGCCGTCATATTGGGTTGGCTGTGTAAGTTCCAAATAGACTATACAGTTCTACTGCAGTATGGGAATCAGGCCGTCATATTTTTTGTTGGCTGTGTAAGTTCCAAATAGACTATACAGTTCTACTGTAGTATGGGAATCAGGCCGTCATATTTTTTGTTGGCTGTGTAAGTTCCAAATAGACTATACAGTTCTACTGTAGTATGGGAATCAGGTCGTCATATTGGGTTGGCTGTGTAAGTTCCAAATAGACTATACAGTTCTACTGCAGTATGGGAATCAGGCCGTCATATTGGGTTGGCTGTGTAAGTTCCAAATAGACTATACAGTTCTACTGCAGTATGGGAATCAGGCCGTCATATTGTGTTGGCTGTGTAAGTTCCAAATAGACTATACAGTTCTACTGTAGTATTGGAATCAGGTCGACAGATTGGGTAGGTTGTGTAAGTTCCAAATAGTCTCTGCAGTTCTACTGCAGCATGGGAATAAACGGAAAGTATTTCCAAAAATATCACGAAATTTATGCTATCGGTTCCACGGGTAAAGGTTACAATAATGTTTGTTAAAAAATAAGTACTTATTGATTTACATATTATGAACCTTATACGTTCAGCATATTTTCAATTTTGTACAACTTCATAACCCCTTTAAAAATGTCTTCCATTGTATTTAACTAAAGCAAAGTAACTCAGATGAAGTTTGTTATGGAGCTAAATCTAGTTACGTTTCATTGTTTTTTATTTTAAAACAGTTTAACAAATACCCTTATAACTTAGGTATTTATAACGTAGTAACCTTTTAAAATAGTTTTGTCAAGATTAGATACAAATATGTTTCAATCAGCACGGATGTTTATGGAGTAATGGCTTAGTTTGCTATCACGTGGGAGTCACTGTCTCTTCTAATTACGAAAGATTAACGAAACTATATCGGAGTCCTAATTCAATATTAACTGACAACCTTGACACAAGAGCTTAAGTGGGTATAAACAAATCCCTATTCAGGGAAATGCAATCGACGACCGGAATTAGGAAACTCTGGTTTTCTGATTATACACCAAAGCTTCCGTAAGACAAGATTTAGAGGTTATTAGTTTCTGTACGGTGTATTAATTAAAATGATTCCTGGCAAATGTATAAAAATCGGCTGTTTTGTTCTTCTTCAGTTTGGGTTCGTTAGAATAATCGTTGAAAAAACCTACATTCTTGTAATATAAAATATATATAATGGACAGAGTTTACATTTAGGCATCTTGACGTTATGAAATGTCTATTAGCAAAGACATTTATTTATTAATTATTAATTTAGAATGGGAAACAAAGTAACTGGAATCCTGTATAAACTTGTTAAGAGAAAACCAATACACAACATCCTGTGTGTTTCTCTACAACACACCCTAAGCCGTAGAACGCAATCGATGCTGAATATATCCTTCACTGCATTTCTCTGTAGTTCTATTACAGCATGAACGGGCATCCAGAACGGTTATCAGAGTATACTAGAGACGAACATTGCAACTCCACAGCAGAGCTGCGAGCATTAGATATGATTCCAAGAAGAATTTTAGTTGCAGACGGAAACCCCTATAATCAAAGTGTTATTAATTTCACCACCCTTCCAAAGGAAATGACATTTAATGACGACAACCTTGTGTCTGTAATTGCCTACAGCTGTCTATTTTTAGTAGCAGCAGGTGGAAATTTAATTGTTTGTATAACCCTTTCACGTTATCGAAGAATAAAATCTCGTGTGAACATGTTCATAATGCATTTGTCAATAGCAGATCTTATTGTTGCGTTCATCATGTTACCTTTGGAAACAGTATGGCATATTACGGTGTCGTGGAATGCCGGTGACGTCGCTTGCCGAATTTTAATGTTTTTCAGAGCGTTTGGATTTTATTTGTCATCTTTTGTACTTGTTTCTATAAGCCTTGATAGATACTTTTCAATTGTCCATCCTTTGAGGATACATGATGCTAACTACAGAGGTAAAGTCATGTTGGTGTTATCTTGGATTATTAGTGCTGCTTCCAGTGCACCACAGGTACGTGAATGTTATACAATTACTATTTTCATGACTGTCAAGCAATTGAAGCATTTAAAGTCACTCATACAATGACCATGGTCACAGAAATGCCAGTGTAGTACAGTAGGATCACGTATCTAATTAATAAGTATTTAAATGCAAATATAGTTATGGGAATTTCATGTTAATGATACTGAGAATGTGTTACATCTTAACGGCATATAATTCAATATATATTAAAATCAATTAGAGTACTTACGTACTAATTGTAAAGAAGGCATATCATATTAACATATCAAAAGCACTTTACGTATTAACACCATGGAGTACTTTGCAGATTAAAAATGCAGTCAGCACTTTGCATATTATCACCATAGAGAGTACCTTTCTATTAACAACATAAATAGTTTCTTATTAGCGAGTGAAATCACTATTGTTTTCGGAGTACATATTTACTGCAAATAATTCTTTACAAATTAACCATGTAGAGATTACTTTTATATTACATCATAGAGTACTTTGCATATTAATAGAATATATACTACTTTACATAATAACATTATTGAGAGTACTTCATGTATGAACAACATAGGTTTTTGCATATTAACAGTATGAAAACTACTTTATATATCAACACCACCAAGAGAACTTTGCATATTATCAACATGGAGAGTACTTTGCATATTATCAACATGGAGAGTACTTTGCATATTATCAACATGGAGAGTACTTTGCATATTATCAACATGGAGAGTACTTTTCATATTATCAACATGGAGAGTACTTTTCATATTATCAACATATAGTGTGCATTACACATTAACGGCACAGAGATTACTTTACATATTAACGGCACAAAACATACTTTGTATATTCTTAATATAGAGAACATTTACACAAAACGGTAGAGTACCTTTTATATTATTAACATAGAGCGTACTTTGCATATTAACACCATACAGAGTGTGTTAAAAGCTAGTAAAGCCGATAGAGATTTGATAACAATTTCACAAAACGTTGACCACGTATGATCTAGAAAAACAAAAACTGCTAAATAAATATTGTATAAATTTTGAAAGCAAAGCAATGGAAGGGTAAGATTATTATTTATTAGGTAAAACACTATAATAGTGTAGTAAATAAAATTCACTACATAAAAATTAGAGCTGTGAACAGAGAACAAGTTTGCACCGTGGTTTACCGTGATGCTTCCGAACGTACGGCGATATCGTATACCGCAATTATACTAGACTTTTTGTTCAATTTATGTTTGTCAATAGTTAAAATATCTTGCTCTGATTTATACTTGATACACACCATATTACACCATATTATATATTATGTCCATGATAGTATTGGAAAAAATGTTAATCATCTTGAGATAAAAGAAATAAAAGGAAATCACGTCCGCCCTCCCCGCCCCGCCTGTCCCCCAACCCCCGCTGCAGAAAATTAAATGCTCAATACCTTATACTACATGAATTTGCTGTGCGTATGAGTGTTGTTCAAGTTGAAATCTAAAAGCTGTAACTAAAGTAACCGGATTAAGCGTGCGCTATAGCTGATACTGTTAAAAACATGGTACTGACTGACATTCGAGAGCCTATTGATAACAATCGAAAGTACTGGTACTGAAGCCAGCAATTTACTAGCTTACACTACTTGCATAATTGGGAGAAAACACTAAAGTTAAAAGGCACTCCACAGGCAGGAAAATATCTAGTGGACTTGAGTAGAGTACGTAAAGGTCAGACACACAACAAGTGCGTTCACGAAAATGATCGGATGATTCGCAACCTAACAAAGGATTACATATACTTAACAAATTCACTAACGCTAGTAAATAACAAAAATATAAAATGTGTTGGTCTTTTTTCGTTGTTGTTGTTTTACATTAATCCGAAATTTTTGTGAACTATGGGTTTGGCTCGAACATATTTCATAACGAGACACGTTTCAAACATGTGATTAAAAAAAAGTCGCACTTTTATAGACAAAACTACGTATGTGTTTTGTTCCGAGTATGCTAAAAACAAATTTGATGAAGTGTAGTAATATTTCGAGGCTTTCAGGCTTATATTCTTACGACTTATCAAGCTAGTTTAAGCAAACTTTTTTTATATAAAATCCAAGATTCGGCCTCTTTCTACATTTTTAATATACATCCGGATATATTTTAACAAGAAAATTCTAAACAGTGTTGGGATATTTTTATGTTTATTTTCTCCTGGAACAGTCTCAAGAACTTCAAACAAACGTAAACATATCAACGTTCCTCTAAGTGTCCCTGCAATAAGATATACTCATCAACTTGCAACAAAATATAAGTCTTTTAAATGTGTCACAATCAAAACAGCCGCTGTTCTCTATGATACGTATACCTTTATGATACAAATGATTGTCTTTTTTATATCCTCACATTAACTAAACGAATTCGATTCGTCAGTAATTGTAATAAACAAATTGTAAGTCCTTATTGGTTCTTAATAAAGTATAATTCCGTAACTATATGTTTCAAGCTATAGAGCTGAAATGTAGTTTAGCTAAGTTTTGTATTTTAGATTATTTTCGTTGAGGAACGTGGCTTTTGAATTAAACGTGATGTAAGTTTCTTCTACACGTGGGGCACTTCTAACCAGGCCTCGAATTTTGACCTGACTCTCCGGGATTTTTTACCTTGTCTGGATTGTATATAAAATACATAAAAGATTTCAGCTGCAAAGTACTCTCTCTCTCTGTCTGTCTGTCCGTCTGCCTCTCTCTCTCTCTCACTCTCCAAGATAATGTGGCCACCTCAACTAAGTTTTTGGCCTATATACCATTAAATGTACATAAACTACTCGTCTCTACCCATTATCCCCATTTTCACCAAATATGACTACTTTCATCAAAATTACAAACATGATTTGGAAATTTAGAATATTTTCAAATGTGTACCAATAAACCAATCCGGATATTTTATCAGTCGATTATTTTTAAATATTTCAAGTTGTAAAAGTAGTTCTAGGCTGGGTGTGCCAGACCAAAATTTTAGGCGTGCAGTACGGAATCACATAATAAACATGAGACCAACCATTTAAGATCAAATGGGTATGTAATACAATTATATTTGTGATATTCACCATTGATATTTAGGCAGATACAACCATGTTCTAAAAAGAAAGTTCATTTGTTGAACTATTTTGTCATGAATGATGAACAACAGGATGTTAATAATTTTAAAGTTAAAACAAGATTTCTCTGAAATTTCTGTACATTTGTTACTATCGGAAACTACCGAAGTACCCATACAGTGAAAAAGGACGGTGGTACTCACGACTTTATAAACGATACCGCGCTAAACTCTTTACCAGTAATAATGCGTACCTCAAATGCAAAGAATTATGGGGTTTTATTTTGTACAAATTTATTAACTTCTTAAGGTTGAAGACCTGTCTATAATTTCGAGATTCTACTTTAATAAATCTGGAATTAGTCCAGGACGGAGAACATACTTTCTATCAAAGTTATTAGATTTTGAATAACAAATGTGTTGCTCCTACCTTCAAATGCCAACATACCACAACTTGTGATGGATTGCATATAGGTAGACCAATTACAATTTGCTTCATTTCTTTAATGAAATTATTCCATGGGCATGTGTAATTCTAAATCGTGCAAGATACCCTTCCGTTCGCATCCAAGTACGTAGCCTTAAGTTGGATCAAGCACACTTACTTACGTAAGCTTGAGTCGAATAAAACACACTCAAGTGCGTGGCCTTATGTTTAATCGATAAATTACGTAGCCTTAAGTTTAATCAAGCACGATAAATTACGTTGCCTCCTTAAGTTTAATCAAGCACGTTAAATTACTTAGCCTTAAGTTTAATCAAGCACGATAAATTACGTTGCCTCCTTAAGTTTAATCAAGCACGTTAAATTACTTAGCCTTAAGTTTAATCAAGCACGTTAAATTACGTAGCCTTAAGTTGCATATGGTACACGTACGTACGTAGACTTAAGACGAATAAAGTACACTTGTGTACGTAGTATTCAAATGCAAATATCATAATATAAATAAATAGCCTATAATAATAAAATAAATTTTATAAACATTTTTGCAAAATAATTTTGGATTCACTGACAGGCAAGATAAGATTGCATGAACTATTTGTTTTGAATGTGTAAAATAGATATGGCAATAAAAATGGTTATGTATTTGTTTTTAAAATCTTATTCTTTCAATTATTTATGTTTTCATATAATTGATCTAAGGTATTTAATCATTGTCCTGCATGTACAAAATTAAATTTCCGCTCAAACTGACTACGTATAGTTTCTTAGATAAGGATACTGACTCGTAATTTATTTACAAAAGTTAATATTGGAATAGTCCTATGACGTTCTTTCTTAAAAAATTGGGAAGCTTTTCCATAACATTTACGCTTAACGAACAGTTTCCATACACGATGTAAATTTTCCAACCATGCCAGTATTTATTTATTTTGTTTTTCTTTTGTGGTGCGTACCACGGTCCTCTTTTCACTGTACCGGTACCTTATGATGTATCTTGAGCAAGTTTAAGTGTAGGAAATTTCGATTTTTCTATCAATATTTAACTGTGGATCGAATTTGCTTAAACAATCGCAAAATAAAACTGTCAAACAGTTGCAACGTACAAATTGACATATCATAGAATGCAGCTGCTGTTTTGAGTATGAAGCAAAGTCAGAAGAATTACTTCTTGTTCAACTATTGCTGTTTTGAGTATGAAGCAAAGTCAGAAGAATTACTTCTTGTTCAACTATTGCTATTTTGACCGTTCCTTTACTGGGATTCATGCTGGGAAGTGTAGGTTTGTTAACATTTTAAATTCATGCTAATGTTCAAATAGAAAATAAGGAGAATAAAACAGAACAATATTATTTAGGTCTGCGATAGAAATCACAGAATTAAATGTCTCAATCACATGCCAGATCAGCCATGTAATACGAAATGGGTATGTAATAAAATTCTATTCGTTAATATTCACCAATACGTCTTTGACAGATGCTACCATTTTCTGAAAAGCAAGTTAATTTATTGAGCTATATGGTCACGAATAATGAAAACATGATGTTAATATCCTTTCAGTCGTAACAAGAATCCTCGGAAATTTCCGACATTACGTATTGACGGAAACTGCCGAGGTACCGGTACAGCGAAAAAGTTCTGTGGAACGTACATCCAGAATAAATTACCACGGTAATATTGCATACCTCTAATTCCTGCGCTGTATCAGGTTCGTTCTTTCAGCACATTCGGAACAAAACACATACGTATTTTTATCTAGATATGTATGTTTTTTTTAATCTATAGTTTGCCACTTGTCAAGTATGCCAACGCGGTGGCCAAAAGCAAATGGTGTGAAATGTAGTCGAACAAAATCCAACTGTCGAAAAACAAAATTCATATTTATAAAAACGAACAAACACGTCATATTTTAGTTATTTACTAGCGTAAGCGAGTGTGTTAAGTCTATGTATTTCTTTGTTAGGTCGCGACTCATCTGAGTAATTGTATTTCATATTTACTGTTTTCTTCCTATTATACTAATAATGAGGCATGTAGTTTAGATCATTTACATCGTTGCTGGTTACAGTATCAACACTTTCGATTTGTATCAACAGGTTCTCGAATGTCAGCATGATGTCTTTAACAGTATCAGCTATAGTGTAAGCTTAATCATGTCACTTCAGTTAAAACTTTCATATTTCAAATCATTTTTCGGGGCTGAGGTAGGGCATGGTTTTCATTCCAGCTGAAATAATTTCATTTCATTTATTTCAAGGCAATTACCATTTTTACAAATAAATATCATGACTATAATATGGCGTTAATCGGTTATAAATCATGGCAATGTATGGATATACAGAAATTAAGCAAAAAGGTGTCATGTCTTGAGCTAGAAGATTGACTTGTTGGTCCTTAATATAATTGTGGCATACCGTGCTACGTATCTCGGTACCCAGCTCTGAGCTTTAATCATGAGTGTATGTATTGAATGGCCAGGTAACTGATATCGCCAATTTAGAGTTTGAAACCATGTTTTGTGCCCGCTAGAAGCATAATTAGTTCGTCATCAAAACTGCATTATAAATATTCGCATACATTTCGTATAAAATTTTTAATTAAATATTTTATAACGTCCTGTATTATCACTATGCGACTCTACGGTCTTTATATGACTGACAAAAACACATTTCACGGTGTTACAATATACGGTCTGTTTATGATTGACAAAAACATAATTTCATACTGTTATCATACACGGTCTTTATCTGACTGACAGAAACACGCACACACACACACACACACACACACACATATATATATATATATATATATATATATATATATATATATATATATATATATATATATATATATAACGGCATGGGGGCTAAATAAAAGTTGCTGAATTCATCTTTCTTAATCATACTTTTATAATCACGTTATAGAAATACTAAATAATATTTATAATTGCAATGTATATGGAAAGTTGTTGTTGTTGTTGTTGCCTTCTCATAATTGCCCACTTCAAGTTCAATTATATTTTTTGTTTGTTTTTGTTTTTATTCTTTTTATTTTATTAGAATAATTGTTCAGCTCGATCAGTAATTTCTTTCTTAGAATGCATATAGGCTTAAAATTCGTTCCCTATGGTGATGGAGTATATATATATATATATATATATATATATATATATATATATATATATATATATATATATATATATGAGATTCGGCTTTTGCTGGCTTGCGAAGATCATGAATTGATCACATTGATATCATTGTGAACAAGATTAAGCGTAGAAATATAACACTCAATAATAGAAAATTGATAAAAGATCATTTCTGACATATCCTCATTTACTCGTAGCGACATGTTTTCTCAACATAGATTTGCAAGCAATAATGATAAAATGTAGACTTTAGGGTCGACATTTGCAAGCAATCACAATTAAAAAGGTCGTGGACGTTTGCAATCAATCACAATACAAAATGGTTGTAGACTTTTGCACGCAATCACACTAAAAAATGCTCGTGAACGTTTGCAAGCAGTCATGATGAAGCATAGAATGTGGGGTAGAAATTTGATTGCTTCGACAGAACTCTTTTTAATTTTCATGAAACATTTCAAATCAGTTTTGAATTTTTAAATCGTAATGTCAGTTGTGTTTGGGCCCAAGAGGAAATTGAAGATAGTAAATTTGCTAAGTTTATATTCCATATATAACATTGACAACCTGACCATATTGCATACGTACCGTCATATGTGCTGTTCGTAATACCAATACCTGAATGGTTTGATTTTGGTTTTTATAACGGTTATTCACATTTTAGAAACAAAGTTAACGAAACTGTTTTGATTTCAATTAATATGAAACGAAAAAAGTTTAATCTTACCTACATACTGGCGGAAGACTACTTTTGAAGACTTGAGTTTATAATACTGTATTATTTGTAATTTGATACCATACTTATTATTAAATGTTTTTAAAATAAGTTCAAGTGTGAAAAGTTTAAATTATTGTTGGCACTCTTGGCTCAATCATTAGTGAAGAATGACCCTTAGTTATTCACTGGGGTACATATTTATTCATTGTTTGCTCTAAGTATACTTTAATGTATTTTGCAGCAATTACATTTTATTTGAATTCCTTGAAGCGGGTTAAACGGCACTCTTTTGACAACAGAGACACTCTACATGATAATATTAATAATAATGAGGACTTTGTATAGCTCCTAATCTTTAGAAGCTCTAAGCGCTTTACAACAATAGACAACACCTATAACATAAACAAACCCATATATAATGATATTATTCCAGAAAACAAACACCATGAAATTAGAAAACATAAAAACATGCTGTAATATTTAAGGTAGGGAACATTATTAGGTCTTTAAGTTTGTTCTTGAGTTTTAAGAGCACTCTTGAATGGGATAACTGTGTCTTTGTATCTAAGTTCATTGGGCAATTCATTCCGCGGATGAATTCCATGGTACATAGATTCTCTCCAATAGGTAATGATTTAATACTGAATTTATGAAACGAGTTGAAAAATGTCAAGCTTTTGCGAGCCTTGGCGTGATATCGTGTTGTTTGATGCAGTAACCGTTAGAACACAGTTGAGGACCCTTATGTATGTGTAGCCTAAAGGGTCAACTTTCACAACTAAACATTACGTTGTTGCAATATTCATGTGAAAGAAGGTTTACTGGATGCATAAATTCTCATATTTACTGTAATACATTTGTGACTGGATATTTCAGTACCTGATTGGAAACAGCAGGTTATATGATATGCAAAATTTTGAGTCGGAATTGCATCATATATTTACCGCGTAAATATGCATCGGTTGGATAAATTTCTCTCATTTTGGAGACCGGTTTATGTCCACATTCTTCGTGAACAGAAGTGAGTTTTTTTATTTCTGTTAGTTAACATTTAAACCACGCTTGTATATAGGGTGATTTCCATGCTACGTGTATACTGTCCCCTCACCCAAACCCCACACACATCCGCTATGAATTGAGTAATATCCCTAGTTTTGCTTGTTGTTGTTTTTGTCTTTGAATTGTAGCCATATGACATAACAAGCCATTGTGGTGGGAAGTTGGCACTATTCAGATAGACAAGACCGTTTTATCTCCAATCCAATTCATGACTCGAATCGGAAAATGGCCGCCAAAATGCTCTTCGAAAACAAAAACTTCCAAAAAGATAATACTGCACAATAATTGAATGTGCTTGTTTGGATCAATTAGAATCACATCAAGCGATATGTTAACATGGTAAAATATCAAATAATATTAAACTGCACACACTATAGCAAAGTGTACAGACTATGTGATAAAACAACAATAGGGGATACTGCATGTAAGCATAAGTAACTAGGACAGAATCGAAGTCAGTTAAACTGGTTTAGTTATGGAAGTATCTATTTCATGTAATTACGTTAGAACATGATACGTATATTATTATAATGTTATGCACGTCCATTTTCTGTATACAAATAATGTAAACCCAAGTTTTAAATAGATCCAAATCAAGTTGTGATCAAAACAAATTATAGTTCATTGAACACATCGCCCAGAAACAATGAAAACGAATCGAATGAATGTGTATGTCATATGTGTACATATATTTTAAAAGTAAGATAAATTGTAACACCAACACCGAACAAAGTGCTTTATTGAGGATAGATAACATTTAATTCGAGAGTTTTTGTCACTCTTCTAATTTGAGAAATTCTAGCTTTTTTGTCACGCTTCCTCTTTGATATATTTGAAGATGCCACTATTACAAGAGCGCTAAGTCTTCAGAAGAGAACAGTTAGAAAAGTGTACAGCATAATGTAATTTTTCTTTGTTGTAATTGACTCCCAGTTCTTTAATGTGCATAGTGTGCTACTACTATACACTGAAAAAACAGGATTGTGCCCTCACAAAAATGGTAAATCAAGGTAACAGACGCGTTATTTCTAGTAATTGTCTGTAGATCTGTACAAATCCTCAAGCTGTTGCATAAATTTGCCTCATATGCTATGCTTTACATTTCCAACGTATTCCTATATGCTATAATTTACATTTCCTACGTATTCCTATATGCTATACTTTACATTTCCTACGTATTCCTATATCTTATACTTTACATTTCCAACGTATTCCTATATGATATACTTTACATTGCCAGCGTATTCCTATATCCTCTACTTTATATTTCCTACGTATTCCTATATCCTATACTTTACATTTCCAACGTATTCCTATATGCTATACTTTACATTTCCAACGTATTCCTATATGTTATACTTTACATTTCCTACGTATTCCCATATGCTAAACTGTAAATTTACGTATTTTCTATATCCTATACTTTACATTTCCAACGTAATCCTGTATGCTATACTTTACACTTCCAACATATTCCTATATGCTATACTTTACATTTCCTACGTATTCCCATATGCTAAACTGTAAATTTACGTATTTCCTATATCCTATACTGTAAATTTCCAATGTATTCCTAGTTGATATACTGTACATTTCCTACGTATTTCCTAAATCCGATGATGTAGATTTCCTATGTATTCCTATATCCTATACTGTACATTTCCTACGTATTTCCTATATCATATACTGTACGTCTCCTATATATTCTTGTATGCGATCCTGTACATTTCCTACGTATTCGTGTATGTTATAATGTACAATTCCAACGTATCTTGGTTAATACCTTCTAACACATCTATCTACGTTAGACCTATACATAACAGCAGGTTCCATCATAAGAGCATGTTGAATATATAGGACTACGTTGCAAGACAACTGTTTAAATATATATTCAAAACCATACGATACACATCATCAATTAAAGCCATGGAGTCATGCTGGGCTTTTAAAAAACTAGCTTGATCAAAACACACACAGGGGGATCTGTCTAACGTATAACACACTGTACGAAAGAAACGAAGGATTAGGTTCGATGCATTAAACATTGTACGAAACACACTCGAGAATTATTTATAATGCATTAAACACTGTACGTAAAACGCACCAATAAATTATGTCCGACGAGTTAAATACTGTACGAAGCACACAAGATGGATTCTGTCAGATGCATTAAGCACTGTATATAAAACAGACGATGGGGTCTGTCTGATAATTAATCAATGTACGTAACAAGGATTCTGCCTGTGTATTATACAATGTACGAAACACATTCGAGGGATTCTGTCTGCTGCATTAAACACTTTAATTAAACCCCAACAGGATTCTTTCTGATGCAATACGAAACTAACACTAAGGATTCTGTCAGATGCATTATACATTGTACGAAACATACAAGGAAGGATTCTATATGATGATTTAAACATTGCAAAACACATACGAGGAATTCAATCTATACACACAAAGGATTATATCTAATGCATTAAAATGTTAAGCAAAACACACGGGGATTTTGTCTGCTGCATCAACCACTTTACGAATTAAAAAGGAGCATATTTGTTTGATGGAATAAATTCTGTACGAAACACAAAGAATCGATAATTTCTGATTCATATTAATACCGCCTTTTTCTCGCGTATGTGAAGCAGATTCTCGTAGACCACGTGAAATATGCTTCCTGCGGGTGTGGTGATTATCCCTGGAGTTGTGGTAATTATTTAATCTAATTCAGGAATGGTCAATAGAATCATGATCAAGTGTTCGATTGCGATTCTCCTTAAACGATTGCAAAAGATTATGACAATTTACTTGATAAACACTTACTCTACTGTTGATTATGTAGGCTTTATTTTATCACAGTACGATATAATATAACAAGCAATAAATGTGTTGACGTTCTCCCAAAGCAAACTGTACTACAGTAGAGCACCAACCATTGTTCAACATACATTACTCCGCTGCAAACAAAATTATTATGTAAAGCGTATTGCGAATCAAATTTCACATAATCCTAGAATTTCTAGCACAAGTCTTAATGATTACAGATTAAAGTTGAGTGGCATTTCAAAATAAACACAACGCTTAAAGTGTTGATACGCATGTGATGGCCCATTTCTTTGTGATTGCCAACAGTTTTTTAAATAACAATTATGCAATTCAGGAATATATCCTTAACTGAATTTCACTAAAAATTCAAAGTCTCTATCTCCAAGAATGTTTTTTTAGCACGTTGAATTTCCAAATAAGTATCAGTTGAATCAATTAATTTTAATACATAAATTCCAACCCAAAATGAAATACCGGACTCAAACAATAATCAGCTGGTCCTTCTCAGACCTTAGTACGAAAGAATAATGTCTAGAGTATCAATATTATATGATCCTCTACTTGACCTCATATCACAATTAGCATTTTCTATAACAAAAAATATATTACCTAATGAAAATTTTATTCAGGAAAGCGCCAAATGTTTACAAGATACAAACTTAGTTATAATTGCGAAAATTATGGTATAAAATGTGATAAAAACAGGTAGACCCAGTATTGAATGGGGGAATAGCCAAAACTGTGGACTCAGATTGACATGTGGTAAAAACAGGTAGACCCAGTATTGAATAGGGGAATAGCCAAGATTATGGACTCAGACTGAGATGAACATGATGTTTACAAAACCAAAATCAATGATAAAGGTCCGATAGAAAATGAAATATATTTCGAACAAGGTCAAGTCCAAATACAATTATATATAGCAGGTAATTAATAAAAGACAAAAAAGACTATCAAAATTACAACGTAAAGATAAATAACAAGAAGAAAAAGTATATAACATCAACAAACAAAAAATTACAATAAAGTGTGTATACTCAAAACATGGAAAGGGCATAATCGAATGAGAAATGGGATCCAACTAAACATAGTATGTGAATAAATAGTTTTCACGCCAAAAGAACACAGTATATTGCTTTAGGACTGGATTCTATATTTTTACGACTATGCCAGTATATTGCGCTAGAACAGGAGTCTTTTCCTTACGATTAGGTTAGTATATTGCTTTAGGACTGGAGTCTATTCCTTTCTTACCATGTCAGCATATTGCCTTAGGACTGGAGTCTATTCCTTTCTTACCATGTCAGTATATTGCTTTAGGGCTGGAGTCTATTCTTTTACGACTATGTCAGTATATTTGCTTTAGGACTGGAGTCTGTTCCTTTGCTACTATGTCAATATATTGCTTTAGGACTGAAGTATATTCGTTGGCTACTATTTTAGTATCTTGTTTTAGGACTGGCTTCTATTCCTTTGCTACTATGTTAGTATATTTCTTTAGGACTGGAGTCTATTCTTTTACGACTATGGTAGTATATTGCTTTAGGACTGGCGTTTATTCCTTTGTTAATATGTTAGTGTATTGCTTTAGGACTGCAGTCTATTCCTTTCTATGTTAGTATATTGCTTTAGGGATGGAATCTATTCCTTGAGGGCTATGTCAGTATTTTGCTAAGGAATGGAGTTTATTCCTTAAAGACTATAGTATATTGCTTTAGGACTGGAGTCTATTCTTCAAATGGCTATGTCATTATTTTGCTTTAGTACTGGAGTCTATTCCTTAACGACTACAGTATGTTTCTTTATGACTTCAGTCTATTCCTATACAAATATACAATATTGTTTTAGGACGGGAGTCTATTCCTTAACAACCGTGTCAGAATATTGCTATATTAATGGAGTCTGTTCCTTGATCACAATATTAGTATACTGCTTTAGGACTGGATTCTATTCCGTTATTACAGTATCAGTATATTACTTTAGGACTGGAGTCTATTCCTTGACAACTATTACAATATATTACTTTAGGACTGGAGTCTATTCCTTGACAACTATTATAATATATTACTTTAGGACTGGAGTCTATTCCTTGACAACTATTATAATATATTACTTTAGGACTGGAGTCTATTCCTGTATGGCTATGTCAATATATTCCTTTATAACATTATGGTATATTGCTTGGGGAATGGAACCAATTCCGATTGACTGTTCCACTATAAATGACGCATACCGAGGGCATTGTGTTACGTCATAGGTCATATAAATAAAGAAGATCAGGCAAACAATTACTCATTCCAGTTTAATGTCAGTCTTTGGAAATCTATGATCTGGGTGTTAATTTTGTTCAGTTGTACTTTGAGAGGAAGTACTCATTGGAATTACCAAGTCCTCAGTGACTATTTGGGACTAACACACTATATTGATATTAGGTAAGACTCATTCAAACAAATTATGAATTATATCGTTGGGATAAATCATAACGTTTACGATTCTTTGTAATTTATTCGTAATATTGTATCATTTTCCACTTGTAATAGAACATTTGGGCTTTGTTAATTTATTTACAATACTGGAGGTATCTATTAACTTTCACTGTGTAATAATTATTTGTTGAATTTTGCTAAACGTGTTGTAATTGCTTTCTTTCTGTTACCGAGTTTAAGACGTAGAGTCGCAGCACTCATCATAGTGCAGGACATAATCATTAACACTTTTCCTTTCTGGACAAGCAATACTTTATCAATCGATTGTATCTACTCTTGGACATGCGACTGTTGCTGAATACTCCTTGAGGTAAGAAATGCAGCAGTTAGTTGTGGGATACGCCTTGCAGTGTGGATGGTTTTTGTGGAATACCCCTTGCAGTGGAGAATGCAACAGCTATTTGAGGAATATCCTTGCAGTGGGGATGCCAACAACTAATAGTGGAATACCCCTTCACTTGTGGATGGTGATACTATTTTGTGGAGTAACATTTACAGAGTGGTTGGCAACATCTAGTTGTGGAATTTTGTTAATGCATCTTAAATGAAACCGGTGAGATTTTAGTTTGCAGGCGCCAGTCAATTGTATATAAACAACATTTTACTTATTATACAGGTGCCAATTAATTATAGAAATCAAGTGATCCGTATATAAGTATTTTCAGGTCCGTAATAGTTGGATGATATTTGATAGCAACATAGAAGAAGATACAATGAGCAGGAATTATGCAAAGAAGGATGATGAATATTCCAGTCCTGCTGTCAGACCCGACAATATCAGTCCTACTGTCAGATCGAAACCCTACCAGTCCTACTGTCAGATCCAACAATACCAATCCTGCTCTCTGATCCAACAATACCAGTCCTACTGTCATGTCCAACGATACCAGTCCTACTGTCAGATTTGCTAAGTAAATACAAAGATGTTCAGGTGACAACTGGCAATTTCGAAATGCCAAAATAAATAACGGGAAAAAATAACGAAATAGCATCAAAGTTTGTTCGTACCTAAGAAATGCGTAAAAAGCACAACATTACGACAAGCGCGTACTTTCGCATCTGATGTGCACGTTGCTTTCAGCATATTTGTATCTTTCTAATTCTACTAGATGCATTGTTTGCATTTCCAATCAAAAATTAAAATACCAAAACACAATCTTGCTAGAACAAGTGCACTAACGTGTTCAGCCACGAAATGCTTAATTTGATCACACTCCTAATAACACCGGATAAAGTCGATTCCACTGTTATGGATCATTGAAACAAATAATTGACAATGTTTGTTAATCCTTACCAACTTTGCAAACTAAAGAATCATGAGTCCATCCTTGCGGTCGGCACCTTTGCATCTCTGACAATGTTAGTGATGACATAACAATGATTGATATCGTTACACTTATTGCAGAGATATAATTTGTCACACCTTTTTCTTTGAATGTATGCCTTAGTCTTTTTCGTAGAGGAGGTCTAATTCTTATGATGTCTTGAATATTTTCTATTTTGATATTTTTAAATCTGATATTTTTCGACGCTTACAATTCATTCCGACGTGATTATTTTAACTTTCTCTATCAAGTTTTTAATCCATTTAGCTCACACAAAGTAATTGCATTCCTTTATTTTACATTGACAACACATATTAATCTGGCTTCAGGACCCCAGGTGATAAAAGCTTTAAAAATGGTTGACCACACAAATCAAAACTAAAACCAACTAAACACTGGAACAGAGTAACTATAAAACAAAGCCTTTGTGGAAGGCAATTATTTTGTAGGAATTTGGTCGTCGAAAGTAAAACAGACGCATTAACAGAGGAAAGGTTGTAAGAAGTGAATAAACAAATGTACATATATTTATGTATATAGTTTATTTATATATATAAATCTGCCAAGCTCTGGGACTGGGACATCTGTAGACAGAATATCACAGGTAAACTAAGTAACTGGTAAGAATGAAAGCCAACAAGTATTGTAAAATTCAACAAATAGATTATTTACATGGAATACAAGATGACAATTTAAGATGAACAGTATTTTAAATGATATCCAAAATAGTCCTAAACGTTCGATCACAAGTCCAATTGTTTGAAGTTCCATTTGAATTCCAAATTAATTCTGATATTGAATATGTTGATGAGCTTATAGTCTTGAACGTGATAATGTGCCAATGGCCTGGAGTGTGGCAGTTCGCTGATGTGCTTTTGATACACAACAATAAAATGATCCAAATTGCCTTCGCAATAACTCCAAATCAGTGTTCAAGTCCAAGAATATTATTGAGCTGTTGGTAATTCCAGTCAATAATTATTTCAATAAATAAATTCTTCGAATCTAAAAACTGAGCAGAACAGTAAGACTGCTTCTTCTTCTTGCGTTAAAGCGAAATCGAGTTATGTTCAAGTCAACAATATTATATGACAAGCTAAGACATAATAATAGAGCCAGGATGTAGTCAGTCTCCTTTATTAACATTCAAAGTTGTCATCAAGGTTGGGAGTTTCCAAGTGAAAAATTGCTGTGTTCTGGACTCAGATTCAAATAAAAATGTTTAGATCCAAATATAATGATCTGAATATTTATACTTTTAAAGACATATTAGTTATGTATTATACTCTTTACAGAATAAATGCTACTAGTCAGGTTCACCATGACCTTGTTGTTGTTGTTGTTGTAGGGTTTAACGCCATTTTTCAGCACACGATAGGCTATACATGGCGGCCAGTATTAATGGTGGAGGAAGAACCCGGGAAAACCCCGGAAATTACCACCGACCCACGAGAAGCTACTGGCAAGCTTTCTCACATACCCACATTGGCTGAATCCTAGACTCGAACCCACGCAGACAGAGGTGAGATGGCAGTGATCCGTAACGGAGAACGCTTTAGACCACTCGGCCACTCGGGGCCCCTACCATGACCTTGATAAGTCAAGTACAAAATACAGATGTACATAACGTTACACGCAAGGGGTTTCACTACCGAGCAAACCAAACATTTGCGTGAGTTCTGCTGGAAGTCCCTTGACTTACCTATTTTCACGGTCTTCTAGACAAGAGTTGATGTCACTTGGAAGTTATCATAACGTGCTAGGAATACAAACATTTCATTCTAACCAGTCAATGATAGAAATGTAAGCAGTTAACAATTGCATGGTTTGTACTTGTTAAGATTCAGTATCTTAACATCTGCATCACACACCATGAATTGCAAATCACAGCTCAAATACCCAATAGAAGGTACTATTTTCCGACATCGCCCCTCCGTCAGCCAAAACATACTACTGAACCACATTTCACGTATGCCCTTCCACCACACTGCCTTCATATACACCAGTAAAATGCATCTCCAAATAAAGAAACTATCCTTTCTTACTCCATGGCACAAAATATGAATCCCTATCACGAACATTTCACATTGAAAGACATAATCAATCAACACTTTTATATTAAGATAGGGACTATTTGGTTTCATGCCATTTATGCGGCTCTGACCAGATCTCAGTCTACGACACTGATTCATGCGGCCACAAAGATCTCCTGAAACTGTATACTATGACGTCTGCTCCTAGATATTGACTAAAGTACTAGCATTGAGAATTAATTATCCAGCACTGACTTCCCATTATCAAAAAACTAATCACTCAAATCTAACGAAGGTATAAATGGAAACTTAAATACAAATGGCGCATACCCTAGATGTATTACAATAACATATAATCATTAAGATATGCCAACAAATAACATAGATTAAATATACATAGCAATATATACAAGTAGGATAGAAATTTAAACAAAAAGAAAATGTAGTTCTTGGTTATTGGAATTCCTCCAACACAAATCAATAATTATTGTAAATTTCGGTCTTACAAGAAAGTCCTCAACTGCAGTGACGATGGAGAATCTGGGAAAGAAGTATATTTTAGCAATAAAATTACAAAAGATAAACTAATATATCCATTTCATTTCCTACAACAGATGTACTTGTCGGTTAATTAAGAGTTACTTAAACACACTTGCGTCTGAGTTGCACGTCACTTCATTTATCGCTAGAGATAATAATGTGCGGAGATTGTTTTTATTTCTTGCTGTAAACGTAATTCTGTTGGCAGCAGAAACAGTAAGTTTTGTATGAGTATTTTCATAAAGCTTGTATTTACAGAAATCATCAACCTGGTGAAGCATGCTGACAACTCTACCCCACCACACACACACACACACACACACACTACCGACGAAGAATTAATAGAAATGATAAAGTAATTGAAAAATATTAGAACAATAAAGAATGCAGTGAGATCATAGCAAAGTCACTGGATTGATTGAGTAATAAATCGATAGAGCACTGTTTGGTGATTCAAACTTTGAACAGTCTTGATAATGGTTTTCTTCGTCTCCACTTTAATAAATGGTAATTATAAAAACTGTACAGACACCTTAATAAGTGGTAATGATAAAAACAGTACAGACACCATAATAAATGGTAATGATAAAAACTGTACAGGTACGTTAAGAAACTTTCAACGAAGCAGACGATTGAACGTGATATCAGAAATATGCAGCGATGGCTGTATGATAACTACTTTGTAAACAAATCATATACGCTCACGTAATATGCGCTTTACGTTTTGGTTGACTAAATTTGTTTCTGACTGAACTAAAGCAGATGTTTCGTGGACTGCCACATACCAGCTGCTTTGCTACATTCCGCGTTAACATTTTTGATACAATATTTCGGATTTAGCTGATCTAAGGTGTATTACAGTCATACATTAGCTCATCTAAGGTGTATTACTATGATATATTAGCTCGTCTATGGTGTATTACCGTCATATATTAGCTCACCTAAAGTGTATTACCGTCATATTTTATTTCATCTAGCGTGTATTACCGTCATATATTAGCTCGTCTAAGGTGTATTACCGTGATATATTAGCTAGTCTAAAGTGTATTACCGTCATATATTAGCTCGTCTAAGATGTATTACCGTGATATATTAGCTAGTCGAAAGTGTATTACCGTCATATATTAGCTCATCTAAGGTGTATTACCGTCATATATTAACTCATCTAATGTGTATTACCGTCATATATTAGCTCATCTAAAGTGTATTACCGTCATATATTAGCTCATCTAAGGTGTATTACCGTCATATATTAGCTCATCTAATGTGTATTACAGTCATTTATTAGCTCATCTAATTTGTATTACCGTGATATATTAGCTAGTCGAAAGTGTATTACCGTCATATATTAGCTCATCTAGGGTGTATTACCGTGATATATTAGCTTGTCAAAGATGTATTACCGTCATATATTAGCTCATCTAGGGTGTATTACCGTCATATATTAGTTCATCTAGGATATGTTACCGTCATATATTAGCTCATCTAATGTGCATTGCCGTCATATATTAGCTCGTCTAAGGTGTATTACCGTCGTATATTAGCTCGTCTCAGGTGTATTACCGTCATATATTAGCTCATCTAAGGTGTATTACTGTCATATATTATAAATATATCAAAAACTATCTCAAACAAATCAAAGTATCTTCCTTTACGTACTGTGCCGTAAAGGTCGCCTAATGACATTAGACTGATATATTCCATGAGATCAAACACATACTGACAATCATCAATTCATTTGTTGAGTGGTGGTTAAATGTTTCTGTTCGTGTTTCTTTTAATCGTACAAAGGTTGACATATATTGCGTGAATACATATCCTTTCTCAGATGTACTGATATCATCTGCCTAAATGTTTTTTATAAATGGGTCACTGTTAATGTTGTTTGCCTTGAATCTAACATCTACGAAACTGTCCTTTTAAATGTTGTTTTAATCATTCGCTTGTGAACCTACCCTCATTAATAGACCAGCATTACCATCATTAAAAGACAAACAGTACCCTCATTAATAGACCAGCATTACCCTCATTAATAAACAAACAGTACATTCATTAATTGGCCAGCATAACCGTCAATAATGGACCAGCATTACTCTCATTAATAGCTACCCTCATTAATAGACAACCATTACCCTCATTAGCACACAAACAGTATACTCGTTAATAGACAATCATTACTCTCATTAATAGGTACCCTCGTTAATAGATCAGCATTACTCACATTAAGAGGTACCCTCATTATTAAACCAGCATTACACTCATTAATAGACAAGCAGTACCCTCACTAATAGACAAATAGTACCCTCATTTATGGACAAACAGTACACTCGTTAATAGGCAAATATTACCCTTATTAGCAGAGGAATAGTAACCTCATTAATAGACAAACAGTACCTTCACTAATAGACAAACAGTGCGATCATTAATAAACAAGCATTACCCTTATTAATAGACAAATAACAACCTCATTAATAGACAAAGCATTATCTCGTTAATAGACATAAAAGGACCCTTATTATGAGACAAGCATCACCCATATTAATAGACAAATAGAACCTCATTAATAGACAAATAGTACCCTCATTAATAGACAAATAGTACCCTCATTAATAGACAAGCAGCAACATCATTAATAGACAAGCAGCAACATCAGTAATAGGTACCCTCATTAATAGACAAACAGTACCCTCATTAATAGACAAACAGTACCCTCATTAATAGACAAGTAGCAACATCATTAATAGACAAGCAGCAACATCATTAATAGGTACCCTCATTAATAAACAAACAGTACTCTCATTAATAGAAAAACAGTACCCTCATTAATAGACAAGCAGCAACATCATTAATAGACAAGCAGCAACATCATTAACAGGTACCCTCATTAATAGACAAACAGTACCCTGATTAATAGACAAACAGTACCCTGATTAATAGACAAGCAGTACCCTCGTTGATAGACAAGCAGCAACATCATTAATAGGTACCCTCATTAATAGACAAGCAGTACCCTGATTAATAGACAAACAGTACCTTCATTAATAGACAAGCAGTACCCTCATTGATAGACAAGCAGCAACATCATTAACAGGTACCCTCATTAATAGACAAACAGTACCCTCATTAAGAGACAAGGCAGTACCTTCATAAATTGACAAACAGTACCATCATTAATAGGAAAACAGTACCCACATTATTAGACAAATAGTACCCTAATTAATAGACAAATAGTACCCTCATTAATAGACAAACATTACCCTCATTAATAGACAAACAGTACCCTCATTAATAGACAAATAGTACCCTAATTAATAGACAAATAGTACCCTCATTAATAGACAAACATTACCCTCATTAATAGACAAACAGTACCCTCATTAATAGACAAATAGTACCCTAATTAATAGACAAATAGTACCCTCATTAATAGACAAACAGTACCCTCATTAATATACCCTCATTATTATACAAGTAGTACCCACAAGTAGATACAAAGCACATCCTTTAACAGAGAACAGTACCCTGAGATGATATTTTGCCTGGTTTGATAGTCAGGGATATTTAATTTGGCTGAATGTGTTGTATGAGTTTGCAATTTGTACAACTAAGGACTGTCATCATATATTATATACCCCATATTATTCACAAGTGAATGCACGCATTGTTCTTTATATTCTGATACTAATAGACTGCATTGTAAAGGTTGAAGCGTCATTTACTCATATATTTATGTCCATGATATCTGTTTACATGAATGCATAGTGAGAGTACATGTCTTGGTTGTCACTCGGACAAATAAACGTACCTACATGTCTTGGTGATCATCGGACAACCATATTTGAATATATAAACGTACCTAACATGTCTTGGTGGTCATTTGGACAATCATATTTGAATATATTAACGTATCTACATGTCTTGGTGGTCATTCAGACAACCATGTTTAAATATATTAACGTACATACATGTCTTGGTGGTCATTCGGACAACCATATTTGAATATATAAACGTACCTACATGTCTTGGTGGTCATTTGGACAATCATATTTGAATATATTAACGTATCTACATGCATCGGTGGTCTTTCGGACAATCATGCATTAACATATTAACGTTTCTACATGCCTTGGTGGTCATTCGGACAACCATAGTTTAATATCTTAACGTACCTACATGTCTTGGTGGTCATTCGGACAATCATATATTAATATATTAACGTACCTAGATGCCTTCGTTGTCATTTGGACAACCATATTTTAACATATTAACGTACCTACTAACGTACCTACATGTCTTAGTGGTCATTCAGACAACCATATTTTGATATATTAACGTACCTACATGTCTTGGTGGTCATTCGGACAACCATATTTTAATATATTAACGTACCTACATGTCTTGGTGGTCATTCGGACAACCATGTTTTAATATATTAAAGTACCTACATGTCTTGGTGGTCATTCGGACAACCATGTTTTAATATATTAACGTACCTACATGTCTTGGTGGTCAATCGGACAACAATATTTTAATATTTTAAAGTACTTACATGTCTTGGTGATCATTCGGACAACCATGCTTTAATATATTAACGTACCTACATGTCTTGGTGGTCATTCGGACAACAATGTTTTAATATGTCAACGTACTTACATGTCTTGGTGATCATTCGGACAACAATGTTTTAATATATTAACGTACCTACATGTCTTGGCGGTCATTCGGACAATTATATATTAATATATTAACGTATCTGCATGTCTTGGTGGTCATTCGGACAACCATGTTTTAATATATTAACGTACTTACATGTCTTGGTGGTCATTCGGACAACAATATTTTAATACATTAACGTACCTACATGTCTTGGTGGTCATTCGGACAACCAGATTTTAATATATCAACGTACTTACATGTCTTAGTGGTCATTCGGACAACCATATTTTAATATATTAACGTATCTACATGTCTTGGTGGTCATTCGGACAACCATAGTTTAATATATTAACGTACCTACATGCCTTGGTGATCATTCGGACAACCATGTTTTAATATATTAACGTACATACATGTCTTGGTGGTCATTCGGACAACCATGTTTTAATATATTAACGTATATACATGTCTTGGTAGTCATTCGGACAACGATGTTTTAATATATTAACGTATCTACATGTCTTGCTGGTCACTCGGAGAACCATATTTTAATATATTGACGTACCTATATGTCTTGGTGGTCATTCGGACAACCATGTTTTAATATATTAACGTATGTACATGTCTTGGTGGTCATTCGGACAACCATAGTTTAATATATTAACGTACCTACATGTCTTGGCGGTCATTCGGACAACAATGTTTTAATATATTAACGTACTTACATGTCTTGGTGGTCATTCGGACAACAATTTTTTAATATATTAACAAACCTATATCTCTTGGTGGTCATTTGTACAACAATATTTAAATATATGAAAGTACCTACATGTCTTGGTGGTCATTCGGACAGCCATGTTTAAATATATTAAGGTATCTGCATGTCTTGGTGGTCATTCGGGTAACCATATTTTAATATATTAACGTACCTACATGTCTTGGTGGTCATTCGGACAACCATGTTTTAATATATTAACGTATCTACATGTCTTGGTGGTCATTCGGACAACCATAATTTAATATATTAACGTACCTACATGCCTTGGTAGTCATTCGGATAACAATGTTTTAATATGTTAGCGTATTTACATGTCTTGGTGGTCATTCGGACAACCATGTTTTAATATATTAACGTATCTAAATGTCTTGCTGGTCATTCGGACAACCATATTTTAATATATTAACGTATCTATATGTCTTGGTGCTCATTCGGACAACCATGTTTTAATATATTAACGTATCTATATGCCTTGGTGGTCATTCGGACAACCATAGTTTAATATGTTATCGTACCTACATGTCTTGGTGGTCATTCGGACAACCATATTTTAATATATCAACGTACCTACATGTCTTGTTGGTCATTCGGACAACAATGTTTCAATATCTTAACGTATCCACATGACTTGGTGGTCATTCAGACAACCAGGTTTTAATATGTTAACGTACCTACATGCCTTGGTGATCATTCGGACAACCATATTTTAATATATTAACGTATCTACATGTCTTGATGGTCATTCTGACAACCATGTTTCAATATATTAACGTATCTGCATGCCTTGGAGGTCATTCAGACAACCATGTTTTAATATATTAACGTATCTACATGTCTTGGTGGTCATTCGGACAACCATAGTTTAAGATATTAACTTACCTACATGTCTTGGTGGTCATTCGGACAACCATATTTTAATATATTAACGTATCTATATGTCTTGGTGGTCATTCGGACAACAATGTTTTAATATATTAACGTACCTATATGTCTTGGTGGTCATTCGGACAACCATGTTTTAATATATTAACGTATCGTCATGCCTTGGTGGTCATTCGGACAACAATATTTTAATATATTAACGTATCTATATGTCTTGGTGGTCATTTGGACAACCATGTTTTAATGTATTAGCGTATCTACATGTCTTGGTGGTCATTAGGACAACCATTGTTCGATATATTAACGTAGCTACATGTGTTGGTGGTCATTCGAACAACCATAGTTTAATATATTAACGTACCTACATGTCTTGGTGGTGATTCGGACAACGATGTTTTAATATATTAACGTAGTTATATGCCTTGGTGGTAATTCGGACAACCATAGTTTAATATATTAACGTATCTATATGTCTTGGTGGGCTGTCGGACAACCATATCTTAATATATCAACTTACCTACATGTCTTGGTGGTCATTCGGAAATCACATTTTAATATGTTTATTTATTTACATGTCTCGGTGGCCATTCGGACAACCATATTTGAATATAGTAACGTACCAACATGTCTATGTCATTATTTTTCAGTTGTAGCAACTAATTCGATTAAGTTTGCGTCAGTGTTTGTGTTCCCTTTACATTATGTCATACACATTTATGAATGTATAAAAAAAAAATTCAAAAAGGAAGGGTATTTAGCCAAATTTTATTTTATTAGTCTAGCGACATTTCTTTTTGGCTCACTCTACAACATTAAATAAATATCTAGCTTATTTGTGCATTGCAAGGATAAGACAAATGTGTTCTTCGCTCACTCAGACAATTCTGTGTATTAGTTTTCTTTGAGGGGTTGATACAAATCCATGATCAGTGCTAATTATTTAATCTTGTTGATCATCCATTTTTATTTCTGTTCCAACTTTCGTATCTGAAATGTTTAATATACGTCACGTTATCCATTTCACCTCTATTCAATATGTTAACAGGTACGGTATTGTTAATAACGATTTCTGTACGAAGTATTGTCAATAGATTCGGTATTGTGGTAAAAACTTCCATATTAAGCAATGTCAATAGATTATGTAATGTAGTAAAAACTTCCGTGCTAAGCATTGTGAATAGATTCGGTATTGTGGCAAAAACTTCCGTGCTAGGCATTGTGAGCAGATTCGGTATTGTGGTAAAATCTTCGGTGCTAAGCATTATCAATAGATTCGATACTGTGGTAACAACGTCCGTACTAAGCATTGTCAATATATTCTGTATTGTGGTAAAAACTTCCGTGCTATGCATTGTCAATAGATCCGGTATTGTGGTAAAACTTCCGTACTAATCATTGTCAATATATTCGGTATTGTGGTAAAAACTTGTATACTAAGCATTGTCAATAGAGTCTGTATTGTGGTAAAAAAGGTATATGCTAAACATTATGAATATATTCTGTATTGTGGTAAAAACTTCCATGCTAAGAATTGTCAATAGATTCGGTGTTGTGGTAAAAACTTCCGTACTAATCATTGTCAATATGTTCTGTATTGTGGTAGAAACTTCCGTACTAATCATTGTCAATAGATTCTGTATTGTGGTAAAAATTTTCATACTAAGCATTGTCAATAGATTTGGTATTGTGGTAAAAACTTCCGTACTAAGCATTGTCAATGGATTCGGTATTGTGGTAAAAATGTCCATACTAAGCATTATCAATAGATTCGATATTGTGGTAAAACGTTCCGTACTAACCATTTTTGTAGTGGATCTCTTCAGTGATCCGATAATTAAGTCAGATTGAGCTTTAGAATAACCTTGGTTTCGACTTTTGAAGAGTATGGTTCAACGCCATTGCGAAATTCATACAATTCTTCATCATTGGAGCTGAAAATTGAATGCATGGGAAGCAAATATTTAAGTCCGCTATCTGTGCCTGAGCTACATCTGGTTTAATAAAACCTCATCGAGGTAAATGCGGGAATTTAACCGGGTTTCTTGCACCAGCTGTGAGCAATGCTATACTAGTCAAACAACGCTAATGTCGATTAAGACAGGTTTCCAAATATGGTACTTTAATAGTCATGTTAAACTAATCATGGTGCGTACCAAGGTTAGTATTGTCTACGGATTGCATTTATTGCTATAGGTCTTCCTGCTTGGTTATATTTTCTGTTTGCTAAATATTGCCTCTCAATATGCACTCTGTATCTTCACAATATTAGTTTTGTGACCAGGACTTCTCCACGTTGGTTGTCTAGTTTAATTGACTTACCTCGTCAGTTTCAGTGAAATGACTATTGATTACTTTGAGTAAAATACAACCTGCATATGGCGTGTAAGGAAACGAATCTTCGATCTCAAAAATGAAGTCAGCATATTAGCAGGTAGAATTAGAGAGATACAACGTTCGTCATAGTTAGCTTTTATAATTCGATTTGGAAACGATAACACCCTGCAAAAGAAGATGATAATATATACTGATGTTTCGAGCTAAATAATTTAGAAAGAATCAATTAAGCCTTGTAGTAAAAACAAAGTACAATCCTTTATTTATAGACATATTCGGACAGAAGCAATAAGTTCTTATTATGGAGTATACAATATGGACACGTAACATGCGTCTTTGATGTGACACGATACTAAAACAGTATTATCCATTTGTCGAAAGCTGTAGACAATTTCAAACCACTGTCTGAAAATGGTATTTCTCCAATTGGTATAAATGAATATTTGAGACACTGAGATTCCTTTTTAAGTGTTTTTATCTCTTGGCTGACACGAAACGATGTGAGACTTAACATTCATAATTCATTAAGGATTGCACCAGTGACTTATCATTCATTTTGTAAACATTTAGAGGTCAGTAAAGGTAACAGCTGTGTCATATACGTCGTTTTCTAAACATTTGTGAGTCAGTAAGGGTAACAACAATGTCATATAATTCATTTTCCCCGAGATGAGTCTTCTTTTATTTCTAAGAAAAGAACAAATGTATTCTTTAAATATGAGAAATTCTTCAAGGTATTTATTCCAGTATCAAGAGATTCAGCTATGTTGAATAGTCGCATTTGAGAGTTATACTTTTTTTTAAACTACTGCAATACAGCTTCGAATAGAATCCAAAATAATAACATACATATAATGAAATTCTCGTGAATTGGCATGGAGCAGGTCAATACTACACTTGGGTAAATTGTCTGACGCTGAACCAGGTTAATACTAGACTTTGATACACTGTCTGACGCTGAACCAGGTTAATACTAGATTTTGATACACTGTTTGGCGCTGGACCAGGTTAATACTGCACATTGATACATTGTGTGGCGCTGGACCAGGTTAATACTGCACTTTGATACATTGTGTGGCGCTGGACCAGGTTAATACTAGATTTTGATACACTGTGTGGCGCTGGACCAGGTTAATGCTGCACTTTGATACATTGTGTGGCGCTGGACCAGGTTAATACTGTACTTTGATACATTGTGTGGCGCTGGACCAGGTTAATACTGCACTTTGATACATTGTGTGGCGCTGGACCAGGTTAATACTAGACTTTGATACATTGTGTGGCGCTGGACCAGGTTAATACTGCACTTTGATACATTGTGTGGCGCTGGACCAAGTTAATACTGCACTTTGATACATTGTGTGGCGCTGGACCAGGTTAATACTGCACTTTGATACATTGTGTGGCGCTGGACCAGGTTAATACTGCACTTTGATACATTGTGTGGCGCTGGACCAGGTTAATACTACACTTTGATACATTGTGTGGCGCTGGACCAGGTTAATACTGCACTTTGATACATTGTGTGGCGCTGGACCAGTTTAGTACTGCACTTTGATACATTGTGTGGCGCTGGACTAGGTCAAAACTGCACTTTGATACATTGTGTGGCTCTGCACCATGTTAATACTGCACTTTGATACATTGTGTGGCGCTGGGCCAGGTTAATACTGCACTTAGTGTCTGAATACTATGTCATACAGCATGACATCGTTTATTGTGCTACACGTTGTCAGGTCCATTTTCAGATATTAATAGAATCGATGTTATGATTTGCACGCAGACAATGAAATGACAGTCGAGGTGTTGCAATATTGAGACAATAAAGTAACCCCGCGACTGGGATTTCCTTGTCTTGGTACAAACACCGACATATATTATTTGTATTACCTAGTTTTGACAGTGAAATTAAAATAACCCTGAATGTTTACAAAATAGATAGTGGCTTCAAAACATACAGAATTACTCAGGTTCTAATAAGTCATCTCAACAGATATAAAGGTCATCATGTCTTGAACTCATTTATGAAAATCGGAATAAGTATCATAGCAGATTCTAGCTATGTATGCCGCTCTTAGAAAACAACAAACATCAAGAAGCAAATTACAACTGTTACGTGTTGGAAGTATTGCACGGTCTGCAGAAACGTGTTATTGTTTTGAAAATACTGCTCATTAATACGATTTTGTTAATGAGGGCAACTTGACGACCTTTCGACCTTAAGTAAACAAGTGCTACGTATGAGAAAATAGAAACATAAAGATCATTTGGTATTAGTACTGATTTATTAACATCATGATATCCCGAGTTTACTGTATTACTGTATTTCGTAGATTCCCAAGGCAAGAAAGACAGTAATATCGTTGCACAATGTACGATGTTTTTTGAAAGACAATTAAACATCTATACATCTGATATCAATAATATTACCCTCATTAAGCCAATAAATCGTGCAATTAACTAATTGGAGTCAATTAAATTGAACGATATTTTTTTTACATAACAATAAATTTAAAAAACACTTAATGACGATAGCTTTGTGAAAAGAATAGATGTAATATGTACGTCCTGTGTTACTAGAATATTTTAAACAAGTCTTTATAGGCATTGTACCCTGCGTTAATAAAAATGGTTCACCGAGATATGAACTTCGACCATTTTATTTTGTGAAGAAAGCTGATCTGCCTACATCAGAGACTCCACCAGTTTTATATTTTTTAAAACTAGATCGCCAATGTATGTCTGTCTTTCTCTGTATGTCTGTCTATCTGTCTCTCTCTCCTCTCTCTCTCTCTCTCTCTCTCTCTCTCTCTCTATATATATATATATATATATATAGAGAGAGAGAGAGAGAGAGAGAGAGACATACGTATATATGTCCATTAGTTCAGTGATTCCATATATATATATATATATATATATATATATATATATATATATATATATATGATGATGATATTCTTTTATTCCTCCGTTTTCTGAAGATTTTAAGACAAAAAAGAAATGCATTTAAATACATAGAATCACAAAAATAGTAGATTCGTTACTTATTGAATTATTTCCAATAGCAAACGAATAAATAAATTAAAATCATTACTAATCTAGATAGAGATATATATACGATAAAACATTTGAAAATGTATCCTCACAACAAAAATAGTTTCCTACTCTCTTTGCAATCCAGTACAAGTATTTCTTTCCTTATATTTTGAGTGAGTTCTCTATTGAATCGAATATATAATATCCTTTATCTTAATGAAATACTTGGTAGATAGTCTGATCATATTTATCCATGCCTCAAATTCTAAACGTTCTGATATATCATTTAAACCACCAAGTAGTATAATCAGTATAACATCATCGATCTGATCACAGAAATCACGGTAAATCACTGGAGGCATATACGAAAATAGACTTTCCATCAAGTGGTTTCTGTCGTCTGAGGTTAAGGCACAATTCATCGAAATGTGCAAAATACGGTCATAACTCATTTTGCCACATGGGGAACACAGTCCAGGTCTTGCTTGCATTCCTCCAATACGAATTAATGTCCCATATTCCATTTTTCTGCTTGACTCAGTGTAAGCTATTTTCCATAGATGATGCATTTTTAATTCTGGATTAATTTTTAAAAATCTACCAAATCCCTCTGATGGATTTCTGATACTCATTTCATGTTTTCTCTCCTCAAATATCTGTATTCTTGTCCCAATTAAGTTTTTCCATGTTATTTTGTTTGGAAATTTTCCAGTGAAAATAAAGTCGTTGAGATAGTCTTCTAAATCATACTTTTTCAGTACAGTATTTATATCATATATAAAAGAGTTGTAGCTATGTTGGGGGTCAAAAATAAAATTTCCAACAGCCCAGAGGAAAACCTTTTTAGCCGTTAAATTTGCTGATGTTCTACACATGCGACCAAGGAATACGAGTTTTTGCTTATCTATGCGAGCTTCCACTGATATCATCCCCAAGCACGATTTCGTAGATCCAATAGGCGATCTTTGAGGGAAACCTTGTACTCTCCGGGCGAAATATCGTTGTATTTTCTCCATTGATTCAATGCCCTGATATGACATATTAAACCAGAGTTCTGAGCCATACAAAGCAGATGGCAATATAACTCTTTCCCAGACTTTCACAGAGACTATAGGATTCATTCCATTTGCATTTAATCCAATTGAGTATAGTGAGTTTGTTACACGTTTAGCTTTATCGTAGGAATAGATTATACGATCATTAGTTTTCATTGATTGCGAAAAGGTAACTCCTGCATATTTCACTTTTTTTGCTCTAGGAATATTCTGTGATCCCAGAGTAATTCCATTTGATGAGTACACTTCCTTTCTTTTACTAAATATCATCCATTTACTCTTGTTAGAGTTATATTTCAATTTCCACTTCTGTGCATACTGATAAGCTGTATTCACGAGTATCTGCAATCCATTCAGCGTAGAGCTTAGAAGAGTAGTGTCGTCTGCCAAAAGCATGCCAGGTATGTTCATCTGATTCACTGTTATCCCGCAATTAGTCATTACTAGCTCATTCAATAGGTCATTTATGTACACGAGAAATAAAAAAGCCGACATTATTCGCCCTTGACCAACGCCTCTCTGTAATGGAAATGTGTTAGATATACATCCTCTACACGCTACACAGGCACTTGACTGTGTGTAGGAATGGGCGATTATTCTCCATATTTTTGCATTAATTCCTAATATTTTTAGTTTTTTTTTAATAGTCCACAATGCCACAGTCTATCGAATGCCTTTTCGTTATCCAGAATAAACAGCATATACATTAGAGTTATGATTATTAAAGTACATCAAACATTCTTGAAGAGTAAAAGCAGCGGAGATAGATCCAGCCTCCTTACGAAATCCAAATTGATAAGGATGTGGAAAGCTTATTTTGTCTAAATACTTTTGAATTCTAGTCATCAATATTTTTTCAAACAATTTTCCCAGACAAGATGTCAATGTTATACCACGATAATTCACTGGATCCTTTTTATCTTTACCATTTTGTTTGTATATCGGTATAATCATTCCACATCTATATACATTAAGTAAATACTCATACTGGATCATGTAATTAAAAAGGGCAGTTAAATGTCTGATTAAATATTTTCCACCATACTTTAAGTGCTCATTAGATACGCAGTCAATGCCTAGTGATTTTTTTGTTTTTAGAGACTTGATATGCTGCAACACTTCTTCCTCTGTAATATAGTTACATTTTATGTTATCAGTCTCTAGTTTGCTTTCTTCGTACATATTCTTCATTTTGACACAATCATTATGTTCCTCATCTGTTGTACCACTTAATTCAGAAAAATATAGTTTCCATAGATTGACACATTCATCCAAAGTATTAGATTCTACTCCTCGAAATACAATATTACCAATGTCCGATTTATCTTTTCTATTTTCCCGTATGACTGCATAGAATTCGTCTATTCCCATTTCTGCACTCTTTTCTATCTCTTCAAATATGCACTCTTTATATACCTTTTTCTCTTGCCTATGTTTCTTTCTAAACTTTCTTTTCGCGTCCTTGTATCTTCTTTTGATGCTAAACTCTGTGCTTCTATTTATTCCTGCTTTGATCCATTCTCCGCGCGCTTTTCTCATATTCTGATGTAAATTTTCAAGCCCACTTTTCTTCCAATATGGTTTCAAATGCCATTTGAATTCGGACTTTGGAATATATCGGTCTGATGCAGTTATTACACTCTTAGTTATCAATTCATTATACTTCTCTATATCTTCTACCTTTTTACACTCATAGGTGAAATTCAAGAATGCACTGACATCAGATTTATACATGCTCATTTCTAATGGATTTGCCAAGTTCCATTTCATTCTTGGAGATACACATGTCTTTTTATTTTCCTTCAGTATATCTTTTGCAAGTGCCGCTGTAATAGGTAGGTGATCCGATATTGAGAAATCAATTTTGTCATTTACTATGTGTCTTTTTACAGCACCTCTAATTATTTCAGGTATTAATATATAATCAAGTGTGGACGTTCGTGACATGTCTTTTGATCTATACGTGATGTAATGTTCATGTGGTTTTATCACCAGCGTAGCAAATATGTTTCTCTGTTCTATTCTTTTTTTGAGAGCAAGATCTCTTCTTGATGGATTTTTACACACAAGATCTGCATTCATGTCGCCTATAATTATGCATATATTTTCAGCAGAATACCTATCATACACATCAAAAACATTTTCACAAAATTTGTCATATGCATCATCAGTTCTAGTATTGCACGGTCTGCAGAAACGTGTTATTGTTTTGAAAATACTGCTCATTAATACGATTTTGTTAATGAGGGCAACTTGACGACCTTTCGACCTTAAGTAAACAAGTGCTCCGTATGAGAAAATAGAAACATAAAGATCATTTGGTATTAGTACTGATTTATTAACATCATGATATCCCGAGTTTACTGTATTACTGTATTTCGTAGATTCCCAAGGCAAGAAAGACAGTAATATCGTTGCACAATATATGATGCTTTTTGAAAGACAATTAAACATCTATACATCTGATATCAATAATATTACCCTCATTAAGCCAATAAATCGTGCAATTAACTAATTGGAGTCAATTAAATTGAACGATATTTTTTTTTACATAACAATAAATTTAAAAAACACTTAATGACGATAGCTTTGTGAAAAGAATAGATGTAATATGTACGTCCTGTGTTACTAGAATATTTTAAACAAGTCTTTATAGCCATTGTAACCTGCGTTAATAAAAATGGTTCACCGAGATATGAACTTCGACCATTTTATTTTGTGAAGAAAGCTGATCTGCCTACATCAGAGACTCCACCAGTTTTATATTTTTTAAAACTAGATCGCCAATGTATGTCTGTCTTTCTCTGTATGTCTGTCTATCTGTCTCTCTCTCCTCTCTCTCTCTCTCTCTCTCTCTCTCTCTCTCTCTCTCTCTCTATATATATATATATATATATATATATATATATATATATATATATAGAGAGAGAGAGAGAGAGAGAGAGAGAGAGAGAGACATACGTATATATGTCCATTAGTTCAGTGATTCCATATATATATATATATATATATATATATATATATATATATATATATATATATAGATGATGATGATATTCTTTTATTCCTCCGTTTTCTGAAGATTTTAAGACAAAAAAGAAATGCATTTAAATACATAGAATCACAAAAATAGTAGATTCGTTACTTATTGAATTATTTCCAATAGCAAACGAATAAATAAATTAAAATCATTACTAATCTAGATAGAGATATATATACGATAAAACATTTGAAAATGTATCCTCACAACAAAAATAGTTTCCTACTCTCTTTGCAATCCAGTACAAGTATTTCTTTCCTTATATTTTGAGTGAGTTCTCTATTGAATCGAATATATAATATCCTTTATCTTAATGAAATACTTGGTAGATAGTCTGATCATATTTATCCATGCCTCAAATTCTAAACGTTCTGATATATCATTTAAACCACCAAGTAGTATAATCAGTATAACATCATCGATCTGATCACAGAAATCACGGTAAATCACTGGAGGCATATACGAAAATAGACTTTCCATCAAGTGGTTTCTGTCGTCTGAGGTTAAGGCACAATTCATCGAAATGTGCAAAATACGGTCATAACTCATTTTGCCACATGGGGAACACAGTCCAGGTCTTGCTTGCATTCCTCCAATACGAATTAATGTCCCATATTCCATTTTTCTGCTTGACTCAGTGTAAGCTATTTTCCATAGATGATGCATTTTTAATTCTGGATTAATTTTTAAAAATCTACCAAATCCCTCTGATGGATTTCTGATACTCATTTCATGTTTTCTCTCCTCAAATATCTGTATTCTTGTCCCAATTAAGTTTTTCCATGTTATTTTGTTTGGAAATTTTCCAGTGAAAATAAAGTCGTTGAGATAGTCTTCTAAATCATACTTTTTCAGTACAGTATTTATATCATATATAAAAGAGTTGTAGCTATGTTGGGGGTCAAAAATAAAATTTCCAACAGCCCAGAGGAAAACCTTTTTAGCCGTTAAATTTGCTGATGTTCTACACATGCGACCAAGGAATACGAGTTTTTGCTTATCTATGCGAGCTTCCACTGATATCATCCCCAAGCACGATTTCGTAGATCCAATAGGCGATCTTTGAGGGAAACCTTGTACTCTCCGGGCGAAATATCGTTGTATTTTCTCCATTGATTCAATGCCCTGATATGACATATTAAACCAGAGTTCTGAGCCATACAAAGCAGATGGCAATATAACTCTTTCCCAGACTTTCACAGAGACTATAGGATTCATTCCATTTGCATTTAATCCAATTGAGTATAGTGAGTTTGTTACACGTTTAGCTTTATCGTAGGAATAGATTATACGATCATTAGTTTTCATTGATTGCGAAAAGGTAACTCCTGCATATTTCACTTTTTTTGCTCTAGGAATATTCTGTGATCCCAGAGTAATTCCATTTGATGAGTACACTTCCTTTCTTTTACTAAATATCATCCATTTACTCTTGTTAGAGTTATATTTCAATTTCCACTTCTGTGCATACTGATAAGCTGTATTCACGAGTATCTGCAATCCATTCAGCGTAGAGCTTAGAAGAGTAGTGTCGTCTGCCAAAAGCATGCCAGGTATGTTCATCTGATTCACTGTTATCCCGCAATTAGTCATTACTAGCTCATTCAATAGGTCATTTATGTACACGAGAAATAAAAAAGCCGACATTATTCGCCCTTGACCAACGCCTCTCTGTAATGGAAATGTGTTAGATATACATCCTCTACACGCTACACAGGCACTTGACTGTGTGTAGGAATGGGCGATTATTCTCCATATTTTTGCATTAATTCCTAATATTTTTAGTTTTTTTTTAATAGTCCACAATGCCACAGTCTATCGAATGCCTTTTCGTTATCCAGAATAAACAGCATATACATTAGAGTTATGATTATTAAAGTACATCAAACATTCTTGAAGAGTAAAAGCAGCGGAGATAGATCCAGCCTCCTTACGAAATCCAAATTGATAAGGATGTGGAAAGCTTATTTTGTCTAAATACTTTTGAATTCTAGTCATCAATATTTTTTCAAACAATTTTCCCAGACAAGATGTCAATGTTATACCACGATAATTCACTGGATCCTTTTTATCTTTACCATTTTGTTTGTATATCGGTATAATCATTCCACATCTATATACATTAAGTAAATACTCATACTGGATCATGTAATTAAAAAGGGCAGTTAAATGTCTGATTAAATATTTTCCACCATACTTTAAGTGCTCATTAGATACGCAGTCAATGCCTAGTGATTTTTTTGTTTTTAGAGACTTGATATGCTGCAACACTTCTTCCTCTGTAATATAGTTACATTTTATGTTATCAGTCTCTAGTTTGCTTTCTTCGTACATATTCTTCATTTTGACACAATCATTATGTTCCTCATCTGTTGTACCACTTAATTCAGAAAAATATAGTTTCCATAGATTGACACATTCATCCAAAGTATTAGATTCTACTCCTCGAAATACAATATTACCAATGTCCGATTTATCTTTTCTATTTTCCCGTATGACTGCATAGAATTCGTCTATTCCCATTTCTGCACTCTTTTCTATCTCTTCAAATATGCACTCTTTATATACCTTTTTCTCTTGCCTATGTTTCTTTCTAAACTTTCTTTTCGCGTCCTTGTATCTTCTTTTGATGCTAAACTCTGTGCTTCTATTTATTCCTGCTTTGATCCATTCTCCGCGCGCTTTTCTCATATTCTGATGTAAATTTTCAAGCCCACTTTTCTTCCAATATGGTTTCAAATGCCATTTGAATTCGGACTTTGGAATATATCGGTCTGATGCAGTTATTACACTCTTAGTTATCAATTCATTATACTTCTCTATATCTTCTACCTTTTTACACTCATAGGTGAAATTCAAGAATGCACTGACATCAGATTTATACATGCTCATTTCTAATGGATTTGCCAAGTTCCATTTCATTCTTGGAGATACACATGTCTTTTTATTTTCCTTCAGTATATCTTTTGCAAGTGCCGCTGTAATAGGTAGGTGATCCGATATTGAGAAATCAATTTTGTCATTTACTATGTGTCTTTTTACAGCACCTCTAATTATTTCAGGTATTAATATATAATCAAGTGTGGACGTTCGTGACATGTCTTTTGATCTATACGTGATGTAATGTTCATGTGGTTTTATCACCAGCGTAGCAAATATGTTTCTCTGTTCTATTCTTTTTTTGAGAGCAAGATCTCTTCTTGATGGATTTTTACACACAAGATCTGCATTCATGTCGCCTATAATTATGCATATATTTTCAGCAGAATACCTATCATACACATCAAAAACATTTTCACAAAATTTGTCATATGCATCATCAGTTCTAGTATTGCACGGTCTGCAGAAACGTGTTATTGTTTTGAAAATACTGCTCATTAATACGATTTTGTTAATGAGGGCAACTTGACGACCTTTCGACCTTAAGTAAACAAGTGCTCCGTATGAGAAAATAGAAACATAAAGATCATTTGGTATTAGTACTGATTTATTAACATCATGATATCCCGAGTTTACTGTATTACTGTATTTCGTAGATTCCCAAGGCAAGAAAGACAGTAATATCGTTGCACAATATATGATGCTTTTTGAAAGACAATTAAACATCTATACATCTGATATCAATAATATTACCCTCATTAAGCCAATAAATCGTGCAATTAACTAATTGGAGTCAATTAAATTGAACGATATTTTTTTTTACATAACAATAAATTTAAAAAACACTTAATGACGATAGCTTTGTGAAAAGAATAGATGTAATATGTACGTCCTGTGTTACTAGAATATTTTAAACAAGTCTTTATAGCCATTGTAACCTGCGTTAATAAAAATGGTTCACCGAGATATGAACTTCGACCATTTTATTTTGTGAAGAAAGCTGATCTGCCTACATCAGAGACTCCACCAGTTTTATATTTTTTAAAACTAGATCGCCAATGTATGTCTGTCTTTCTCTGTATGTCTGTCTATCTGTCTCTCTCTCCTCTCTCTCTCTCTCTCTCTCTCTCTCTCTATATATATATATATATATATATATATATATATATATATATATACATATATAGAGAGAGAGAGAGAGAGAGAGAGAGACATACGTATATATGTCCATTAGTTCAGTGATTCCATATATATATATATATATATATATATATATATATATATATATATATATAGATGATGATGATATTCTTTTATTCCTCCGTTTTCTGAAGATTTTAAGACAAAAAAGAAATGCATTTAAATACATAGAATCACAAAAATAGTAGATTCGTTACTTATTGAATTATTTCCAATAGCAAACGAATAAATAAATTAAAATCATTACTAATCTAGATAGAGATATATATACGATAAAACATTTGAAAATGTATCCTCACAACAAAAATAGTTTCCTACTCTCTTTGCAATCCAGTACAAGTATTTCTTTCCTTATATTTTGAGTGAGTTCTCTATTGAATCGAATATATAATATCCTTTATCTTAATGAAATACTTGGTAGATAGTCTGATCATATTTATCCATGCCTCAAATTCTAAACGTTCTGATATATCATTTAAACCACCAAGTAGTATAATCAGTATAACATCATCGATCTGATCACAGAAATCACGGTAAATCACTGGAGGCATATACGAAAATAGACTTTCCATCAAGTGGTTTCTGTCGTCTGAGGTTAAGGCACAATTCATCGAAATGTGCAAAATACGGTCATAACTCATTTTGCCACATGGGGAACACAGTCCAGGTCTTGCTTGCATTCCTCCAATACGAATTAATGTCCCATATTCCATTTTTCTGCTTGACTCAGTGTAAGCTATTTTCCATAGATGATGCATTTTTAATTCTGGATTAATTTTTAAAAATCTACCAAATCCCTCTGATGGATTTCTGATACTCATTTCATGTTTTCTCTCCTCAAATATCTGTATTCTTGTCCCAATTAAGTTTTTCCATGTTATTTTGTTTGGAAATTTTCCAGTGAAAATAAAGTCGTTGAGATAGTCTTCTAAATCATACTTTTTCAGTACAGTATTTATATCATATATAAAAGAGTTGTAGCTATGTTGGGGGTCAAAAATAAAATTTCCAACAGCCCAGAGGAAAACCTTTTTAGCCGTTAAATTTGCTGATGTTCTACACATGCGACCAAGGAATACGAGTTTTTGCTTATCTATGCGAGCTTCCATTGATATCATCCCCAAGCACGATTTCGTAGATCCAATAGGCGATCTTTGAGGGAAACCTTGTACTCTCCGGGCGAAATATCGTTGTATTTTCTCCATTGATTCAATGCCCTGATATGACATATTAAACCAGAGTTCTGAGCCATACAAAGCAGATGGCAATATAACTCTTTCCCAGACTTTCACAGAGACTATAGGATTCATTCCATTTGCATTTAATCCAATTGAGTATAGTGAGTTTGTTACACGTTTAGCTTTATCGTAGGAATAGATTATACGATCATTAGTTTTCATTGATTGCGAAAAGGTAACTCCTGCATATTTCACTTTTTTTGCTCTAGGAATATTCTGTGATCCCAGAGTAATTCCATTTGATGAGTACACTTCCTTTCTTTTACTAAATATCATCCATTTACTCTTGTTAGAGTTATATTTCAATTTCCACTTCTGTGCATACTGATAAGCTGTATTCACGAGTATCTGCAATCCATTCAGCGTAGAGCTTAGAAGAGTAGTGTCGTCTGCCAAAAGCATGCCAGGTATGTTCATCTGATTCACTGTTATCCCGCAATTAGTCATTACTAGCTCATTCAATAGGTCATTTATGTACACGAGAAATAAAAAAGCCGACATTATTCGCCCTTGACCAACGCCTCTCTGTAATGGAAATGTGTTAGATATACATCCTCTACACGCTACACAGGCACTTGACTGTGTGTTGGAATGGGCGATTATTCTCCATATTTTTGCATTAATTCCTAATATTTTTAGTTTTTTTTAATAGTCCACAATGCCACAGTCTATCGAATGCCTTTTCGTTATCCAGAATAAACAGCATATACATTAGAGTTATGATTATTAAAGTACATCAAACATTCTTGAAGAGTAAAAGCAGCGGAGATAGATCCAGCCTCCTTACGAAATCCAAATTGATATGGATGTGGAAAGCTTATTTTGTCTAAATACTTTTGAATTCTAGTCATCAATATTTTTTCAAACAATTTTCCCAGACAAGATGTCAATGTTATACCACGATAATTCACTGGATCCTTTTTATCTTTACCATTTTGTTTGTATATCGGTATAATCATCCCACATCTATATACATTAAGTAAATACTCATACTGGATCATGTAATTAAAAAGGGCAGTTAAATGTCTGATTAAATATTTTCCACCATACTTTAAGTGCTCATTAGATACGCAGTCAATGCCTGGTGATTTTTTTGTTTTTAGAGACTTGATATGCTGCAACACTTCTTCCTCTGTAATATAATTACATTTTATGTTATCAGTCTCTAGTTTGCTTTCTTCGTACATATTCTTCATTTTGACACAATCATTATGTTCCTCATCTGTTGTACCACTTAATTCAGAAAAATATAGTTTCCATAGATTGACACATTCATCCAAAGTATTAGATTCTACTCCTCGAAATACAATATTACCAATGTCCGATTTATCTTTTCTATTTTCCCGTATGACTGCATAGAATTCGTCTATTCCCATTTCTGCACTCTTTTCTATCTCTTCAAATATGCACTCTTTATATACCTTTTTCTCTTGCCTATGTTTCTTTCTAAACTTTCTTTTCGCGTCCTTGTATCTTCTTTTGATGCTAAACTCTGTGCTTCTATTTATTCCTGCTTTGATCCATTCTCCGCGCGCTTTTCTCATATTCTGATGTAAATTTTCAAGCCCACTTTTCTTCCAATATGGTTTCAAGTGCGATTTGAATTCGGACTTTGGAATATATCGGTCTGATGCAGTTATTACACTCTTAGTTATCAATTCATTATACTTCTCTATATCTTCTACCTTTTTACACTCATAGGTGAAATTCAAGAATGCACTAACATCAGATTTATACATGCTCATTTCTAATGGATTTGCCAAGTTCCATTTCATTCTTGGAGATACACATGTCTTTTCATTTTCCTTCAGTATATCTTTTGCAAGTGCCGCTGTAATAGGTAGGTGATCCGATATTGAGAAATCAATTTTGTCATTTACTATGTGTCTTTTTACAGCACCTCTAATTATTTCAGGTATTAATATATAATCAAGTGTGGACGTTCGTGACATGTCTTTTGATCTATACGTGATGTAATGTTCATGTGGTTTTATCACCAGCGTAGCAAATATGTTTCTCTGTTCTATTCTTTTTTTGAGAGCAAGATCTCTTCTTGATGGATTTTTACACACAAGATCTGCATTCATGTCGCCTATAATTATGCATATATTTTCAGCAGAATACCTATCATACACATCAAAAACATTTTCACAAAATTTGTCATATGCATCATCAGTTCTAGTATTGCACGGTCTGCAGAAACGTGTTATTGTTTTGAAAATACTGCTCATTAATACGATTTTGTTAATGAGGGCAACTTGACGACCTTTCGACCTTAAGTAAACAAGTGCTCCGTATGAGAAAATAGAAACATAAAGATCATTTGGTATTAGTACTGATTTATTAACATCATGATATCCCGAGTTTACTGTATTACTGTATTTCGTAGATTCCCAAGGCAAGAAAGACAGTAATATCGTTGCACAATGTATGATGTTTTTTGAAAGACAATTAAACATCTATACATCTGATATCAATAATATTACCCTCATTAAGCCAATAAATCGTGCAATTAACTAATTGGAGTCAATTAAATTGAACGATATTTTTTTTACATAACAATAAATTTAAAAAACACTTAATGACGATAGCTTTGTGAAAAGAATAGATGTAATATGTACGTCCTGTGTTACTAGAATATTTTAAACAAGTCTTTATAGGCATTGTACCCTGCGTTAATAAAAATGGTTCACCGAGATATGAACTTCGACCATTTTATTTTGTGAAGAAAGCTGATCTGCCTACATCAGAGACTCCACCAGTTTTATATTTTTTAAAACTAGATCGCCAATGTATGTCTGTCTTTCTCTGTATGTCTGTCTATCTGTCTCTCTCACTCCTCACTCTCTCTCTCTCTCTCTCTCTCTCTCTCTATATATATATATATATATATATATATAGAGAGAGAGAGAGAGAGAGAGAGAGAGACATACGTATATATGTCCATTAGTACAGTGATTCCATATATATATATATATATATATATATATATAGAGAGAGAGAGAGAGAGAGAGAGAGAGAATTTGTTCAGGGGTAGGAATGTTACTTCAAAAAGGCTCAAAAAGCTGACTGAATGCCATCTTCAGTAGTTTTAATAATCATTTTTCAGTAGTTGTTTCTTTAAATATTTGTAGAACAAATCAATCTCCGCTAGTAACTGTGATTTATTGACAAAGATGACAGTCATAGTGTAGAATGTGATGCACATCAAGATTCAAATTCACCAATAAACTAATTCTAATATGAAGTTTGACATGTTTGGCAGGTATACTTTAAGGAAGAAAAAAGAATACATTTCATAGAAAGCCATCCAAATGACAGGTTTGGAATAAAATATATTTTGGCAGTGGTGCTACAAAAGTTAAGTTGCAAAATAATGTGTGTTGGCAGTGGTGCTGTAAAGACCATTTTAAAAATAAAATCTGTGTTAACAGTGGTGCTACAAACGCCAAGTTTGCAACAAAATCATTGTTGACAGCTGTGCTACGAATAGGCATATCGCGATACATGTTGGGGAAATCAAGTATAATTGTGATAAGACGGTAATTCGGGATTCGTACATATTGTATAGCAACTATTCAACTATATCATCTATCGTGGCGGCCGTTCGCCGTCCGGTTTTATAAAGAATGCTCCAATATGTAGCTAGTCTCTATCCTTCTTGATCATTTTCGCGTGTGTACAAAATAATGTTGGGTATTTATTCTTGCGTTCCGTTAATGGTGATATTATATCCCTTTGTATATAAGGGAGCGTTAGGTATTTAATTTTAAGTTCCGTTAATTGCAATTTAAAACATATATTCCTATAAAAGGGAGTATTCCATATTTATGTTTGAGTCTTATCAATAGACATCGTATAATGTATAGTCCTATATATCAGTGAGTGTCTGGTACTAATGGTATGGAAAAATGGGAACCAGTCTATAAACGGTTACATAAAATATAGCATATATGAGTTTGACTGGCCATGATTGGTTTATAATTAAAGGTCTATTCTGGTAAAAGGAATCTTTAGAAAGTTTGTCCTAGTTGTCGCTTGAAAATAGAGACATTGCTGTATTGATGGAATTTCAGTCCTTTAAAAGACGAATTTGGAATGCTCATTACTAAATTTACCACTGAATTATCATTGAAACCACATGTTTCAAACCCATGTAGAGCCATAAAATGCCACTGGTCATGTGATTTTTATCTGCTATATATATATATATATATATATATATATATGCCATTTTGACAAATAAACTAGTATTCTACTATTTCAATAGCATTATGTATGTCACTGGTGAAAATAATAGCGTGGACTGTTCTCTACCAGACTAGAAACATGCTAACCGAAGAAGTAATATTGGCACGGAATCAAAGAATAAGGTCTTAAAATAGTTTCTAATTTACAAGGGCAGGTGCAAAATGCAACTAATATTACGCGACCTGTATCCTCCACCGAAGAAGAAAATGCTATCAGAATATGAGTATACGTTAGATTCTAGCCCTGCAATGATTCGACCCAGATGACTATAATGAAACGAGATTTCAGTAATATATTTTGGATTCCATCATTATAATGAACTACGCAGTTTACGGTGATGAGATATTTCTATAAAACAAATCGCAATGGTCATGTAGGCATTCAACACCGATCATTTCAGTAATGGGTGTTATATTTTAGAATTTGATTCTACATACCTCTAAGTGGGAAGTATTCACTTCATTTTGATTCCCTTGGAATGTCATCATATAGACGCCACGATAAGTGTATATTGCAAAATCAGTGTTAAAATACGTAAACATTTTGGATGAAATCAACCTAAATATCTGATCCAGTACAATCCGGATTGAGTATCGCGCGCTATGATGTCACAATGAAAGAGAGCTGCGCATATTGATAAACAAATTCGTAATACCCACGATTGTGACGATTCCATTCAATGCTCTCTTATGTTGACCCAAATTAAGTACATGGCCACCATTGTAAAAGTTAAAATGTTAATAGCGATACATAATTTTAGTCTGGATTGAATAGACTTTTTCTCTCTGCATTTACATTTGTCTTTCTCTTTTGTTTTCTGCAAATGAATTTTCCTCTCTATCTTTCTTATTTATCTAATTGTATTTGTATTCATTCTTTATAAAGCTTATGCTTTCTTAACTCCATTTTATTCATGCATTACATTTTAATTCCATAACTTTAAAATTAGATCCAGGTTGAGATTCATTAATCAAACCCAAATCACTTTTATCCCACAAAATTCTTTTCCACCAAATTTTGAACCAAAAGCACTTTTTTTATATCTTGCTTCGATAAAAATTCCTACGTCTAAAAAAACAGATTATATTTCCCGGCAAGATGGAGCAAAATCATCCTTTTTCAATGAGTCTAAGTGACCCTGGGTAGGATTTGAAATAAAGATTTTCACTTTAGATACAAATGAAAAAGCTTATTGGTTTCACTAAAGATTTCTAAATTGTGAACTAATACCTGGGACTTAAAAAAATTCCAAAACAAGGTGAATTTAAATTTCGAAAACAAAGTTTTCTGAAATATTTTAGAGATATTCGTATCCAAGGATGAACTCCTAATTTTCCTATTATGACCCTATGGTTTTAAAATAAGTCATAGAAATAATGATAAGCAACAATCTTTGTAAATTCAACAAATACTTTATTTTCCTAGGATACAAAGTGAAAAGGTAAAAGAACTTGACTTACGGTATTGCGATTTAAATCCAAACTAATTCTAGAATTCCTTACACAGATTCTAATGGTTAACGTTCTGAATCAGCTTTAGTGGCATTCAAGTGTTGACACGCCTTTGATGGCATGTGTCGTGCCAATATGTCAGCAGTGTTTTATTGAATCACAATAATATAATCCTTGATTATATCCTTATTTGAATGACATTATAATCCCAAGTCTCTCTGTCCAAGAATATTATAATGGAGCATTTTTATATTTCCCAGGAGGAGTAATTTGAATAATACCAATCCAAAAATACTGCACACAACAATACAAATATTTCTGCCTAGCTGTTATCGAAGGAATGAATATATTTTCCAGTAAAAATGTTTTTAGTTACTCATACCAAGGTAGATACTACTACTGATGATCATCCTAAAATATTAGCTATTTATTAGTTGTCTAAAGTTTGTTTTTAAAAAAGTGAATGATTTTGGTCAGGTACTCAATGAAGTTGATTTTAGACAAGGTCAGCTATTTATTAGTTGTCTAAAGTTTGTTTTTAAAAAAGTGAATGATTTTGGTCAGGTACTCATTGAAGTTGATTTTAGACAAGGTCAGCTATTTATTAGTTGTCTAAAGTTTGTTTTTAAAAAAGTGAATGATTTTGGTCAGGTACTCAATGAAGTTGATTTTAGACAAGGTCAGCTATAAAATACAATGTTTATAATCTGCAGCTTAAAATAAATAAAAAAGCTAACGGACTATGCAAATTATATATACATAACATTATGGTATCAATAGAGGAATGCACGCCGTAAACTGCTTGAGAGTGGATGTTGATGTTTTCGTAGTAATGTATGTGATAATAAAAGAGTATGCCCTGGTGTCGCCGATGGGATGTAATACTTTTAGAGCAGTGGATGCAGCGTGTAGTTTGTTATGTAATGAGATCATGAAAGTCTTCTCAGAGTGTTACCGATTGAAATCTTACGTTGTAGCATCAATATGACTATTACAGGGCTAAATGTAGTTATTCCAGGTGATATGGTGTTAATATAAGAGACGAATATGCATTTTGTGTATAAAATTTCTAAATTCTCTCAATAAATTTGATAACAGTGTGTCTATGATAGAGGAGTAATTAACTCTACAGTGTGCTGTTAGAATTAGAGGCAGATATTTGGGGTCAATACTATGTTACCAGCAGCTATTCAAATGCTATGGTGTCAGATTACAGTGCTGAGAAATTGAAACAAAGGAGTCAGTAGAACAGTTGGATGATGTGTTTGTAAAGCAAATTAAAATCAATTATAGCAAGTTTGCCTTAATACTTGAACATGTAAATTAGTGATCAATTGAAGGGAAATTGGAATTTCTTTTAGTAGGTATAGTGCTTAAAATAGAGTTGAGTAGTTATAGTTTAATTTTGAATTAATTTGCTCAACAAGGATAAAGTTTAAAAGTAATTTCCTACTCAAAATAAGATTTTTGGAAATTCTAACATACAATATCGGTGGAAAAAGAGTGTGTATGGAGAGTACATATATGGCTTTATTTTGGATTGCATAATTTAGATTATGTGCATCTTGATATGTAGATTAGAGTTAGATAAAGGGTCTGCACCTAATACAGTCAGACTTGATTTTAGTTCTAGAAAAGGTCTCCAAGGAATGCTCTCTCTTATTATCCTCATCATCAGTGCAGGGAGTCAGCATGAAGAACTAGAGGTAACAGAATTCCATTAAATGTAGAAAAGAACAAACCCTCGTGCTTGTGACTAATTCTCCATAGCGCAGTTACATCAAAAAGGCGCTACAACATCACTCTCGATCTTGTAAAATAAAATAATAAAAAGTATGGGCCCTCCCTCTATCTCTTTATGTAGATGGTACAAATATATATACATTACCCACACTTGCACAGAGAAGTTACGTCATAAGGAAAGCAGATGAATTCACATACACAGATGGTTCCACAGACATATATGGTGAAAGGATATGTTATATACCGCCAATATAATGGCATGATACTATAAGCAGAAATAGTTTGAACAACAAGCCGTAATTTCCAAAACAATAAAGATAATTATCAAGGTATAAACTAACACACTTTATACGAATCAGGTATAGCTGAATAGGCTTAGACTGAAGTAACAATTTAACAAGATAGTAATCTGTATTTTAAACTTGGTTCATGCATTTTTCTCCTGTTTTGCATCTAATTCTAGGACTGTCCATTTAGTTTTTCTTTTCTTTGTTGGAAGGGGCCGTCATATATTAATACGAAAACTTCAAATTCTAACATTCATATAGCTTTCAAATAGCCTCGCTCTAATTTGTGGAGGAGAACATATAACTATCCAATTATATTAATGGAAAATATTTTTTATCTTGCCTAATAGAAAAATAGTATTTTTCGCTCGAAAATAATGCTAAGGTCCCCCTCTTTTCAGCCAAATAAATTAATTTGTCCCTTAGTAGTGTTGTGTTCTCCGTGCATAAAACAAGTGTAGAAAATTCAATAGATATTAGTTTATTTCTAAAAAATGTATTAAATTGACGTTATAGATTTTAAATATATTAAAACACGTTTCTACCTTTCTAGTGTCAAATTGGTTTGATTGCTATGGACGCATACGTAAAAACAATAACTACGACATGTCACAATTGAACATTTCGTGAAAGTTTAACAACATTAAATTAAGTGGTTTTAAGGAAGGTGTGAAAATTATATTTCTCTCCTGGGTATGATGGGGACTTAAATACACACCCTGATTTGCTAATTATGACATAGTATATATTTCATCTAATTAAGTTTAATTTAATTGGAAAAAGAGAGAGCTTTAAATGTTTGTCGTTTGTGTATATGAAACGGTCTGTAGGTGATTTCCTATTATTTGTGATAGTCGAGTTCCTAGGATTCCTAGGTATTCCGAGTATGCAAATGATGGCAAACGAGAAAATTGTATTTCTTCCTTCAGATGATAATTTTAATATACTTAATTATAATCTATAGTATGGTCCTTGAAAGCAACAATGTTTTGTATGAAATATTGATACAAAACATTACTTTCCTCTTTACAGGAACACAAATTTAAATGTATTTCATAATCAGAACCTAAACCCATTATTTGGAAACACTGCAGGTAGTGTAATCATTTGATAAGGCTAAAATAGATATAGAAACCTTCAACATAACAGATCATGTTCAGTCACTCTAAGCTATATTCATAATGGGTCTAAAAAAATCAAAAATGGTGTGGGATTCTAATATAGGAAAATCATTGGCAGGCACCTGGTAAGCTGACTTGAATAATTTTGTTAAACATTGGTTTAAATGTCCTTTATGTGATTTGATATATGGAAAACACATCATGAAAAAAGAGAATCAAGTAAAACATGGTATGATACCTTGTTTAATTCATCTGCAGTCTACACAGTGCACAATAAGGAAATGTTGAGCAAAGAACTGAACAGTGGCATAACAGTTACAGTTGTTTGAATTAAGCAATATAAGTGGCATAATAAACAATTTCTGGTTATGTAGATAGTATGCAATTTCTGGTTATGTAGATAGTATACAATTTCTGGTTATGTAGATAGTATGCAATTTCTGGTTATGTAGATAGTATGCAATTTCTGGTTATGTAGATAGTATGCAATTTCTGGTTATGTAGATAGTATGCAATTTCTGGTTATGTAGATAGTATACAATTTCTGGTTATGTAGATAGTATGCAATTTCTGGTTATGTAGATAGTATGCAATTTCTGGTTATGTAGATAGTATGCGTTGCAGTCATGCATTGAATTAAAGTTTAAAAGGATGCAAGGATATTTACACCTTAACTCCACGCTAATAATTATTCCAGTAACGATAACACTCTTCATTATATTGACTGCATATCCCTTTCTCCATTAAATTATGATATCATCTAGATTATAGATCACTGATTATCCAGCGACTGTATAATGGTTTGAAAACGCTTCCCGTTCTATTATATCAGTTTACGTTAAGCCATTTTCCATTTAGGTTTGAGGCATCTAGCTCCATTGAATCTTTTATCCTGTCGTCTACTTCTTCTTTCTCCGTCTTCTTGATGAACAAATTCCGCATGGACAAGCAGATTTTCAACAAAACATTTCTTCTCCTTAGATATGCGTCTTCGACCTTCTTAATGTTTGCATTCAATAATGTGGTTCTACTGTAACATACGCAGTTATTCGAATATGTAGACATTAATCCTGTGCGATATTTACAGAACGCAAAACAACTGTAGCCGGTTTTTAAATCTAGAAGTCTGAGTTAGATTTCTATGCCGGTTCAAATTTAATTTTCTATGCCTTTTCTATGCCGGTTCAAATTTTCTATGCCTTTTCTATGCCGGTTCAAATTTTCTATGCAGGTTCAAATGTTTGATATGTTCTATATGGGAGAAAAGGTTACGTTCTTACATGAACAATACATCCATTGAGTTTCCTGGTATTTTATATTTTTCATATTATGTAGTAAGGCTACTGTTAACGTGTTTTAAAAAAAAAAACAACGTTTCATTGATAAAAAGAGTTCTGCCAACCAAACTGTTCTCTGCAAATTCGTAGCTGGTGTTACGCCTTTCATAATAAGGAGATGATTTTCACGTTGTCGAACCGTTTCCCTAAAATTTACATTTATATTATTTATATTTGCTTCAAAGTTTCTCTCTCAGTCTGTTATACGAGCAACTATTTATGACTTTTAACGTTCTAGCCGCTTTTCTAATTTTGCTTTCTAACTAATCCGATTTTTAAAAAAAATATAATTTGTATATCTCTTATATTCATGCCATATCCGAATGTATACGTTTATATTATATACTGTATGTCAATAAGATAATACAAACTTTTTTAACAATACCTAAAATATACAAGATCTTTAATAAATAGTCGGCATAACCAATGAGGAAAACCGGAGAGATTATTTTTCTTATCAAAACTAACCCGATGCAAAAAATGAAACTGTAGAGCGTCACCAGAACTTTTAGGATCATTTGTTGTTTAAGTCCCAATACTGTACGTGCCTATTAAAATTGCAGTTTATATTCTAGGAAAATCAAATTCATTTTGCATTTTACTAAACTTGTTGGTTTTCATGCTTCTGTTACTTAGCCTAAAGCCATACAGTAGTAACACAACTTCCTACAAAATTGTATTTACTTAATAATGTATTTCAAACAAGGATATGTTGAATATAGCGCCTCTTTTGTACTGGCAATATCCTAATTTTCCAATTTCTGACAGTTCATGAGTAGATTATTAGAATGCTGTATACGTAGGTCTTCATTTTGGTTTTACCATCACTGAAGCTGTGAGCATTCGTTACACGGAGGATATCATGAACCAGGCGATCGTACTTTCTTTGGCTGGTATTCATTTCCATATTTATGTCCCTTTCTTGACATACCTACTTTGTCGAGAACATTTGCCATTTCTGAAAACATATTCATACAGAACTATTTGTTCTTTGAAGTATTGTGTTTGGGCCGGTGGGGAAAGTTGGGGCATGCTCTTTTTTCTCGAATATAATGTGTAAAATCTTTAGAACGAAATGACCATATTCAAGCATACTTTTTGGGAAGTTTTTTTTTAATCCTAGTCTATGATCGTTATGACTCAAACGCTAGTAACAATAAATATCATCCAATTTATTTTAAAGAAAAAGATTTATTAAAGTTTCGTGTAAAGGTCATAAAGGTTGTTGCCCAAACCAGGAAGGTAGCCTAACTCCTGTTGAAATAACTAACCATACTTATTTAGTATATTTTTCGCACATCCTTCACTTTAAATGTTTGATGTATATTAAATAATCGATTTATTAGCGTTCAGGCCTTCTTTGCAAGGCTATTCGAATAGTTTAATGTTCATTATACAATCTTTGTTACCTTTTTATATTTTCTAATTCCTAAAACGTATAAGGCTGCATCGTGCATCTAGCGGTTAATGGCCGGATATTCTCCATGTGATTATATGCATTTTATTTCTCTTGGGTCTGATATCTATATCTTTCGTTAAAAAAAAACGTGAACCGTTAATACACTTTTGAAAATATACGTCACTGGTAAAGAAACTGGAACAGTTCGTATGGTTTTGCTAATAGATTTTGTAAAGAAACGTGAACAGTTAATATACTTTTGTAAAGAATCGTGCACAGTTAATACACTTTTGTAAAGAAATGCCAACATGTATTATACTTTTGAAAATAATCTCCAACTCAGGGCTTTGTTATGAATCCATTGAAATGATTTTCAATAAATAACGCAGTTGGTGTCATATTTCCAGCCTTGCTACACATTAGAAAAAACAACTAAAAACAAATTTCACACAAACGCAAACATACATTTAGCATCAACTTATGTAAGGAACATAAAACAAATTTTGGAAAGTAATATTAGCTATCAGATAGCATGCTAGTCAAAGTGTATTTTATGTAATTAATATTTTCCAAAACAAATGAGCCTAGAGAGTGAGATATTATTGTTTGCTTTAATTATTTGCATTAAATGCAATGTTTATAGAGTGGTGATAGAAATATTTAATGAGTCTAAAATGAAGGCAACAACGTCCTTAACCAGACGATATTGGCTGACTCGTTTGGATGGGATACAAATGTGTTATGATAAGGGTTGTATCATAACCTCCTCATTTCTTGCTATGAGAAGGGATTACTCATAAGTTAAGAAATGACTTTGCCCAAGGTTAGAGAGAGAGAGAGAGAGAGAGAGAGAGAGAGAAGGAGTTCAGGATCTTTTAAGAATGGTGTCACTCATAACGCTGTAGATACGGCTACATCTTGGGGAATGAGGTACGAAATCGCTGTAAGGAAAAGACAGAGCTGTTCTGACTCGAGGAACGAACCTTTTATTTAAATAATTGATACGTATAGTTTTACAATCTAGAGATACATCTGTAAAGCCTTTATATTTAAAATACACTAAATACATATAAGATTACACTTTTCCTTCGAGCTTACCAACTTCATACATTTGTACAATTGTACAATGCAACAATGATTGTGAAGATATGTATTTTACTAAATTTAAAATAGAATACTAATTCGGAATAGGTTACTAAACGTTACTGATTATTACTTAAAGAATCTTTCATTTCCGAATTAAATCTAAACATGAAGTTAGTAGCAAAATCTTCTTGTACAATAATACATACCACAAATACAACTAAACATTCCATTATATTGTAATACAAAATAGGAAGAAGTCACAAACATGTCGGAAAAATATGAAGTTTACCGTTAAAATCTCAAACAATATAAAGTGACCATTCTTTAAAGAAGTTTGCGAACAAACACAGACGAGTCTTACCTATAAGGAAAAGACAGAGCTGTTCTGACTCGAGGAACGAACTAATTCTGCTTAAGACTTTTTTAATTCTTTTTTTTTTTTTCTAGCATTTCGGATCAGAACAAGGCTCTTGACCTATCACACAGTAACCGTTGAATCATCTCGCTTAAGTCATCCATTATTTTAATAATTTGCCTGTTCAGCAGCTTATTTACAAATCTAAACTGTTGACCTTTAGATACAAGAGAAATTTATTTTATGAACTTCTGCACCTGCTCGTAAACTGCGATCTTTATAAAATAGCATACAGTTGTATTACACAAATATATACAATTAATCTCAATATATTTTAGTGGAAAATTACTTTCAGTATAATTTAATGAAAAATTACAACAATTTAGAAAACTTTCAATCTTAATACTTTTACTCAGAACTTCTGTCCTATTAATACCCTCTGGGTCATTTTAGCCGATTCATCGAAGCTCCACGGAGAAAAATAATTACAATAATAAAGGGAGGTAAAAGGTGAAAGAAAAAAAATACAATGATAATAACATTGTTGAAACAGTCGGTAAAATTCAAAATATACAATGGAGAAGAAAAAGACAAACATTGCCAGACATTTAATGAAGTTCAACGATGAGAAAAACTGCAAAATCCTCAGTAAAATGCACAACAACAAAAATACAACGAAAAGTACATTGCACAATATTTAGTAAAATTTAAAATAACAGAATAGAAAGAACACTTCCCGACATTCAATAAAATTCAAAATTACAAGGAAAAAAAAACATGGCACGACACTAAATAAAAATTGAAAGAATACAATGACCAAAAAAAGTTTTAAATTATTCCAATAAAAGTCTACGTTATCTACTTTTACGTCTAGGTTTGTCAAATAATTATAAACTATTATTATCATGCAGTTCTTGTTTTCTTTATTTGTCTTTTTATATGTTAGTTGACTCTTTTTTTGTTTTAATCATTTTTGTGTTTGTATAACATCAGCAGAACATTGTTATTGGTGACCACTGTTATTATTTTGCTTCATCTACGTCTGGTGAAATGAATTCTCATTCTTCTGGATAGTGCTAGGGAGCCGATATTGAGTTTATCTTCCTATTGCATACATAATATCAATAAAGAAATACAGCAACACTGAAGAAAAAATGGTTGTGAAGAGAATGGAGTCAGAATTGTGTATTAATCAATAGCTATGAAAGTGAAAATGCAATCAAACCATGACCTGCGTGTATGAAATAGAAACTGCATTTAAACCAATCGAAAAGCAATAAGTGAAAATATCATTATAATCGTAAAACTGGTTCGGTTAGGTCCAGTGCAACTTTGAAGTGGGCGTGTGTTACCGACGTTATCTTTGACGAGTGAAAGAGAATGTATCGCCGTTATCGTTTCAAACAAACTTGACTCAGAAGTTGGCCGTATATAAGCCAATGGTTGCTCGTGTCTTATGAGAGCCATGTAACACAGAAAACTCTGTGTAGAGCAATTGCTCCGACATTTTGACTAATTTAGCATTTCAGCATACATTAATACATTTATAATGAACAACACGACAACATCAATGAATGTTGCCAAACCAGGGAAGGAAGCACCTCTTCTGACTGGTTTGAATGCATAAGAGCCGTTTCTATGGCGGTATTGCAGAGACACAATACCATAAGGTACGCAGTCATACGATTCATATGAAAACGTGAGAGAGAAACCTCAGTAACATTATCGAACCCCATTGGGCTGGCAAAATAAACAACATCTGCATCAATATGTTTGAGACGGCTAGGCGGAAATTACAATTTTCCCTAAGATAGGCAAATACCATAAAACCTTATTATGTGTGTAGGCAGCGAAACATGTATACACTGGTTTCAAATTTCAGTACGAACAGGTTTGATGTAAACGCTTAGTCTATGGAATGCAAGTTAAAGTGAGTAGGTTCATCTGCACTCTCTGTAGTGGAAACCTTAGCAAGCGCGATGAATGTTACTGAAGTAGGTATGGAAAAAGTTATTGTTACTAAATAAGAAATGAAATACAGCATAAATTAAATCAGGTTTTGGAAATGTTTTGAAATTAACGCACTAACCTTGTAACTGTGTATTTCAAGAAACAAAATATGGTATAGCAAAAGTATACCTCTGTGAGAATTGCCACAGTCCAGAAATATTCTCCTTATGAAACGTATTATATATTTAATGACTAGTAAACAATACACGTATTGTCTGTAATCTAGAAAGAGTTCAAGTTGAAAAGTTGAAGTCACTATCACTGGAAAGGAAACTGTCAATGCGGCTGTAGTTGACTTGGGGCCAGGCCGAGATGTCGCTGTTGGACCCATGCAAATCTCTGTTTATGGCATGAATAGATGTATTTCAGCCTGGGTTGTAGGAACCTCAAATTCGGGGCTGGACTAGGTATAGTATGCATTCTACATGTCCGGAATTTCAGGCGTTACTGCAAGAACAATTCTCACCGGCGATGTATACAGTTTATGCAGGAAATCGTCTCATTTGTAATTATGTTCGTTCTCTTTGTGATGTTTCTAGTGCTGACATTTTAGAACAGACCCTTCTTGTGAGCAAAAAGTACGCAAATCACAGAAGAGTTGTCCATTCGTTCCGGAGTTGATGTAGCACAGCTGGGCGGCTTGAAGGCTGATGGTCGCAAGGGTTTCGGTGCGAGTTTGTTCCGATCATAATTATGCGGAGTGACACCTTTATTCCCTTTTATTCTCCACTACTCTTTTTTGTGAATTCTCCACCAACAGTTATGATAAGAGTTGTATCATATCCTTCTCATCATTTCTTACTATGAGAAGGAATTACTTAATTTAAAAAATGTCTTTGCCCATGGTTAGAGAGAGAGAGAGAAAAAAGGGGTTCAGGCTCTCTTAACAAGGGTGTCACCCATAACGGTGTAGATATGGCTACATCTTTGGGAATGACGTACGGACGCGCTGTAAGGAAAAGACAGAGCTGTTCTGACTCGAGAAACGAACTTTTTATTTAATTAATTTATATGTATAGTATTACAGTCTAGATAAACATATATAAAGCCTTTATATTTAAAATACACGAAATACATATAAGATTACACTTTTCATTCGAGCTTACCAACTTCTTACATTTGTACAATTTATTCCTTTTACAATGTACTTTAGATAGTTGAATCTCGATTAACTTCATCTAGTCAATGAGTTTAAAATTCAATAGTTAATTAATGCAACAATCCTTTTGAAGAAATGTATTGTACTGAATTTAAAATATAATACTAATTCGGAATAGGTTACTAAATAATACTCATTATTACCTAAAGAATCTTTTATTTCCTAATTAAATCTAAACGTGCAGTTGGTAGCGAATTCATCCGTTCCAATAATACGTACCACAATACAATTAAACATTTCATTATAGTATAATACAACATAGAAAGAACTCACAAAAATGTCGAAACGATATGAACTTTACCGTTAAAATCTAAAATATTAAAAAGTGACCTTTCTTTAAAGAAGTTTGCGAACACAAACGATTCTTACCTGTAAGGTAAAGACAGAGCTGTTCTGACTCGAGGAACGAACTAATTCTGCTTAAGTCTGTTCTCTATTTATACGCAGATTTGTTTACGTGCAGTGCGATTCAGAACAATGTACTCGACCTGCACCTGCTCGTAAAGTGCGATCTTTATAAAAAGAAACATAAATTTGTATTGCAAAAATAAATAAAATTAATCGCAAAATAATTTAATGAAACAGTACGCTTAATACGATTTAGAGAAACTTCAGTCTTAATACTTTTCCTAAAACATGCTGTCCTCATAAATGTACTCAAAGCTAGTTCTAATAAACTAAAAAATTAAATTAGTAAATTATGATTTATTTCAAAACGCGAAATGTTACACCTCATTATTTCAGTCTGATATGCTGGATGACAACAAAGTATGATAATGTGAACATATTAGCCATGATAGTTACATGCATGACATGAGATAAATGATAATTTGTAATCGATTTATTCAAAAAATTTCTGGGACACCTGACATATTGAATCTGTAACGATTCGACAGCACCTACTATATTCAAATTTAAAACAGCAAACGAAGTTTTCATTTCTCAAGTAGCTGTTTCAGAATCATCGTCAGTGAATATAAAATCACTGATGAATTGAAAGAGGATACAATAGATGTTGCGAACTGTCGAAAAGGTATAATATATTCTGCCCTCCTATAGGCTTTTTATACTATGTCAAAACAAGCTTTAAAGCACGAAGTATTCTTTTATGCACGACGTATTCTCTGGATGACCTCTATACCTATTTAAATGGCAGCAAGGAAACTATTTAAGATATATTTAGAGCAATCCTAAGACACAAGTATTTCACATACATGTCAATCAGTTACAGAAGCAAAGTAAATTCTACTAAAATAAAATAAAGTAACCTGCACTGAAAGAATAAGTAAACAAAACACAAAAAGTTAACTTATACATTATATGCTTAAGGAAGTAAAGTTTGCACTACAAATCCCTTTTATGTAAGTCTAATGGATGGTCAGTCTTCTTCGGGGGTTTCTCCTCTATATACGTGAGTTGAACAAAGTTAACAGTTATCTATTTTCGGAATGTGAGATAACCTAACTGATGCAAACTTTGTAACAGCTTTTCAAAATTACAAGACATGTTCAAGATCAGATCATCGTGTTGGCGGTGACGTTATATTTTGTTACCTAGCAACAAGGTCATGAAATAGACATTATCGCTGAACATATCAATAATCTTCAGCAGCTAAAACCCCGTCACGAACAGATTCTATCACAAAGCGCAATTCAACAATAATTGGTGTTCATCAATAACGGATGACATGCTAATGTAAGATAAAGCATTCATACATATAACGAGGTCATGGAATAGATAGTATCGCTGGGTATATAAAAAATCTTCAGCTCCTAAGACTCGTCACGAACAGTTTCTACCACAAAGCTGGATTCCTCAGTAATTGCTGTTCATCGAGAAATGGTAACATACCAATGTCTGAAAAAATAATGGTCCTTATAAATAAGGCAGGAAATTGCCCAAATATATAACTAAATGAACAAAACAAAGAAAGCATTATGTAAGCGATTATGAAGATGGCAGGGCTGCTATCAAATCTGCTAATGCGAATTCGCTTTTCTTACATTTGGATGTCAAAAACAAACTTATCGATAAATAAAACAAAGAATCGTTTATATTAAAAATATTGATTGCTGTATCTATTTAGCTTTTTTATCTTATAGCCGCTCCTGTATCTTAGGTCTCGGAAGCGAGTGGTCTCAAGTTCGAACCCCGACCGAGTCATACCAAAAACATACAAAAATAGTACTAGCAGCTACCTCGCTTGGTTCTCAGTATTAAGGGGTTAGCGTTAGGACTGTTCGGCCTGGTGTCAGGTTAATGTGACTGGGTGAGACATGATGCTACGTGTCTGCAGCATGATGTCCCAGTGCTGGGAATCACAAAATATGCCACACTGCATACATCGTAGCGATATGACTGGAAAATTGTTAAAGCTACGTTAAATATCTAAATGAGACACACACACACACAGACACACACACACACACACACACACACACACACGCACAGAGTCCCTTTTATCAAATATGTTACCAGCCTCTTATTTACTATTTGAGGAGCTTCAGAATTCATCTTGCAGGAAACTTCCCATATAATACGATGTTTCGCTGGGTTGTTTTTTTCTAACTCAGACAAAAATTTAACATTGTTTTTATTAAGACGTTTTTGATGTCGTCTGTGTGATTGATGGGACACTATTGCCACTTGTTGTAAACTTCCCTGTCAGCTGATGGTAGGTTAGCGACACTTATTCCTACACCTCCTAGTAAACGTTTCAAAATTTGCTACAGAGAAATAGTCGACTCAGTCATTCCTATTTTGTGACTGTTGTATTAGAAACAGAAATATCGATTCAGTCATTCCTATTTTGTGACTGTTGTATTAGAAAGAGAAATATCGATTCAGTCATGATTCTTATGTTACTGTTGGAACAGACAGAACAAATAGTCGAGCCATGATTATTGTGTGACCGCTGTAGTAGACAAAAGAAGTATTCGGTCCTGTCAAACATACTGTGCAACTGTTGCTATAGACAAATAAATAATCTGTACAGTCGAGCATATTGTGTCACAGTTGCAAAATACAAAGATATCATTACATTCAAACGTTTAACTTATTAGACAAAGAAATCGTCGATAATGTCAAAAGCATAGTGTGCGACTGTTGTAAAGGACAAAATAGAATATTGGATATAGGCAGAGCCCAGAAAAATCCAGGTAAAAACCACTGACCCACTGGAACCTACAAGCAACAATCTCACATATCCACGTTGTCCGTACTTGAGACTCAAAACCCACATGGACAGAGGTGTGATGACAGTGATCGGTAAAGGCGATCGCTTTCAGACCAGTCGGCCATTCGGTGACCCCAAATAAACAGGCGATACAGTCAAACTTATTGTGTGAACTAGTCGATACTGTCAAGCATGCCGCGTGGCTGTTGTTAAAGACAAAGAAATAGTCCATACAGTCATTCATATTGTGTGACTGTTGTTATAGACAAAGGAATAGTCGATACCGTCAAATGTATTTAGTGACATTTGTTAGAGACAGAGTAATAGCAGATACCGACAAGTGTATTGCGCGACTTTTTGTTATAGACAGGGAAGTATTTTACACAGTTATGCATATTGTGTGGATGATGTTATAGACAAAAGATAGTCGATATTATGTTGCTGTTGTTAGAGACAGAACTACTCAATACAGTCATGCATATTGTGGCTGTCGTCACAGAGACTATCACACTCAAACAGGCTTATGAACCCACACATGACTACGACGACAACGAACTGGAGAATTTCTATGATTTTACTGCAAATTGTTATAGACAACTCACCCAATAAGGACATTTTATTTGTAAGAGGAGACTGGAATGCAAAGGTGGGATTTGACTCACAGATAACTTGACAAAGCATTCGCGAATCCTTCAGCAATGCAGAAACAAACGAAAAAGGATTCAGTCTGTTGGTGTTTGCCGCTTGCAACTACCTTGTACTGACCAATATATTCGGGTCCATGAAGCACGCAGAAAATGAAACTGACACAGTTCAGTTGAAAAACATCAAATGTACCAGACTGACTACTTCTTGGTGAAGAGATGATTCAGTACAGGATTGAACATCGCCAGAACACGACTTTTCCCAGCCTCCGCATGAAATATAAAAATGGAGCATAACCAATTAAAAATCAAATTTGACCTTAAACGTGAAATATGTAGAAGCCGTCAAAGCCTTCCAAGCAATGATAGATAGTAAATGTTTACCTCGTATCACCCTGGGCAACCAAGACTCCACCTGGCTGACCAAGACACCGATAACAAACAACACCAATGTCATCAGAGCTGAGTCAAAAGCCAGTAAACAGAACTGGAAACACTCATAAGGTTCAAATAATTGGGATCAGTTGTTACAGATGAGGGCTCCAAACCAGAACTACTTTTCAGGTTTCCACAGACACCAGCAGAACAAACCTTCCATGGACAGCAACATTGGTCTTGATTCCGAAATAAAACTGATGATGTTTATCATTCTAATAGTTTGTCTGTAAGCTTGTGAAACATGGACGCTAACATCAGATCTACAAAGCAGGATTTAAATATTCGAAATTACATGGTACCATAAGATCTTGTGCATCTCATACATTGATGATTCCATAACCAATAAAGAGGTCCACAATACGATTTTATGATCCCTCGGACGAAGACTTCTTGACCACTGTGAAAAAACGCAAATTGAAGTGGTACGGTTATCTGGCGATCATCTAGACTGGCAAAAACAATCTTGCTAGTCCGGCCGAGTCATACCACAGAAGTAGTGAATGGGGGCACCCTAGCCTCAATAGAAATTAGCATTACAGGACCCCTTGGGCAAACCTAGCCTCAATGGAAATTTAACATGGGAAAAAATCATGGGCAAACCTAGCCTCAAGGGAAATTGAACATGGGAAAAAATCATGGGTCACTCTAGCCTCAAGGGGAATTGAACATGGGGAAAAAGTCATGGGCAACTCTAGCCTCAAGGGGAATTGAACATGGAAACAAATCTAAAGGGAAAATGGAACAGGGTCGGGACCCTATTTTAATATGGTCCCGACCTGATGGGTCTCTATTTGTTTGTTTTTTTTTTTTAAAATAAAAAAAATAAAAAAATGGGGTAGGCAATTGAAAGTCTATCTCTTTTCGAGAGATTGGAGTGGCCCTGAAAAGGGCCTTTGGTTTTCTATTCTTCTTCTTCTAATTTCTTCTATTTCTCCACCAGCTTCTTATTTTCTGTCCTGCACTTTTTCTCTTCTTTTCTTTCTTTTCTTCCTCCTTTTTCTTCTTTTCTCTTCTTTCTGCTTCTCCTCCTCTTCTTTCTTCCTCTTCTCATTTTCTTCTTCTTTTTCAATTTTTTCATTCCATACTCTCATCCTTATCCTTTCCTCTTCATCCTCCTTCTCCTCCTTTATTTCTTTCAACAGATCACTGATGATGTCCTTTACTTTTCGTAAGTTGTTAATCTCCATCTTCACTCGATGGGGACTATAAGAATAGTGATCCTCGTTTAGCCTAACTAACATTTGCTCCATCATGCCCAAATTGTCCAGGACGTCTTGCAATTTTTTCATTTTATCAAGGTGGTTCGAAGCCATCTTCTTTTTTATTCCTTGCAGAATGGTGTGAATGACGAACTTTGTGGGTTCTTATAGTTAAAGCGCGGACGTGAAGGAAAACATCCCCCTAAGACACAAAATTTATATTACCTAGATCATTACTTAAAACGCGCGGACGTGAAGGAAAACATCCCCTACTTTTCTCATTTCATATTATCTACTATCCACATACGCTAACCAGCAATAAACTAACCCAAAATCTACCATCCACACACGCAAAGCATTATAATTAAACCCAATAATCTACTATCCACACAAACATACTTGAGTGCTTACAAACACACACACACACACACACACACACACGGAGAAAAGAGTAAGTGTTTATATTCACACTACTCTACATACACACATTGGCAAATCGATTACTATTTCTTTTCTAGAGTATTGGGTAGCCCTGAAAAGGGCTGTTTGTTTTTTGAACTCCAGTGACACCTGGTTAATGATGGCACCTTCCAGGCCTGGCACCACACACACATCTTCCCCAGTCTCCTTTTACTTTTTTTCTTGAGAGCGCAGAGAGAGGATGATTGGCTTCATCACCCCAATCCTCTGTCTCTGGTATCTTGTAAGCCATCCTCTCTCCTATTTTCTTTTCCTCCTCTTCCCTCTGTCTTCTCTCATCCTCTTCCTTCTTTATTCTTCCCTCTTCTACTATGGCCTCAGCTGCCAGTCCATTTAACAGGCGCCTGACATATTCCAGATGTATCTGGAGTTCAAGAAGTTTGCTTATTCTGGTATTCATTGTCTTGTTAACGAATGAACAGGGTAGCTAGACTGCCAAGCGATTTTCAATTTATAGTTAAAGCGTGGACGTGAAGGAAAACATCCCCTAAAACAAAAGTTATATTACCTAGATCATGACCAAACAACGCGCGGACCTAAAAGAAACACTCACTGACTTTTTTATACTACCTATAACTATTCTAAAAAAATTCATTAAACAAATAATATACTATCCACATACGCAAAGCAGTCAAATCAAACCCCAAATCTACTCTCCACGAACGTCAAACAGCAAAAAAAAAAAACATTATCATAATCTACTATCCACACAAACACATACACTCACACCACAATAGAGTCAGTGTTTATATTCACACTACTCTACATACATACATTGGCAAATTGATTGTTATTTCTTTTCTAGAGATTGGGGTAGCCCTGAAAAGGGCTATTTTTTGTGTGCGAAGTTGAAGCTAGGGCGATCTTTCAGTTTCTAAGAATGCGATGTCCTCTGACGATAGACTTTCTGACGATAGGTCTGCTTCTTCGGAAAGAGAAGAAGAACTCTTTGATGTCGATACGACAATCGACAAAGCCTCTGTCAGGTTCAGGTTCCTGCTGCTGCTGTTGTTGCTGCTGCTGCTCTCTCTGCTGTTTCTGAAGTCTGTACTTCTCTATCCATTCTTCTTTCTACCTGTTCACTTCTTCTCTGAAGAGCTCTTCTATCAGGTCTTCAGTGACTTTTAACATTCTCACATTCTCTATCTCTTCTGGCTTTCGTATCAGACTGTGTCTGACCCTATGCAAATTCACGTAGGCTTCGTTTAGCTTAGCTAGTTTGGAGCACATCTTCGTAGGAGGATGAGTCGGCAATGGATGGTTAGACTGGAAACTACCCCGGTTTTAAAGTCAAAGCGCGGACGTGAAGGAAAACATCCCTCCACGGTTTTCGAGCCGGAACGTTCAATAAGTGTCATGAGAGGGATAATAAGAAGTCAAAGAGCATGAATCAAGATTATTATAGCCAAACAAACTACAAAGGCATTTATTTCAAAACACAACATTTCTTTATTCAAAATCACTTAACACTAACAAACAACTCTAACATTTTTAACAATAATCCAACAATATAACATCAAACATTTTTTTTCAAATCACAAACATTTTTTTCAGCTAACACATTATTTTGGACAGGGTTGACAACGTTGTGAATAAAATTGTGATTTCCACTGTTGGAAGTGATTAGCCCATTGATGGACACTACGTTTCCTAGCTTCAGACAAAAGATAAGCATACTGGTCACAAAACCATTGATTTACTTTCACATCGTTTCTAGAAGAAGAACGAGGATCAAAATGAGTCACTAAATGTTCTAAGGAATAGCCCACGCTGCGATGATGCAGAAAATACACACAATATTGTCCACACACCAAGGAATCTGTGCCTTGCAATTTCACATTATTGAATCGGGTGGTCTGAGCATTTCTTCTCATAAAGTCGATGATATCGTCTTCCAAAGGAGGCAATCCATACGAATCGAAATATTCCACACATCCTTCTTGAAGAAAGTAGACGGCTACCCAGTGGGTTCCTAGGAGATGACTGTCGTCCGTGTTGATGACATAAGCTAGATGGTCTTGAGGTTTGCGATGAGGGAGTTCATCTTTAGCACAGACGACAGGATTCCAAGAAGCAGTATACGAACTGTGGTTCAAAAGGTAATAAAGTTCCCAGGTATCCATTGATTTGTGTGTTTTTTCTTCTTCTTCACAGGTAATGATAAGTGATCAATTCGATCCGGACATTTTGCTTGAAAATGTCTGACAAGTAAAAGGCGTTTAGATCCGACTTCTTACTCTGGTCCAAGAGAGATTCGATGCGACGGCACTCCAGAGACGTTAATGGAGGAGAAGAATGTTTATCCAAGCCTTTATACCACTCGTTCAACACGAATTCTATCTGGATGTGACCCCAAGCTTTGTCCAGATATTCGTCCAACTTTTCTTCTTGACTCAACATCACACATTTGTCGTGTTGAATTTGACTGGGATGATCGTTGTGACATCCATAGCACTCTTCCTTGATCAGTTCTTTCATTACATCTGCCAGGAATGTAGCAAAACAGGAAACTAAATGGGCTTCTTATTCTGGCCATCTTGACTTCATCATGATAACTTCTTCGTCTTGGGATTCTTCTTCTTCCACGGTCTCCTCACATTCCATCTCCAAAGTTTCTCCACTAGGTAAAGAGGGATAACAGTCTTCCATGGCTTCTAATAATCTAGAATGACTTCTCTCAAACTGTTGATCTCTATGGTATTGTCAAATTCTGCATACAGGATGACGTTAACTGTGTGATCTGGAGGTGGATTTGCAAACTGAAGTTCCACACGAATCTGACCCGATTTTATAGGGTGGAAATGTCCCTCGTCGCTGCCTTGGTCTGGAGTGAAATCAAAACCCCACAAAGCATAGCCTCCTGCATAATCGTCGTACGAAATACCGTGACTGGTGTTGGTTCCTAACTGTCCGGTGGCTTCGTACAGGGACAAGTACGATCTCAAATAATTCTTCGCGACACCAAAGTTAGGCTCAAAGGGTCGGGTACACAAGGTCTTGCCGTCGCGACTGACTTCGATCTTGGACACACTGTAATGTTGAAACTCAAAAGGATTTTGATCGTGGGTTCCTTTGAAGGCTGAATTCCTGACGATACCAACAATCAAACGCTTGGGTAACTGTCCTTGGAACAGATGATCTTCGATCATAGATCGCTGTCCAGCGGGAATGATGAACGTTTTCACTTCTACGCGTCGTATCGGATACTTGGCGGTCGTTCTGCTCAACGTCTGACTGACGTCGTTTCCCACTTTAGGTAACACTTCCACACGACGCACGTAAAGTCGGGCTTCTTGAATGATAGTTTTGTATTCATTGGCAAGGGCCATCAAATGGAAAGCGGCACTGGTACGATACAGTCTCAGACGGATATCCACCCCGTTCAGCAAATACTTTTCTTGTAACCACATGTCCAAATGCAAACGATCCATCAGTTCTAAACTTCGCCCTTGCAGAATTTTCTTACGACGGTCGTTAAACCCCACATTGTGAGGATTGTCATCTTCTGTCAGGACTGTGTCGCTAAACGTGGCTACACCTGCCGTGTCAGGTTTCCATACCACGCAAGCATCAAGATGAGTATTCTTGGCTTCTTTTCCGTACGTTAAGAGATTTTCCAGGTAGGCACGATATGGGTAAGTATCCATTATGCTGCTGACTAGTTTGTTATTCAAGTACAAGTCCACTGAGCTGAACAAGGAATGCATGAAATTGTTGACAGGAGCTACTCTAGCATCGCCTCCTGGATTGGTGTTGTCCGTTTTGATCACTTTGACTTTCAAGTAGAGGTAACTGCTATTCAGATCGATGTAATCTTCGGGCTGTCCTTTGATTTCAAACTCGATGGGAGCGGAATCCGTCAAAGAGGAGACGGGGTGAAATTCCACCCATTGGGATCCTTGCATCTCATCATGGTGGGGGGCATGGCAAACAGATCCAGTTCCGACTTGGAACAAGCGCAAGACTCTCGGTGCATCATTTTTCTCTGTGTCTCAATAATCGAAAACGTCTAAGTCTCGAACGGTTTTTCTTTTCTTTGCCTTTCTAGCTTTAGACGTGTGAAGTCTGGTGAAAGGGTGTTTTCTTCGTCGTCTCTTTCTGCCATGTCCTTGCTGAATGCCTGACTCGGTAGCGTGCAGGGCATTTATAGGTGTGTCTCGTCGGCCCAAAAGGTCTTTACCCGTTTGCAGCAAGACATTTTTGCCTGCCCTCACGAAGGCTTCTTTTGGGTTTTGTTTGTCGATGATGACATTTTGGAGAAATTCTTTGCCTTGTGTCGATGCCGCATCTTTCAAGGCGTGCAATCCGCGTGTCAACATCGGTTTCAACACCGGAGCCACCGAACGAAAGGCCGATTTTAACATATCTCCTAAACCGTGTCCTCGCTGTCGAGCAACCCCTCGGTACACTGGATACATGACTTACGAGTCGTGAGAGAACCGTTCTCGAAAATGGAGTTTCACCGTGACTTTTCCTTTGGTAAATGGTATATTTTGTCCCAAATCTCCTTTTATAGCAATGTTGACCGTGTCCAAATACGACTTACTGACAGGCAAATAGTGAGGATCTACAAATTCGCGGTGAACGTGGTAAGTGTTTCCACCTTCCTCGTCAGCGCTCGTGGCAGAATCCACTTTGAAAGGAATGACACGCAGTAACGGCACAGAGGTGTGTCCCACCACGTTGTACTCCACCACATCGGAGTACACAAACATCAAATTCAGTCCTTGGTTCAGTTCTACCGGGGCACGAAATAACTTGCTAAAAGACTCGTTGTCGTAAATGATTGGTAATTCGTTTTTCTTGAGCATGGGCATTCTCATGTTCATGTCTCCGCCCAACATGTCAAACAATTCAGGACAAAATAAAATGGACACGATTTTACTCCCGTCAAATTTCATCAAGAAGCGACGAGCTGATTTGTAGTATTCCATGGTGACACCTTTCTTGACACTTTCCAAAGCTTTCAGAAACACGACATTAAACCTGGAGGTTATGGTGCTCACCAAATGTTGACCACTAAAATAATAACCTGGGGGAACTAACAAGTGATAGGTGGTGTACTTTTGATTTTTTGTGCCAGGAGTTTTCTTGTCATATTTGCCATAGGTATCCAAGTACTGTTGCAATTGTTCGTCATGAACTTCCACATCAAAAAAGTTTTGATTGGGAAGGACATTGAGGACTTGGGTCGCGTGAATGATTTCTACTAAAGCCACTTCCAAATGGGCTTCGTGATCTAATGGGATGGTCTGGGGTAATTTGGATGTGTAACAGCACAACGTGTTCTTGGGAAACACCTCCATGGAACTGTCACTGGGTAAGGTTAAGTAAAATTGGTTTTGGTGACTCATAATTCCAGAGTTCTGTGGCTGTCCGAGGGGTTACTGGACGTCAGAGGAGTGTCTCCGCCCAAAATGGGGTTGTTGTTGTTATTGGAGTGGTGACTGACACTGGCACTGGACACAGGTTTCCCGTTGTTCCCGTTGGAAGAGAATTTCAGGGAGGGATTGGGAAGCAATTAACCGATACAGCTACTCAATAAAATGGTCCACAATTGTTTGTCTCCTTGTTGCAAACTCAAATTGGCGATGGCTGCCCCGATGACACAATACACCACGAAGATTTGGCAGAAAAAGACGATTTGCGTTTTAGGCACACGTTCTCCACACCACACCCACAAAGGTTGTTTTTTTAAATCGTGCAGAGAAGAACTAGGTGAAGGAGTGGTCGACCTAGCTGAGTCTGTGTGAAAGGGCATGATGGTCACTTCTTTTTATAGTCGGTGACTTGCGAAGCGTCGATCCAAGAATCAAAACTGGGTGGATATCCTTTCCAACGTACTTTGACTTCTTTGACACGTCGTTTGCCCACTTTACGGGTTCTGCGTTCGAGAATGCTTTCGATGTCGTACACGTCGTCTTCTTTTTTGGTGACACGTTGCAACTCGGGCAAAAAATAAACGTTCCTTTGAGCACTTCTCCGTTCATGTCTTCCAATTTATAGACGGCAGGATGACGGCCTTGTACTCGTCCAGTGACACGAAACAATTCGGTAGTCCAGTTAGGTAAGTAACCTTTGTCGAAAGTGCGTTTGGTTTTGCCAATGCGCACCCAATCTCCTACGGCCAACACTCCACTTTTCTTGGGGACAGCCCTCGTCGGGGACGTACCAAACAGGCGCTCAAACACCAGCACTTCGTTGTCGAGAGTCACGTCTTGCGGGGCACGTCCGATGCTTCGATGGTAAGATTGGTTGTACGCTTGCACCAGGTGCGGTAAGATGTCGATGTACTTCAGAGTGTCGTGATGCGTAAAATATTTCCACATGCGTTCTTTCAAAGTGCGTTGAAAACGTTCCACGATGCTGGCTTTGGTTTCGGGATTCTCGGTGGTAAAAAAATGAATGTCACGTTTCTTTAATTCTTTTTGGAAAGCTTGGTTCAGAAATTCGGTGCCTTTGTCCGTTTGCCATCGAAGAGGGTGACGACCGCTTTGTTTCAACACTCGTTGCAGGGCTTGCACTAACTCACTGCTCGATTTGGAAGTCAAGGGCACGACCCAGGCAAATTTGGAAAAGACGTCGATGACACAAAACAAATATTTGTAGCCGCGATTGTAGCTGGCCAAATGAGAGACATCGGCTAAATCGGCTTGCCATTGATGATCGATGCCTTCCACTCGGGTGCGACTTCTGGAAAACTTGCGTCGAATGGGTTTGTGTAAAGTGTAAGTAGCTTGTTCTTGTAACCATCGTTGCACTTGAGGTAAACGGAGACTTTTCAGTCGCGTTTTGGCAGCACGATACAATTTTTGAACTCCTGCGTAACCTGCAGGATGGGAGGGATCGTAGTAAATGCTGGCTAACACTTTTTCCATTTTGTTGTGTTTTTGTGTTATTAAGGCACCCACTCTTGGAAGATGCTACTCTTTTTCTCTTGGGGTACTTTCTTGGATTGTAGTGCTTTGCGTGTGCGACCGGCAATAGGTGTCGAGGAGGAGGATGTCAGAACAGGGGATATCTGTTCTTGTTTCACTTCTGTCTTCACTTTCTTTTTCTCTTGTGATGAAGAAGGGGTGGTCATCATCTTTTTAATCCATCCAATTCTGGAGGTAGGTGGTGTTGTTAACTTGCGTACTTTTTCTGGTTGAGTTTGAAACCCTTCTTCTTCTTCTTCTTCTTTTTCTGTCTTGGTCACTGGTAGTGGTGGTACTGGTGATGGTGCTGGACTTTTCATCAAGGTTTTAAAATCTTTCAGAGTGGGAAGAGCTGTTTCGTCTAAGGCTTTCTGGTGAAAGAGTTGCAGTCGTTGCAAGAGTTGACCGTACTTTTGCGATTTTTCTGTTTCGGACAAATCCTGGCGATCCATCAAGGACTGCAATTCGTGTTGTAACTGGGACATCTCGCTCAAATGGGGATTGGGAGGTAAATGCGGGATGCGTTGTTCTTGCCACCGATGGTATTCCATCCATCGTTTGTAAGGCACTAAAGCTAGTTTTCGTCCTTCCATGGCGTTGTCAAGGGTCGATTCTGAGATCTTGGGACTTCAGAGGGCCTTTTTATCTTGCTCCCACCAGTCCTCCCAACATGGTTCCCAAGACTCCTTTCAGCAATGGGCCTAACAAGAGGGGTAAAATGCCTCCACGTTGGACCAACATCTTCTTCTTTTGACGAAGGGGGATTTTCTTTTGAACTATTTGGCGAAGAACGTGACGATGTTTGCCTAAGCATTGTTTCTGGTGTTTGGACAAAGGGATCGTGCCTTTCAAGACGTTCAAACAACATTCACACACGGTATCGATGACCTCTTTGGAGGCTGATTGAATGAGTTTTTTTCGTAGGGGTGGAGAAGCTTTGGACAGGACAGATAACATGTCCCCATGTTTGACTAAACGAGGTGGCAGTCCTTTCTTTTTCTTTCATTGGGGCTGTTTAGAAGAGGGATGTTTTCTGGAGGGTGACATCTTCAGGAGCACCAAAACACTGATACCCCTACTCGGTCACACACCTTTTTTATACTGGAACGCGTCGCCACTGATTGTCTTTACGTCGTATTAACTTCAGGACAGGCATGACACGTCGTGCAGGGGTACGCAACGGACTAAATCGAGCGAGTTCTTGCTTGGACAAATTCAGTAAACTTTGTAACATGCCCGATCTTTCTTGAAATTTGATTTTGGGAGAAGGTACTTTGTGAACAGCGGCCACTGCCACTAAATTGGAGGGTCCTGCTACTGGAGAAGTTCTTGGGGTTATCAACGGAGAAGTTCTTGGTGTAATCAACGTCTCCAAGTACTCTTCAGTTCTTGGTGTCATCAACGGAGAAGTGAATGAACCTGAGGCTACCGGAGACGCGGTCACCACCGTTGCTGGTCGAGGTTTGCGAGTGTAAGGTTGAGTAGTGGCCGAAGTGCCTCTCTTGCGACTAGTTTTCTTCTGTGGGCTTTTCTTTTTCTGGGGACCTTTTCTCTGTTTCTTTTTCTGGGGTCCCGCCACTGGAGAAGTTCTTGGAGACACGGGTCTCCTTGGGGACTTGGCCTTGGCACCGTAGCTCTGTTTCTTCTTCTTCTTGGAGTTTCGTTTGACTTTTTTCTTGGGGAGAAGTTTGGGAGCATTAGGATCCCATCTTAAGAGAGAGTGAATGATGACCCCTCCTAGAGTACCGCTCCCTCCAGGTTTCAAAATGATTTGTTTTTTGGTTTGAGTGTCGATGCGGGGATCGGTAAGTTGGGTCAAAGCGACTTTGTTTCGATCAAAAAAGCGTTTGGTTTGATGAGGAATCTGAATGATCCCTTGGAGTAATTGACGTGCTGTCACCGTGAACCATCGTAAGACTTCTTTGAGACTAGCTTCTAAGACACGAGCTCGTATTTGTGGGGTTTTTTTCTCGACTGATGCCATACAAGGCACGAATCAATTTGACGGGAAGATTTTATAGATTTTTTTTGTTGAGTGAAGTTAAGTCGAGGACGGAGACGTGTACAGGACAGGCCCTCCGTCTTGGCACCACTGGTGAAACAAGTGGGTACGAAATCGCAAATCATCGGGGGTCGTAGGTTTCAAATCAACGAGTAAATAGGCGTGTGGAGTTTGAGTGGCATCGTCGTACGCCTGAGTCAGCCAAGGCGTTCCTAACTGTTTGGCTAAGACTTGCACTTGCGATTTATCTCGAGGGCTTTTAAACAAGACCACGTAATGCGCATTGAGACTGATGGTGCGATGGGCTTTACTTTGTTGAAACAAATTTTGGGTGATGTAAACGACACTGGCATTACGGTGATGCCTTTTGCGCGTAAACCACAGTTTAATTTCTTCTTCGTCTTCTCCTAACATGTCGTCGAAAATGACCAAATGGGTTTGACGGGAGTCAGAGACGATTCCGTCGTCTTCTTTAGGAATGCCTTCCACAAACACGATGGAATCGCCTTGACTTTTTCGCAAGAGGCTGTACGCCGATTGCCACTCTTTGTAACACCACACGATGCGTTGAGGTGGACGATCGATCAAATGATGTTTATGTTCGATCAAACGTTTGACGAATTCGGTTTTGCCTGAACCGCTAAGTCCAGCAATGAGCATGTTAAAGGGATGGCGAAGATACAAAGCCTCCCAACTGGCACGATCTAAGTGTTCGTCGATGACTTTGACAGTAGAGGAAGAGGGAGCAGAGACAGCAGAGGTAGCCATAATGTTAGGAATGTCACTTGTGACACGAAAACAGACAATGCAAGAGTTTATATACTTTTTTCAGAACACGTTTATTGAATGTTTTAAACATGAATACGAGAGACAAAAATACATAAAAGCCAAAGGCTTAAGTACAACGATAAAAGGCACATGATAACCATCAACGTGGAATAAAAACAAGTGTCTGTACAACATGTTTTGGGTAATGTTCTGACCAGTTCTATATTGGGTAAGGTCACACAAGTGTCCTCCCGAAAGGGTCTTTCAAGGATGTCCACGACAGTCCTGTCCTGGGTGACGGGTTCTTCTGGTACTGTCACTAACACAGGTTCAAAAGTGACTTTTTCCTTGAACAACTCTCGTGCATACTGCGCCACATCTTGGGTCCAAGCCTCAAAACCCCCTTTTTTCCAGGTACGGACATCTGTCCAGTGGGGGTGTAAGTCACAAGCTACACACACATCGTCATACACGTCTTCGGTAGCTAAAAGTTGACGAATGTTTTTTTCCTGTTGAGATCGAGAAGTATCCAGATGAAAACGCAAGGCTTTGAGCAAAAGGAGTCTCTCGTGACCATTTAAGGCCATTGGGGTGGTAAGTACTGATCGTAAAGAGTCCACAAAGAATCGGCTGGTAAACGAAATCCCAGAAAACAAGTCACTAAGACACACACTATGCGTCATCCCAAATTGATTGGATACAGTTCTTGTCATAATTGATGGTAATGATCCACGGTTTGAATATGGTCATTGAGTTCCTTTCACGGAATCTGTTCAATCACATGTGATAAAAACCTCGGCATGACAGCCTGTTTTTATACTCTCTTTTTTTCGGATGCAATACACATACTTTCTAGCCAGACATCTTCGTTCTCCAGAACGAAATCTAAATCTAGCATACTGTAAACTACACCTCAAAGTTCGTTTAGGAGTTTCCTCTTCCGCTAAGTAGATTCCACGTAAAATATGTTGGTAATCCTTTAACTTGTCTTCCTCAATGCGTTGCACTAGGTAAATCTCGAAGTAACCAAAATTATGAACATGTCGATCATTGGCGACCTCAAAGTTTTGAACAATGTCTGACCACTGAAACAATTTCTGACGAATCAGTTCTTTTATACCATTCAGGTACCAGTGGTTCAAACACCGGTGACGTAACGGATGCAACTGTTCTTTACGTTTGACTTGTATTTTGACCAGCTCTCGGTAAATGCGTTCTCACAACTCCACAGGCAAGCCCAAAATGTTCTCTTGTAAAGTATCCATTTAAATATATTGTCCTACTAAGGGTAAGTAATGACAACTGGGAGACCATCGAGCATGTTCCAGGTAGGCTGAATCTTGCGGTTCCCAGTGGTGAAGTGACACGCCGCAACTGAAGCACTTGACTTTATCCCCTTCGCCCAAGTAGTAAAATCCGGCTCTGGCTAATTCTTCGTGGGTCGGTCCTCCCATATACTTAGGCCATTTTCCTTTGAACGATTGAAAACGATTTTCAAAGTTGCAGTATTCCGACAAACGCACAGGGAACGAATATTCGTCTTTCACAGCTTCGTTTCGATGAGCTGTGGGTGACATGGACAGGAGTTTGCTCAGGGCTGGATGACATCCGTAGGGAGGTAGACGTGAAGGTGGACATTCACCTTTAAAACGAAAGCCAGTAAAGTGTCCAAGAGGACGAGCGGCATCGCTTTCGCATCCCTCAGGTTTGACACGCACAGCATCACTTTCCATGATAGGGGCAGTCAGAACAAAGTTCCCATGATGCTTTACGGCATCGCTAAAGTCACAGCGTACAGCATCGTTCCCATCGCAAGGCTCACAATCGCATTCCACTTCAGAAGCCCAAACTTGAATTGAGCCTTTCTGAACTTCTTTTGCGTTTCTCTGAAAGTATTCATCTTGTTCGCTTGGTCTTGGTAGTCACCATGAACTATCGATCTTGCCTAGGGTTCCTTTTTATATACAGACCAATACCGACGTGTCCATACGGTAAGGTGAAATGATTGGGAAGTCGCACTCGCTTCTGGTACACGATTTGATAGACTTTTTCCAAGGGTCGACTGACGATGTGGTGAGTGGGTAAACGTACAATCTTGTTCGGTTGATAGGTGGTCACTTTAAAGTGTTCATCTTCTCTAGACTGCAAGGCTTCTTTCAATACCCCAAAGTTCACCACTCGACTGGTACGATAATTCAGAGTCAATCCTTTCACTTTGCACTGCGTAAGCACTTCTCCTTGTTTGTCCCGGTATTCGTAACCGTAATTTTTAGGACCACCACTGGCGAAACTTAGAATCTTGTCGTCGGGATGCTCGTCTGTCCAGGCTCCTAAACGGTCTCCTTCGATGTCAGGGTGCTGTTGACTCGGGTGATGGATGTAAATGAAACTGTCCGTGTCAAAGTACAGGACACGTTCCCCTAACAGTTCTAAAGCTTGGTACAATTTTAAGCGAGCATGAGCTGTCACGTAAGCCTCAATGATAACATTTCCAAAGGGGTCGTCTTGTACAAAGTCCAGATCTTCTTCGTAATTGACCAAGATCAAATCCTCGCGAACGACGTCCACGTGTTTCATGAATTTGGTTTTGTCGTGAATCATCTGGAAGTAGCGGGAAGGTTCGGTCAAATACTCCGTCTTGGGTAAACACGGTCGTTGTGCCATTTTACCCCACAAGCAATTTAACATCACTTTGGCAAACGATCGCCTGCCTTCGTTTTTCTCGATGTGGTCTAAGGTGATGCCTTCTTGTTCCCGGTATTTCTCTTTGAATTTTATTTGGTCATCGGTAGTGTGGCACCAGGAAGGATAGCCGCTGGCTTCTTGCTTTAGTTTCAAAAAGGCATCCACGTAGTCTGCGAAAATGCCTTTCTTCGTGGGGTCACCCTTGTAGTATTATTCTGTCTTGGGAAAGTGGCAAATTTCGTACACTTCTAACAGTTGGTATCCCATGTCCAGAGCTTTGAATAATTCTACGCTGACCCACGTCCCCGTCAAGGCCCGTTCTTCCTGGGTGTGATGACAAGGTTGATCTTAGTTGCACGTTTCAGCACAAGGACGGCACAAAGGAAACATCAGTTTGCCTTGACAATGGTGAGGTAGCACGGGATGGTACAAGTCTGTGGGAGGCAAGACTTTGCACTTGATCAGACCATCGTATTGTCGAATGTTTTTCAGGTCGATGTGTTCCGTGAACAATTGTGGGTGCCCTGCAGGAAAGCGACAATATTTGCACACGTAGGGATACAGCGAACACACGTCCAAGTATTTCATTTCTTCTCCTTTCTCTTCGTCGGCTTGGTACAGCAAACAGGTGGCACTGGTCCTTCCTCCGTACAAACTATCCCTCGGGTTCAGGGGGTCCATGAACTGGTAACTTTCCACGAGGCGTTTAAACTCGTAATCGGTTTTCAAACGGTGATCGTATTCGTGTTCCCACATTTCCACCACTTGGTATCCTTCCTGTTCTAACTTTCGGCGTCGCTGACAAGTGGCCTGGTACAAGTCTTCCATGGTTCGTTCTAAAAACTGATTTTTAGTGCCGCGATCAGGGTAACAGACGGGACATCCGTGAAATAAGCAACCGTTAAACTCGTACATGATCTTGGGGTTTTCTAAGTCCCAACCATCGACCGAATGCGTTCCGATGGTCTTTTCGCCTCCTCCGTAGCGGGCATGCTGAATCCACTTGTCTTCCTTGTCACACAAGTAATGTAACCAGCGTAGGGCTTTGACCGAGTATTGACGTTTGATATAGTTTTTCGTTTGAGGACTGATGACAGCCACGGTGTTTTCAGGCATGAATCGTTGTCGGTACACTAAGGAACACGCTTTGGCAATGGTGCAAGCTTCTTTCAAAGGATCGACCCCTCCGTGTTCCATGAACAGTTCTCGAAATTTTCCACAGCATCGCCGTAAAATGTCCACGTCGGAACGACAATACTTTAGCATTTCTTCCTGAAAGTCGAAAGGGTCTGGGGCGTGAGCCTGGTACCAAGCGTAGAAAGCTTCTCGTTGCTCGGTACGCATGTTGTCGGGGTCGTAATAGTGAGCCTCAGGCAAATGGGGTAGAACGGCGTGTTGGTTGGCTTCCGTATTGAAAAAGTGTGGAAAGTACCCTTTAGCCATTTCTGTCATTCCAAACGTTTTAGGCATTCGTCTCAAAGGCATGGCCAAATAGCTCATCGAATCTTTAAACTGTACTTGTCCCACTTGCATGAACATGATTTTGGCTCCGTTCAAAGTAACTTTGGGACGTTCGGTGATATGCTCCGTATAGTATCTGAGAAGAAACTGTCCATCGTATCCGGAGAAATTGTGAGCCATCACCGTGGCATGACGATGACAATCTCCGTAACGTTCGATGTCCTCTTGGCTCCACGTCTTGTCGATGGGGTCTAAGACCCATCGGGCGAAATTTGCTAGCGTGTTCGGTCCCCGAAAGATTTTTTCACGCCCTCCAGGAATCTTACTGCAGTAAGGGCAATGACTCACGATAGGTTCTTGAATGCACTTTTCGCACGTTCGATGAGCCACGCAGAAATTAGGAATGTGAATACCAGTCTCTTGCATGCATTCGAAATCGAAAAATATGAAATTGTCTTTCTTCTTGTGTTCATCCTCTTTCCCTGGTTGGGATTGGTATTTTTGCACGTAGCATTGGTGTTCCAAGTCCACGATGTGATGACAAATGTGACATTTTTTCTTTCCTGAACATACGTGTCCCTTAGCACTATTGGTACGTATGCCTTGTCCACACGTAGGGCACAATCCCTGCAGTTGACAAGCGCATTTCTTCAGTGAACCTTGCGCCTTCAAATGTTGTTGGTAACAGGCAGGGCTGACAAACGTGCGCAGACAAGTGAAACAATGCACTGGTTCTTGTCCTTCGCTCAGACAGGGTGGAGAGGCCAAACATCTCGCTTGTTATAGCCATAGTCACATTTCTCACAGTAATAACTGTATCCTAGGAATCCAGTGATAGTGGTAATGGTATCGAAATGGTCATCGTGATGATAGAGGTGAATGTATTTTCCGTCCTTAAAGTCTTTCCCTCGAAACAACAGAGGCCCACACATTTCTTGACGATGCACTTTCAAGGTGTATCGTGGAGCTAGGGCATCTAGCAATTTTTGCATTTCAGGAATGCCACAGGGTTTGTCTTTGGGCAAGCCAGCTTGTTGTAGCAGGAGTTCTGCTTCGTTTCGTTGTTTGGCTCGGTCCGATTGTCGAATATTTTTCCAGGCTCTTTTCCATCCTACCGTGTCGTTTTTATTGACATAGGTTCGTCCCACCACGATGGCCCTGGCTAAACACATTTGGTCCTCAGGGTTGTTAATTCGGACGAGACTTGTTTTGGTGCTACGAAGCTCGTCCACCAATAACATCTTTTTGCTTCCAGTCCCTTGAGGAGGAGAGACGTGGGTCATGTCCATTGTGGCTTTTTCATCGGTGATGTCAAACTGGTCATTGGATTGTTGTACGTGTTGAATCTTGTCCATGACTTTGGAAGCGGTCAATTCTGCAGGGCTGTTAAACTCGATTCAAACAGGGGATTTCAAACCGTCGTGTTGTATGGAAAGTCTCAAGCGATCGTCTTCTTTGGGTTGACATTGTCGCTTGAGTGTGGTAAGTAAAGAATCCCACACCCCAGTGATGAACCCTTCTGCTTTCTCCAACGGTACTTCGGACTTAAAATCTTTAAACTTCACCGTGTATTTGTAAGCCGTGGTTCTAAATTTTCTAGAGGAGCGCTTTTCCGTCTCTCGAATGGAATAGTACTTTTCAGGGTTGACTAAGGGTGGTGAACTTTGTTTAGAGGGTTTGGATTCTGGTTCACTCATGTCCTCTTCAAAATCACTGGCATGAATTTGTGCCAAGACTTCAGCCCTGGTACGAGGCGATAGATCACGTTTCTGCCTCTTACTTTCTTCTTTCTTCTCAAATGAATTGGATCGTTTCATCTTGATAGCAAAAAGTCAAATGACTAAAGTTTAAACACCATGGACTAATTTATAGTCCTGGCAGACCAGCGTATATAAAAGGGTATGTGTCTTGTCCTTCCACTATTCATTTCACTCTCAAACCGAGCACAACGATGGAAGAGACTACCCAGATCGAACGTTTCATCAGAGCTTTGCGAGGGGTCATTAGAAAATTCTCTTCAGACCAGCCGACGGACTACTCTCCTTCCTTGCGAGATAAAAGTCAAGATACTTGCTATATCTGTCAGAAGAAAGGGCATTGGTCTTCAGAGTGTCCAGACCGTCAAAAAAGAAAAAAGGGGTTAGAAAAGACAAAAGTCAAGATACCTGTTATTATTGTCAAGAAAAAGGACATTGGTCTCCAGATTGCCCAAAAAAGAAAGAAGAGGAGCCAGAAGAAGAGAGGGATTCTTCAGAGGAAGAAGAAGAGGAAGAAAGCAGACAGGTGAAGGAAAAGAAACAGGAGAAGAAAAGAAGAAGGGAAGAAAGTGAGGAGGAAGACGAGGAAAAGACTGTGACGGTGAAGAAATTTAAAAAACAGAGAGACTAAATAATGAGACAGAAGAAGTGTACGAACTTTTTAAAGTGATTTGTTGTGAATTGTGAATTGGATTGTAAATATTTATAAAAGAATAAATTAGGCATAAAAAGGTAAGTGTCTTTGAGTTTTGATTTTAAAATAAGAACGTACACTCACACACTCATACACCCGTACTATAGGGTAAAATGTTTGGGGTTTTTTTGAGTTATTGGCAACTGAAAGTCTATCTCTTTTCGAGAGACGTGGGTGGCCCTGAAAAGGGCCTTTTTTGGTGTAGGGGTGAGTTTAAGCAATCAACTTTAACTGCCTTAAGCCTTTGCCACGGCCTAGGTCTACTTCTGATGATGATGATTTGGTTGAATCACTAAGGGTGGTATGGTAGGCTTAGTCACAGGGTTGGCGTGTTTAGCTCGGGAAGGACGTATTCTCTTCGGTCGTAATAAAGAAGTCTGATACATTTGTTTCAGACTTCTTAACTCCGCTAAAATGTCTAACAGTACCGTGACCGTTTGATTTTCACCCTCTTGTTTCTTTGCTGCTGCTGCTTCTTCTTCTTCTTGTTTTTTTCTTACCTCTTCTTCTTGCTGTTTTTGCTGTAGGAGAAAAGCTTGTTCCGCTTCCTTTTGCTGTTGTATAAATTTCTCCAATTCTTCTTTCTGTCTCTGTCTAAAATTCTCCACGTGCGGTAATGAAGAAGGTGACGAAGGTTCCGGAACAAATTCTTGCGAGGTAAGAAAATCCACAAAATCCCAATTTACCTCTTCTGAAAGTAAGTCCGGGTTCCCTTGGGTAGTCTCCGCTGCTGGTGCACCCCAATTGATCGTTTTCTGAGTTTCCGTCATGTTGAATAACTGTCGCATGAATTGACTGCACACAGGCGCTAGCGAATCTATATAGACCACGTGACGTCACAGACTGCTGTCTTTGGATTGGATGCGGGCTGACTGAATTTTGTAACGCGTGTTTGGATTGGTCAATGAACTCAATCCGTTTCAATCCTTCCTCTACCTATAAATAAGCGCAATTCGCTGCATTGATTCACCTGTTCTCGGCGCCTCAGCATGTGGACTGACGTTGAATTTTCCACCCTTGTGTCAACAATGATGTTCAGGACGGACATACCGATGTATGTCCGATCCGAATGGGCAGTTGTCCATAGGACCGCCACAAGCCTATGGATACGTAGGATTTACGTGGAAAGGCAAGGATGCCTCAAAAGAGTGTTAGTGTATGGTCGTACCATTCGACGAAGCCTAAGAAGAAGAAGATGTTGCAGATGCCCTTTATGTTAAAGGCATATTAACATAAACCCAAAGGCCCTTTTCAGGGCCACCCACATTTCTCGAAAAGAGATAGACTTTCAATTGCCTACCTCTTTTTTAATTTTATTTTTTTTTGTTTAAAAAAATATAGAGACCCCTCCCTGTTTCAATTTTCGTATGTTCCATTTCCATAGACCCATCAGGTCGGAACCATATTAAAATAGGGTCCCGACCCTGTTCCATTTTCCCTTGTCGCTCAACAGACCCAAGATTTGTTTCCATGTTCAATTCCCCGTGAGGCTAGAGTGACCCATGATTTTTTCCATGTTCAATTTCCCTTGAGGCTAGGTTTGCCCATGATTTTTTCCCATGTTAAATTTCCATTGAGGCTAGGTTTGCCCAAGGGGTCCTGTAATGCTAATTTCCATTGAGGCTAGGGTGCCCCCATTCACTACTCACAGACTTATAAAAATGGTACTAACAGCTACCTCTCTTGGCGCTCAGCATTAAAAGGTTAGTGTTATCACTGGTCAGGATAATGTGACTGGTGGGACATCATGCTACATGTCTGCGACATGATGCCCCAGTGATAGGCATCACTATAAATTGCCACACAGCAGACATCGTAGCAATATGACTGAAAAGGTTGTTAAAGCTAGGTTAAAAATTCAATTTGCACACGATGGTCAACAGAGATGGGGCAGCCTTTGGATATTTTCATATTTAATTAATAATAATCGATTTTTTAGAACTTTATAATAGGTCTAAGGGACAAAAACAACGGCAAAGCAATACATACAATTCCGTGTGCCCCGTAACTAATACAGGCTTTTGCAACTTTCTACCATTGATTAAATGAACACTATATATAGAACCCAAGGGAGGTGTACACATACCGTTACGACGAACCGCATTTTTTGTAGGTTACTTGGTGCAAGCTAAGTTTCAAGGTTATCATCCAGCCCAAATTATTTTTCTCTCTCACTCTCGATATCTGCGTGTTTTGTCCCTTATGCACGAGAGGGGAGGGAGAAACGGAAAAAGAAAGAACTGCGATGAAATTGTGTACCATGTTAAATTCATTTAGAAACGGGTATTATTATTACTTATTATCGTTATTTTCATACATCATTAATGATTAATGAGTGGAAATTCATCACTAATCTTTAGGAATAGAACCAACAGCACACAGTTCCAAAAATGTTTATTTATTCGCATTATTGTGCCATACCACATACATTAAATATAACATAACATTTAAAGTGTTTGTATAAATCAAATTCATATACCAATACTATTGGAACATCAAATTGTGATCCGCCCATAGCGCCATAATACGCATACATAAACATTCTCGCAACCGTGATGTATTGATTCTAGATCAATGATGCATTTCCAGGCATTAATCATTATTGACATATGAAAATGGCG